>OZ018327.1:157540168-158051022 GCA_963969495.1 Ceratothoa steindachneri
CCCCAAGGCTCAGAAGCTCCGGGCCGGATTTCACGCGAGGAGTCAATAAACGTGGGTGGGCAGGGAAACGCTCCAGGCATACGAAAGAGGGACGCCGTTATTTAAAGGGAAAATTAAAATGCATTTACGCAAATGTTGGGAGTTTAAAGAACAAGCTACCAGAATTTAAAGCTATGATTCAGGAGGGCGATCACGATATCGTATGTATTAACTAGACGTGGTTGAATACAGTTACAAGAAACTTTATTGCGAAATTTAGTATAGAAAGGTACAAAATCTATAACAAAAACCGTTCAACTGGGAGAGGTGGTGTAGTGTTAGCTTACCTAAGAGAAGAACTAAATGCGAGAAGGTTAGGCGTTAGCCGAATCTGCTCCTTATTTTTAGTGGTGGTAAGATAAAGTGTGGCAAAATAGGGTGTGTGTGCTTTTGAGTTGGTTATATTAGGAGTTAATTTAAAAAAATCGAGGGGGGTGTAACTCCCCACCTAAAGATGGGTATATGAGGACGAAGCACCTCTATTGTTAGTTAGGCTAAACATGTTTGTATAGTTTCAAAAATTAGTGATTTGGAAATTGAAGGCTGGGTTTTGTTAGCTCAGGTTGTTTTTTCTTGAACTATTCTTTGTGCTTTGTTCAAATCTCCTCTCCTTTTGTAGCCGCTGTAAGACGAAATGCGGCGAAATCTAAGTTTACTCAGATTTCGACCGAATCGGTATAAATTTTTATTTCCCCTCATTTCGCCTTCCGACCGCCAAAAAAAGAACAGATTTGAACAAAGCACCAGCCAAAATCCTACGAGAAGAAGTAATAAAATTTATTTAAAAAGCGATTACCGTAAAGTAAATAATAACCCAAACTTCCCCAATAAATGTCACTGACTTGAGAAAAAAATAATCTTTACTTCCTCTAGGTCAAGTGCTCAAAACATACAAAAATAAATTGTTGTCCGATGGCTTTATGGTAACCGAGGAACAAAAAAGTGTTTACTAATTGTTTAAATGTTCTTTTATATAGAACATATAAATAAAAAGAACTTTTCGAGTAAAATAAATTAATATTCTCACAGTAAACCACTTTTCCAGAAGTAAAGTATCGCTTTCTTTTGGAAAAATCTCTGTAATCGGAGCCGACCTTTCATTTTTTCCTGAATTACAGATTACGATCGATTTGTTGTTTGAGGCAGCTGAAACCGGCGATCATAAACACTTCGAGAATCTTTACTCCGGATTTCAGAGCGAATATTTCCATGCGATTGATCTAGTGTTCCTCGGTGTGTCCAAAGTAAGAGTTATGACCCAACACATTTAAGTTATCGAAGGTTTGTGGAAAACAGAAGTTTTTTTAGTGAAATTAGAATGGAAAAAATGAAATACCGATAAGGGAAAAACTTTATTATTTAACAAAAATTAATTCTCACGTTTTCAATTAATTTATGAAATTCTAGGTAAACTCTTCCTGTCTGTCTATTCTTAATTATCGCGAAATTCGCCAGCCACTAACTTCGAGATTTTATTCGTCGTAAAAGATAGATTTAGGTCTCATTGCGGAATTTGTTTTTTACGAAGTTTGTACAAATAGTAAAGTGCAAACTTGAGTCCATTTTTGTCCCCCCCCCTCCCGCGCCCCATTTGGAAATAACAATTTCATATCTCTTGCTCTACCTTTTAAGTCTCTTAAATCCTTCCTCCTTTTGTCAGTCAAACTATTTTGCATCCATCGATATCCTCTTAATTCATCTTTTCTTCCATCTTATTTCCACAGGGTGCTCCGTTAACCAGCAGTAATCTCTTTAGGTTACTCGGATAATAACCTCCCACACATTTTTTGTCATGTTCTTTATTCCGATATAGTCATTAACAACCTTTTTTTACTTTCTGGTAGAGATATCTCATTGCTTCTAACTGAATCAATAAATACATTTATTGTAGGGCAATGTTCTTCCCTTATTTCACTGGATCGTCATTAACGAGAGACGAGAGATCCTTGCCTTTGTTTTGGACATGTATTCGACTTGTCTGAGCAGTCAGCAGACGTTTTTATCCCGCAGGTAGGTCCTGGGAATATTCGAGGTAGTTCAATATTTTGTTAATATCAGATTCGCATTTAGATAAGAGAAAACGGGATTGTATTTCACTACTAAGCTATAAATATTTACTAAATAGGCTCTAAAGAAAAAAGAACCCTAAAAACTTTGAAATGCCAAAAATAAAGGGTTAAGTATAACAAACATTGCTCACGACAAGCCTGTTATGTGAAAAATATCGAAGTTGCCGGTTTTTTTAGATTGAAAAAAGAAAGAAAAATGATACAACCAAAGAGAACATTTCCACTCTCCATATTAACATAATCTCCAGTATTTTTTTCTTCATTGTTTACTATCTTTAATTGTGTTTCTGATTAGTCTTCTTTCGCTGATCACTATTTTTTATTCCTATTCTTGGCTAGCGATGCCTTAGTAATTTGTTGTTCCTTTGCTTTTGGCACGTTTGAAAGATTGCGACTGGACGATGTGAAGGACGTGTGGAGAAGAACTGCTCTGCATTATGCTTATGGGATGAAGAACGGAGGAAAAGCAGGGAGGCTTCTCTCAAACGCAGGGGCCACGGATCACACTCTGGATATGGTAAGAGATTGGTTCCTAGTCGTTTCCTTATGGTATTAAGGTTAACGTAAAATATTTTCGCATTACGACGAGGCGGTTTTTTTTAAGTCTGGCGATTTCAAAGGGGGTTTTTTTATAAGAAAAAATTGAATTGCAGACTTAAATTACCTTTTCTCTTAATTTTTAATAGTCTGGGACAAAAGGATGGTCTAGAGATATAAACATGGTAATTCAAAGTTAGGTAAAGTTAGGTAAATACTGATGATTTGGTAAAAGTTCTCAGCCAAGCAACTTTATTTTTCACTATTTGTTTTTGTTGTGAGAGAGAGAAAGGTCTTTTGCATTTCCTTGTTGAAGGACGAGAATTTTATGTTCATCAAAGCTGAGCATTTCTGTTTAAACTCTTCATAGAGCATATTGGTGTTAGTAGTAACAGATTTTACAGTTTTCTGATGACTCACAGTGCGCAATCCCAGATAATGTCTCAGAAGATTCATGACAAAACATTGTGAAAATGAAGTGCTGGTTTTGGTGTTGGAATCTGTGATTCACTAGATGATAAGCACTGCGTCCTACGTTTGCTATTAACATAAGGTAACCCTTTACCAGTTCCCATAAAATTTTGACAAAGTTAGAATTCCTTAACATAAATGCTCGATAGTTGGACTCGGACCTTGGAAGAGAAAGCGAGGGTAATAAGACCCCGAATATCCTCCTTAGATTTCTTTTCAACGTGTTTGACAAAACCTCAAATACAAGATTACTTACGAGACACCGTAAAATTCCTTTAATCGTAGTTATTCTTTCCATTTGCTTGGCAGAAATTAGATAATCGCCAGACGCTCTTTTACAGGTCTCCGCAGTCACCTCGCATTTTAAGTTTTGCCTTTTAGGTTTTTTTTATGCAGATTTTTGTAATGACGTAATCTATAATCTATTACTACAATTGGCTATAGTCATGTTGTCGTTACTTCGAAACTAGGAGGCCCCTCAAGGTCCTATTGAAATGCCCACTTTAAGAATATATACAAAGACCTACTTAAAGCAAGATATAGGCACAAAATTGTACCCTACTTGTTCCCATCATATCTTTTGTATATATATTATACTCTATTTACTAACTCCTAATAACACCACTTTTATCTTTACACTTATTACCCACATCTGATACTCCACATCATCTAGGGTGATTGTTGTTCACGATCTAACTATAATTGATAGCATCTATATTGCATTAGGGTTTTCATTTGTGGCGTTTTAGAAATCTTGGGCAAATCCTCGCATTCTAATGGTTCCATCCGTGGGACGAGGGACCCCAAAGAGAGGGTTCTGATACCTATCTGTTGAATGAGACCCAAAATAAATCTCTCACTTCAACGATTTTTTAAAATCTTTTTTTAATTCCAGATTGGATTCTTGTTTGAGTTTAACTGCTACATGGGTTCTTGTTTTGAGTTGAAAACTACCTCCACCACCACCGATACTACTACACCACCCCCACCACTACTACTACTACTACTACACTACCTCCACCACCACTACTACTACGCCACCACCACTTGAACCAATACTACTATACTACCACCAACACCACTACTACTACACAACCACCACCACCATCACCATTACTACTACATCAACACCACTAGACTAATACACCTCCACTTCTACACCACCACCGTTACTACTCTCTCTCTCTCTCTCTTAAAGAAAGTAGAGGGAGAGGTGACGCCCCCTTGTCGCGGGAAGAGAGCTTGTGTGAACCTTTGACTTTTCGAGCTATGTCGGTGGGGGTACCTCTTCTGGGTACCCCTGGTAGGGTTTCCCTTGTCGATTTGGTCGGAAACGAGGTTCCAGACTAAGTGCGTCATTCCTTCCTTTTTCTACTCTATCCTTCTCCTTTTTAACTTTTATCCTATCTCTCCCACTTATATAAAAAGAAAAAAAAGCCTACTCCTATCATATCACTCTTTCCCTTTTTTCCCTCTATCTACATATAAGGACCTGGCAGTTACCTCACGCGTCAGAAGAGAGGCTTTGGAACTTATATAAACAACGCCAATCGACGCTCACTGGTTTCGAGAGACTAGGACTAGATGTGTCCTAGGCGTTGGGGCACGATGAATGGGATGAGGGTAGTGCCCCGTTAACCCCTTCCCTGGCGCGTAATTATTGACCGTCCCCAGTGCCCGTTGACGGGTGCCTCTGGTAGCATCGGTCCGAGCTGACGGCCCTTTGTTCCCAGGTTGGTTGCCAGGCCAATAAAAAGCCTTGGGTCGAGTCTCTTGGTGGGGCGGGTTATCCATTGAACGCTGCTCCGAGATCCTGGCCGTTGTGAAGGGAACTAGTTGGAGTTTAGTAAGGCGCGTGCTTCGTTGTTGTTCACCTGGTGAGAAATCGATGGCCCCTTCAGGGACCGTCTGTGCTGCTTGGTTGGGAGCCACGGCACGCCGAGGCTTGACGACTCGGTCGGACGAACAGCAGCACATGGAGCGTGCCTTCTGAAAGATCCGAAACGTCTCCGATCGATAGGCGGGAGCGACTCACGCGGGGAAAACTCACCAACCCCCTTTTTTCTATTGATTGGTCACAAAGTTTTGAAGGAGAGAAAGTGTTTAAAATGACAGGGAAAAAAGGTCCAGCTGCACTCAAATATACATGTGCGATATGCCAGAAGGATAAGTGGTGCGTGGACTTGCCGGAAGGATGTTTTTCGAAATGCCACCCGGGAAGTAGATGCACCGACTGCATCCTTAAAGGAGAGGTCCGAGAGGCAGTGGCATACTGCAATGAACTCAAGGATCTCTTCACAACCTCTGAAGAAAAATCTAGGGCGCTGGAAAGTAAGATACAGACCCTAGAAACGCAGCACGCGCTTCAGATTCGGCGTCTCGAGGAAAAAATCCTAGAGCTAGCCTTTAAACTAGAGGCCCAGTCAGCTCAAGCTCGAGACGAAAGTCCCACTGACTTGGGTGGTTCCGCCGATGTGACTCCAGCCCAAGGAGGTGAAACTGCATTGGCAGTCCCACTTCTGCCATGCGGAGCCAATGAGAAGAAGAAAAAGGAAAAGGAAGAAAAACGACCTTAATGCAGCTCCCCCCAGTGTAGAGGATTCGAGCGTTACTGGTGCGCAAGGGAAAGTGGAAAGAGAAGAAGAGAAAAGAGAAACGGAAGAAGAGAAAACAAATGAAGACAAGAAAAATAAGATGAAGAAGAAAAAAAAGAAAAATGTAGAGATACAAGAGGAAAGCGGCAAGTCGCTTCCGAGAGGAAAGAATAAGTCGCCTGCTGACAAATGTGCAAGAGTCACCCTTATTGGTGATTCTCAAGCACGGGGCCTGCAGTCCCTGCTAGCGGCCCGCCTTCGCACTAGTGTGAAGGTAAGCTGCCTGCCAGGATGTGGTAACCACCACATCAGAGTAGAGGCTGAGAAATCATAGATTTCTGAGAGCTTAGTCGTTGCTCTGATGGTCAGTGGAAACGACCTCTACCTGAGAGGAGGTAGGGTAGGCCCTACAGATAAAATCCTCCACACGGTCATGGGTGCCGTGGACGACTGTGGGCTGAAAACCCGCAAGCGTGTGGTAGTCGGGATGCTCCCAAGGAGAGGTCCAACACGGACCGCTCACTGGATGAATGTCTCTTTAAACCGGTGCCTGGCAGATTTGTGTACGGCAGAGGGAGTCTTTTTTGTGGACCCATACCGCACCTTTTATGGTAGAAAATCTCTACCAAAGGGATGGGGTACATCTTTCATTTAAAGGAAAGGCCTTTTTGTCGAACATGATCCAGGATGTCGTAGAGAGGACCGAAAGGAGTATCCGGCCCAGAGTGAGGGCGGACGTACGCCAGTACGCCCGTGTCACTCCAGGAACGACTTTCTCAGAGGTCGCAAAAAGGGGTGCCTCGCCAACAAACAAGCCGGGAAACGGAAGAGCGTAGGGAGTCCTACAGTCGGGGACTCCCTGAAAGTTCTTCTGTTCAATGCGAGGTCAATCAGGAACAAGTTTCCTGAGCTCCGTGGCCTCGTAGCGACGGAAGAACCCGAAATGGTAGCCATAACAGAATCGTGGATAAAAACCTCAAACCGAGACTTTGAAGGCGAATTCACGGTTCCTGGCTGCCAACTCTTCCACAAAGATAGGCCAGACAGAGAGGGTGGCGGTGTAATGTTGTATGTCAAGGATACAATTAAATCTACGAACTCCAACATTATATCCGATCACGAGCTCCTAGGCGTTGACCTAGAGATAGGTCCTGTCAGATACAGGACCCTGGTGCTTTACAGACCCCCTTCCCAACCCGTTGAGAAGGACAGGAAACTGTACCATCTGCTGGGTGAGCTTGTTCAAGGCAGAGTGTGCATCGTTATGGGTGACTTCAACAGACAAGTTGACTGGGAAACCAGAGCAGCCTGTGGCAAGAGCACGCTACTCCTGGAGTTCGCCAACAACGAGTTCCTCACTCAATATGTCAGAGAACCGACGAGAGGAGACAATATCCTCGACTTAGGTCTTCACCTCTGAGGATGATATCGTTGAGGATGTCCCTGTAGGCGAAGAGCTCGGTGGCAGCGATCACCAGCTAGTCAGATTTACCGTCAAGATCCCGAAGGTAAGGTCTGTTGCCAGTCAATCAAGGAAACTTAACTTGAGAAGAGCAGACTTTGCAAGCCTTCGTGCTGGGCTGACTGATGTAAGGCTAGCGGTATGCGAAGAGGTTGAGGATTCGTGGAACAATTTCAAAAATAAATTCATGAGTCTTCAATCAAGTTGCATCCCTCTGAAATGCCTCCGTCGGTCTTCTGTTCAACCAAAGTGGTTTAATCGAGAAATCGGCCAACTGCTTAGGGAGAAGAGAAATGCGTACCGGCGATCGAAGCTCTCGGGTGCCTTTGACGAGTACCGGAGGCTAGCCAGGAGAGTGAAGTCCCCAGCATAAGGGTGGCTAAGCGTACTGAGGAACTCCGAGTGACGAGACACTGCAAGGAGAATCCCAAGGAGTTCTTCGGCTATGTAAATAGCCGTAAACCAATCCATCATAGGATTGGGCCCTTAGTGGACGAGGAGGGTGCATTAACTCAGTCAGATGCAGAAAATGCTAACCTTCTCAATGACTACTTCTTCTCAGTGTTTACTAAAGAGTGTGGTCCCATCCCCCAGCCCACGGATTCCTACTTGGGGGAAAAGCTGGAGGCAATGGACTTCACCGAAGGAGAAATAAAGAAAAAGATCGCTGACCAAAAGACGAATAAGTCCCCTGGACCGGACGGGTTTCTACCCAAGGTGTTGAAGGAAGTATGCGATGAAGTATCACGACATCTGTGCGCTATCTTTAACATGTCAATCCGGACCGGATGCGTTCCTAGAGACTGGCGTGAGGCGGAGGTGAATCCGATCTTCAAGAAAGGAGACCCCAGCCATCCGTCAAACTACCGACCTATCAGTCTGACTTCGATAGTCGGTAAACTCATTGAAAGCATGATGGTGGACAAAATAACGTCGTATTTAGAGTCAAACCTGCTACTGAGGAGTTCCCAGCACGGCTTCCGAAGGCAACGGTCATGCCTGACGAACCTTGTGGAATTCTTCCACTTCGTCTTCAGTGAGCACGATCGGGACAAGGCGGTGGATGTGGTCTACTTAGACTTTCAGAAAGACTTTGATAAGGTACCACACCACCGCCTTCTCCGGAAAGTGCGAGCATTGGGCATAGACGGAAAAGTAGCCGGCTGGATCGAGAACTGGCTAAGTGGCACACGGCAACGGGTGGTGGTTAATGGACAGGCTTCTGAGTGGGTGCCCGTTACTAGCGGGGTGCCTCAAGGTTCTGTCCTGGGACCACTACTATTCATCATCTACGTCAACGACATGGACGGTGACATGGTTGCCAAGATTTCCAAATTTGCCGACGATACCAAGCTTGGTATGAACGTTGCAAAGGATGGAAATACTGCCCGCCTGCAGGAAGATCTTGGGAAGATTGGGGAGTGGTCAGACACGTGGCAAATGCCTTTTGACGTGAACAAATGCAAAGTAATGCATATCGGCCACAGAAACCCCCAATCTCATTATATCCTTAAGGGAACTGCTCTTGAATTGAGTGACACTGAGAAGGACTTGGGTGTTACTATCACTAGCGACCTCAAGTTCTCGAAACAGTGCATCGAGGCAGAGAAGAAAGCCCAAAGGATGTTAGGCTACATAAAGCATCAGTTTGGATACCGTAACAAGGAGATAGTACTTTGTCTGTACAACTCCCTCGTTCGGCCGCACCTGGAGTATGCCGTACAATTTTGGAGTCCTTCGTTTCGAAAGGACATCGCAAGGTTGGAATGCGTACAAGCTAGGGCAACCAAACTGATTCCCTCTATCCGACATAAAAGTTATGAGGATAGACTAAGGGAATTAAATCTGTTCTCGCTGGAAACCCGTAGACTGCGTGGTCAGCTCATCAAAGTTTTCAAAATACTTCGAGGGTTCGACAATGTTGACTACCGGGATATTTTCACACTGAGTGAGAACAGAACGCGCAATCACGGCTTCAAACTTGAACT
The DNA here is from genome assembly GCA_963969495.1 of Ceratothoa steindachneri. NCBI lineage: Eukaryota > Metazoa > Arthropoda > Malacostraca > Isopoda > Cymothoidae > Ceratothoa > Ceratothoa steindachneri. Next base: position 157,549,329 of record OZ018327.1, read on the forward strand.
GAAGCGTTACAACCGCAATATGTGTGGAAATTTTTTCACCTACTGTATGCGGTAAGTGAAACGCACTTCCAGTGGAAGTTGTCAACAGTGAATCTGTTGACCAGTTCAAGTCAAGACTAGACAAAGTCTTGAAAAGTGGCCGTTTAGGGACGCAAAACAATTGAGCAGCCATGTGCCTGCTCGATTGCTAGTCCAAAGGTACCCTCTTTGAATTATATAGTAAGGAAAACCACTATACCCAATTATGGTATGCGGTTAGTATAGCAACAGGTAGTTAGTTACCTTCACACTTGCTAGTTGAGTCGATACGGCGTTGGTTCGCTGTCGTCGCGGTACCGGGTTCGATCCCGCCAGCGCACGTAAAGTTCTAGCTACCAATTTGAGGACGCGCTGTGGTCAGCCCTCTACTGGGGTGAGTAGAGATTGCACTTCTCATCACACACATAGCCAATTACAACACTACTTTCTTTCATCTCCCGTTTTCGCAGCATAACACACACACACACACTCTCTTCTAAGGGCTCCTGCCGATGGATATCTATATCCACACACCTCTGAGGCGGAATAGGTCTCTCTGCCCCGGAGCCATGAAGATTCCACCCGAACGCTGTTTGATGTCAAAACATAATACTTCCTGGCACCTCTCCCCAAAGAGAACTGGCCCCTGGTGCCCTCGGGCTTACCAGTGATTGTCATACTGACTTTTATGTCTATTTCATTATTTGTTTGGGATCCGCCTGGATAGAGGCAGGTTGGCGAACCACTACTACTACACTGCATCTGGAACGTCTAGTGGGAGGGGGGAGGCGCTCTTTAACCATTCCAATCACGTGACTATATCCAATAGACCAATTTAACAGCCCTAAACAGAACTGTATCAATTGGGCATTTAGTTCTTTGCGAAGACAACGTGGAGCTTAAGAAAACTATTGATCTATTTTTTTTTAGATCTATTAAAGTGGTCTATTACATGCAGTCACTTACTCTGCATGGATGAAGAGTGTCCCCCAGGCGTGCCCGATGGAGCGCGAAAAAGGATACCCATCGCCTTACCAACGACGGCAAAGAAAAAGGAGGCCAGGGGTGTACGGTCAGAACCGAAGTCAAGTGTTCTGAGACACGGTACAGAGAGAGAGAGAGAGAGAGAGAGAGAGAGAGAGAGAGAGAGAGAGATATAGAGAGATAGATAGAGAGAGAGAGAGAGAGAGCTAGAGAGAGAGAGAGAGAGAGAGAGAGAGAGATAGAGAAGGAGACAACCAGCAACGGAGTGGGGGGGGGGGGGTTACACCGAGCCCATAAGATGCAGTGTTAATACAGCAGGCGGTACATGCAGCAGGGAGGACGCGGGACTTCGGTATCCAGGTCGTCTTCCTCGTCAGACGAAGATGAGGTCTCGTTAGGAGAGGCCTACCCTCCCGGCGCCGACCCTGATGCATGACTTTCCTGAGCTAAAAGATGGCTAACGAAAAGATTACATGGTGGGAAAAAGTAGGGTGGCAATGGGAGATCAAAGAATTATAATGACAAAAACGGTAGATAATAATAACTGGACTCTTCCAGTGTTACACTTACAACATCAGTCCTAGACATGAGCCATCGTAGTACGTGTCGCTTCTTTCATTGTTAAGATAAAAATTGCTTAAAACAGATACATAACAGTATTCTTTACTAGTTTCAAGTGTAATTTCACTCCTACCGGAATTTCATATTATCAATATTCGAATTCATTTCGTTCCTTCCATGCACTCTTGATGCCAGTATTATCGGGAGCCGCTTGATTTCAAGGATATGTGCGGCAGTCCAGCTATGGAAATTTTACTCCACGGTATTAAAACAAAGGTAACTATTTCTATGATGTTGATGTATTAAATAAAGAACATGTTATTGAAGTGTCGGAGAGATTTATACAGTTTTTAATGCTTTCTTTTTGTCTCTTGATGAAAACTTTGTTAAGCAGAGTATCATACGAGTTGACCAAGAGGGACCGTGGCAGACAAAGATTTTTCGACGACATCAAGAAAATCAACGAAAACAAAGATTCAACGAAATTCTCGGGAAGTTTCCCAAACACTATCGAGTTCATTCGAATCAATGTAACACTAATCGGTGTAATTCCCATTGAGAATTACTAAACCACGACCAGACGAAGAAGCTTTCTAACAATAAGCAACCTCTTTGTAAATTCCCTGCTCATGGCACAGACCTTAAACCATTCTTTCCAAATATGGTTTCTAATTCAGTTATTTATCCTAACGAAACATACTTTATGAATGACTTTGGAGGAAGTGGAAATAAGAATTGGCTAAAAAGAACAACATTGCATCGAGTTTGCATGATTGCCAAAAAAAACATTAACGTCTCGAAGCTGTAATGGCGCTTTAATTGCCAACAAACCCCAGAAATCACATAAAAATTGCGATGATGAAGATCATCACTCTCATACATTAAAATTATGTCATGTTATGTAATATATCGCCGAATTTGATCCCAATGAGGATCCTTTTTTTTGGTTCGTAGATATCGTATTTGAATTTTCCGACAAGTCTGGATTCCTCGAAGTACGACCCATACCCCTTCTGAGTTTGAAAGAGAATAGGGCCTGAAAGGTTAAATATTTCCTTTCTACAAGGTTCATTCGCCACACGAAAATATGGCTATCGTCAAGAGAACATTAACAAATAATAGGCGATACTTATAGCCAATGTATTTTTTATCCCTGCATCTTGAACGCTCATATGCATACCTACTTGCTTGTAATGAAAGGATTCCTAACATACACTTGGTGGCTCTCTTTTTTATATAGTTTTTACGCACAGTCCTTATTTAGGCTCAGTGTGATGAAAGAAAGGAGAAGAGGCTAAGCTGGGGCTGGACGGGGCGCTGAATCCCGTCAGCACGGCGGCCAGGAAGGCAAATCGCCGCGCCCCTTACGGGGACTTGGTGGCTCAATATCAACTAAAGAAATTGGGTCAGTTAGTTAAATGCACTTACCGAGTGGGTTAGTCAGTAACTCATCGTATTCAGATTGTGGCTAAGAGTGTGTAGTATTGTAGGGAAAAAAGTGGATATTTTAACAGGAATCTTTTTCTCTAGTTCCAAGAATCACCAGCTCACATTTTTATACATTGAATCCTAATGCACCAAAAGGTCTTTAATAAACTAGGTTATTTAGTTGTCTAAAAAAAATGTATAAAGCTTTATTCTGTTTGAATAGACATCAGTACGTCTTTCATGATATCCCAAAATAATGATAATATAAATAACAGTATTAGAATGCAAATGTGTCTTTTTTCCATCCTTGAAAAGAGAATGAGAGATTATTTTTTTCATATTTATACACACTTACTATATATGCATACTCGTAGTAATAACATCTCTTATATCTCACCGGCAAAAGTGAATAAATTTAAACTGCTTACTAGATCATTCTATCGACACGTTTTCTGAGTTGATGAGATTGACAAAGTGGTGGAACAGACTCCAACAAAAGGGAAAGTCCCTCCAATAAATGACCTGCGGCTTTTTGTGATAAGATTATAAATGATTATTGCATTGATGGTTTCCCTTGGTTCAAATCACTTACAAGGGCCTGTCTTGGTATGCCATTACATTATATCAATACCATATTATATCTATGGGGGAGGGACCAATAACTTAAAGGCGAACCGACAGGGGACGGAACGCCACGAGTTTCGACGCGCGGAACAGCGAGAAAAGAGTGCAACGAGGTCAGGTAAAATTTTGGCAATGGTAAAGCTCAAGGTTATTTAAAGAGGCATGTACAAAAATATAATTTTATTTACATAAAATAAGAGAATTAATGGGCAAAATTACATCGGTAAACGAGGGGGAAATTGCAGAGTTATGCATCAGACTCTGAAGTTAGAAATTAATGCGTTACAGAAGGAGACTATTCAAATGGGGAGGATTAACTCAAATGGGTTGCTGAAGGGGGAGAGGGGTTGGCTTACGGAGGATTCCGGGTGAGACGTCAGGGTAAGGCTTCACGGATGTCTTCTGCAGGCAATAAACGTGAGGGCGAGGGTGCTCGGAGCTTCTGAGCGGGAAGTTGACGTGATGACGGTTTTCCAAAAGGACGGGGGGGAGGCGGTAACGTCCGGTCCAGGGGAGAGTATTTCGGTCACCCGAAAATGAGGAGGGAACGCGGAGGGCTTCGACAGGAGTTTATGAGTGGAGTCAGAAAAATCGCTCGGTGGTGATAGTCAAATGGAATTATCTCACTGGCTGAGGCTAATTCCAACACGCAAAAAGTTCAGCCGTCACTTTGCTTTGTTGTTAGCACCTGACTTGGAACTACGGGAATCTTCTTGGGTCTTGGCGAGACTCCTAACTCTGTGTCTCCCACATGGAAGACGAGCCCTATATATATCCGAGGCTCCCCCCCCCCCCCGCAGGGGTAGGGAAAACAGCGCTACTCGCAAATGGCCTCGAATCTTCACGTCGAGGCGATTCTAACCCGCGAAAAAGTGGTCCGAGGTGGACGCGGTTCGAAGCTACCGCTTGTGGATGGGGGGGGGGGGGGGCTTACCAATTTAAGCCTAGCCAAATTCTAGAACCTTCTCCAGCGCATGGACGTCACTTCCGTGCTGGAAAAGAAGCTCCACGTGGAATTCCCCCACAGTCCCTTTGAATGGTTAAATGAGGCTTCCTCCACTAAATAGCGCCACACAGCACCAAATCCGATGGGCAGATTTGAAATCTCCAGGGTGAATAACCATGCGTAGGTCAGGTAAATTTCACTGACCTTCGCTTGTCCGCCCTAGACGCAGGGAGGTGGGGAGAGTCCCTTTTAAGAATGTGGATATTTGGGTGCCTGTATTCCGGTGGCCGACTTAGAAAATAGATCAATGGCTTTTTATGTGGTTCTGGGATTTAAACAAGAGAAACAAAAATAATCTTTACTATTATACAATCAAATAACATAATTTAACAATAATTAATACACTGTGGAAAAACTAATCGTTCAGCAAAGGAATTAATTTTACAATGAAATGCTTCGGCATGAGCTATGAGTAGTACAATATTTACTCAAGCGAAATGGGAGGAGATTAGGGGGTGAAGCTTCGTGAAGCGTCACGCCTCTTCAACAATGATCGCGTAAACGGTAATAGGCTTACGAATTTCCAAGAAAGGAAGGAAGCCTCGAGTGATGGTTAGAGGCAGTATCCTTGCAGTGCACGGAGCGAAGCGCGTATTCCAGAATGGGACCTTACGTCCTCGACTGCCCTAGTTCTGAACAGCTGATTTGGGTTCCGGTCTCCAGCAAGACTCGTCTCGCTTCGTTATCGCCCCAGGAGTTTACCGAAAGATGCCGGTTGAAGATTCGTTCGTCCGTGAGATACCCCCTTAGGCTTCTTAATCTGCGTGAATCTTATCTCTCTCTCTCTCTCTCTCTCTCTCTCTCTCTCTCTCTATATATATATATATATATATATATATATATATATATATATATATATATATATATATATATATATATATATATATATATATATCACACACACACACACACACACACACAAACCATATGTCATTTTATGGCTCTAAGTGGGTACAATTGAACTTTATTCCTTTGACAAAAAAGCAACGCCTAGACCTGGCGCTTCGCCGCAGGTAACAAGAGGGGAAGTCCCTCCAATGACCTGCGGTGTTTTGTGATAAGATGATAAATGGTTCTTGCATTGATGGTTTGCCATTGTTCAAATCACTTACAAGTGCCTTTGAATGGCTAAATGAGGCTTCTGCCACTAGATGGCGCCCCCCAGCGCCAAATCCGATGGCGGGTTTGAAATCTCCAGACTGAATAACCATATGTCCCATGGTCATATGGGTCATTTCTCTAAATGGGTACAATTGAACTTTAGTCCTTTTGAAAAAAAAAGTGATGCCTTACCTGTCGCTTCGCCGCAGGTAAAAATACGGCGTTATCTTATGATTCCACATTCGTATTTTTCTTTATCATAAGCTAGCGAGTTATCCTCGAGAGTGAAATGAAATGAAAAGTGAAGTGGGAGACAAAGAACAGTTCGCCCGACCCCTCTTCCTCCCTTGGCGCTCCAAAGAGTGGCCAAGAAACGGGGGGCGAGGCCCGGTGGGCCTTTGTAAACTTCCGCAGCCACTTTGTCTAGTGCCTAAATAGGCTCCAGGCACTGTGGGTACGCTGGATAGGAGTGAGAGGGAGAGAGGGAAGGGGAAAGTTTAAGGATAGGACAACGAGGAAATTTAGTAGGAGACAAAAAGTAGACTTAGTCGTGGAACCTACAGCTTAACGTAGAATACGAACCACGATGTGTATCTATTCTAGATCGTTGATGTTTATAGTCATCCCAGTCCCACATATCTCTGGTGAAACTCGTGTAGTTAAATGAATAATATAATATTTACAGAAAACTGAAGGAAATAAGTGGTTTGCAAAGAGATGCTAGTTTGCCTGGAGATGAGGCTAATTTCTGTCCATTATAGGTAGTTATAGTGAGCGTGATAAAGTCAAATTTTGTTTCGCGTGAGACTCACGTATTTCTGGTTTTTGTATATGTGTCTAGTTATATCTTTGTCAAAGTAGTATTTGTTTATATAAGGCGTTCAAACCTTTTTTGCAATTATTCTTAATAAAAGTGGAGTAAGGTTCTATCTCTCTAGCTATTCTTTTCTATTCCTATTCTGGTTATAATTGTCTATAACTATTCTCTGGTGATGCTTCAGTTATCGAATTAATCTTGGTCGTCGTCGAGTATTCTTCTCCTTCTCAAGGTATAGATTTCTTCCTCCTCTTCACCTCTTTCATCAATCTTTGAGAAAATTAGGAATAAACTGGGTGTTCTCCACCCTTATCTTTGGGCAATTTGGTTAGTTAAATCAATTCCTATTTCGTTCTGTGTCTTTTCTATCATTTTTCTGGCTCTTTTTTTCAATTATTCTATTGAGTGGCTTTATTTTTGCATCCCTGTCTAGGTCTCGGTATCTTCTTGGTTCTCTTCTTTTAGTGTTTGTTATTATGTACATAGCTTTGTTTTGTGTCTTTGGAGTCTTAGTAGGTTATTCCTCGAGCTCGGGTACATCAGTATGATTGGATTAATAATCGCGGAGTGTACCATGGACCTACCTCCCAATGACGCGACGGCTTCGGGTTGTTTTCTGTCGTCTCCGAATCGGACACACTCGCGGGACGCACCGCCATTTGATGGAGCGCTCGTCTGCGCCTTATTGCGACGATTGCGTTGTCCCCCAGACTGTTCGGCACAATCTTGTTGAATGTCCCAGTCTGGGTGATCTTTGCGCACGTTACCTGTCCCGGTACTGGTTCGAGCGGGGTCGTTACCGCTTGTCCCTTTTACTCAGGACATGTTTGTGTACACAAACTTGTGGAATATCTGAGTTTTTGGAAGAGGCTGGACCTCTTCTATTTTATTTAACTCTGTTGTAGGTCGCAAATTCGTGCACCGACGGGAGGCGGAACCTCTCTTTCACTCCTGGGCGTGTTTCCTACTCCTTGTTTTTTTGCTTATTGTTTTCTTTGTTTGTTTCTTTGCCTTTGTTTTTTTTGTTGTTTTTTAATTTATACCAAGTAAGCTCAATCCAATCTTCCATTTTAATATTTTTTACCCTTTATAATTTCACCAAATCTTCTGGAGTCGAATATAAAAGATACCAATCTTTGCCTACTTATCAGAGTAAACCACCGTCCGGTTGTAGAAAGAGGGAAGTAGGAAAAGGGGGCAAAGAGGAAATAATAGCGTATGCGAGTTGCGAACAGCTTCCCGCATCGATGGACCACTGTTAGCCAGCGGCGAATCCACTCGGCCATCCTGAGTCTCAAAAAAGACTCCTTCAAACGAAGCTTTTAAGCCGCTCGTCTGCACTTCTCGTACACTATACGGTCAAGATATGCCGCCACTTTCTTAACCTCGAAAAAGAGGCTACTGAACGTCCTGCTTGGTTAAACCTATCGTCAAAACCGATTGTGAAGCATCCGTTTTGACAACGATAGGAGAAACTCGTCAATCGCAGTTACAACGGAACCTTCAGTCTCTTTCATGTTATATAATGCATTCCATTCTTCGTGAGAAATATAAAAACATCAGTCACATCGAGTGTCGGATTCTTTTCAAAGAAAACTAGAACTAGATTAACCATAATAGGAAAAAGGTTTACATTCCTGTCTTCAAATGTGCCATATCACCAGGTGGACGGAGCGCCCTATAATGGTCGAAGGCACTTTAGATCTGACATTATTTGTCCATTGGAAATATTGAAACTCAGAGATTAATGGAAGGAGCAGAAAACCATCTTTTCTTAGTTGACTGTAAGATTCTCTCTTTCCAATATATTAGTATCATGCATGTAAGCATACTTATCTGACAGGTGGTTAACTACTTTAAATTGGTCGATAATTAGTCGAAAGCTGGATAGTCCATTGGTAACTCCGAATGAAATTCTTCAGATTTGATATAACTTAACCGTTTGCTTCGAATGTAGTGTAAGACTTGATTTCGTCTTTAATTTGGACCCTCTCATCAACTCTGGGTAGAGAGTAGTCTCCGAACCAACCAAATAAATTATCAATTCAGCGTCTGAAAGTAGTCAATGACTAGATGTCTTTTAGACCCCTCTCACTTAGTCACAAGAATTTGCCCTTGCCAATGGAAAGTGTTAGGCTGGATGAGTCCTTCACTTTTTTTTTGTCCGGTCTATATCAAACTCATAAAGCAAATATTATATTCTTCATATTTTATTGACTTTAATGCGATAGGGATGCAAGCAGAGGTAAGGATGGCAACTAACGGGGAACATGGGCCTGATAAGCGACCAATCCACGTATACAGGTAGGACATTTCATCCTCAAACTTCATGTTTATTGCTTATTCTATCATGTAATTTTATAAATTCAGTCTGAGGAGCGAAAGGACAAGTTAACGCAGCCAAAAGAGTCGAAATAGACATGATATGGATTTTTTTTGTTTTTAGGGTTTTATCACGGCTGTCACAAAGACCATAGCCAAAATATTAAATTAGCCTATTCCTAAACTATTTTGAAACAACAACAAAACAAGATGCTGAAAACAATAGTAAGTTAATATAGCAACAAACTAAAATAAAATGACAAAACCCCAACTAAAAACAAAAAAAGAAAAGGCAAATCCATTTGTCAGAGGTCTTCATCTCCACGACAGTTGAGCATCAACTCAATACCTAAAAAGGTTAAATACAATGGAAGAGTCCCACCTCCTTCAAAAACTCAGATAATCTGGAATTCAGCGTGTACAAACTCGTCTTGAGTAGAAAGGACAAGTGGTAGCGACCCCGAGCGTCCCGGTACTGAGACAGGTAACGTGCGCGAAGATGCCCCAAACTAGGACATTAGACGAGAATATGCTGGAAAATAGGAGGGGCCAAACAACCGTCGCAATAAGGTTCAAGATAGCATTTCTTTATATGGCGCTGAGACCCACGTGTGTTCTCGATTCAGAGGGGACAAAATAAGTACCCGAAGACTTCGAGGTTTTGGGAGGCAAGTCCACGGGAAATGTCATGTCACGAAAATTTAGGTTACTTTCTGCTCTCTTCCATCTTCTTTGCCATGCACACTGAAGGGCTGACATGATTCATACAATGTAGTCAGAATAGGGAAGAACGAAACACTGATCTCATCGTTCAGTCCTTGCGGACTGTTTGTAACCCTAATCATTGCGCTCATTTTCCGAAATCCTTACATGTCACGGAACCCAGAAGAAGACCATCTCAATGTCTTCATGGTTCTCAGCAGCCGTTCCATTACAAATACTGACAGATAAGATGGGCGGAGATTTCAAGACGTCGAGGTCATTCAGTGCTCTCTGTGAGTCACTATAAATTACATTACTGCCTGCGAAGGGGGCACGAAGAGACATCTCCAATTTCGAACAATTCAGCTCAAACAGCTCAGGTTGGTCGAAACAGGAGAAAGGTAACGGTGTGAATCTACCACTTCCAGGCGAACGCCGTTTAGGAACAACTCCTGGTTGAGATGGAATCGTGGATGGTGGCAGAAGAGCACCACCTTAGTCTCGGCTAGAGAAAACCGAAATCTGTGTGCTTCGACATAGGAGAAATGCGGTTCGAAACCCTTTTAGAATTGATGCTTTAGAATTGACCAATGGGCGGTACCTAAAGAGTTTCAAAACTCATCTACGTAGAGTAGAGGTTCTCAACAGGGAGTTTCCATACCCCCTAGGCGTATAGGAAGTGAATGCTTGGTGTATGAGACCTTGACACGAACATTTTTTCGACTTTCCCATATTTTAAATTTGGTAGTTAAGCTGCTGGCGTTGTCGAGGTAAGACTCCTCTTTGTTAATCCCATTTTGTACACTTTTTCTCATAAATATCTTTCATTTTTTCTGTTGTATGGATTGCCTCTTGGATATGCCTAAGATTGAATATTAGATATTTAAGTATTAGTGGGGTTATGGCAATTATCTATTCCCATTTGTGCGTATGTAAATGCAAACTTTAGCTATTTTTAAGGAATGGGAAGAAACGAAAAATAATTATGGGAAATAAAGGAAGTTGTTCACTCGTTGTATATAAGGAATAGTATCAAATTAAAATGATATGAATTATGACATTTGGAAGAAGGATGCTAAAGATAACACGCGATATTAAAAATGAACACGTGAAGCAAAATGCTGTTCTAACGAGGATAGCAGTGAAATGACGCGCGGTGTTCGAAAATTATTTTAACGTTTGAAGTTATTTATTGATTGGCGGGACATTATTAAATTTTGGGTACCATTTTATGGTATTGGTTATTAGTGGGATTGATTTTAGTTAATAAATCAGCCTAGATAGCTATTTGAAAACCATTACCATAAATTTGTTGAGTTGGATGGAATAGTCGTCTGCTAATATTTAGGCCTAACGACTGGCGTGAACTGAATTTAGAAAACAAAATATATATATATATCTATAAAATCAACGAATGCACAATGAGAGAATTGAATTAGGAATTAACGAATGAGTGGTAATTACAATTATACGAATGAATGAGATAATTAAATTGAGAATTGTTAAGGAATACAACGTAAATATAATTGAAATATGGATTACAGGATGAGATTATAGGATGGTATTACAAATATAATTGACTTGTACAAAGGATGGGAAGTGTAGGATAGTATGGTTTATTTGTGGGGAAGGCAGTGAAATATAACGTAACGTAATGAAATGTATGAAAAGTATGGAGTGAAATGTAAGGTAAAGTGAGGTAAGGTAAGATAACTATAATGTACTGTGAATTGGGATTTTGATTCGAAGTAAAATGGAGCATGAATGGATGGGTGACTGCTTCAAAGCGGGCAGCTAAAGGCGTGCGCTCGTTTGTGTGTGTTGGTATAAGGGAAAATGTTTTACTAAAGGGATTTCGAGGGAATACATTTTGAAAGTAAAATTGGTTTCCCGTTTATGTTGAGATGGGTTACAATTTGAATATATATATATATACATTGATTAAATCATCTTGATTATTTGATTGGAGAACATTTTAATATAATAAAATTTCCTGGGAGTCTTGCCATTACAGGGAATGCCCTAGAGGGCATTGCTATAACACTTCATCCTAAGAAGGTTACCACCCCTCCCTTTTCCAAAAGAGTACTACCAGTCCGAGTAACGCCGAGGTCTTCTTATGACGCGACCGGAGCGTGTTACAGTGCATTGGTTAGTCTGCGGGAGCACAGATTCGCTGTGGGAGTGCCATTAGCGTGGAACGAGGCACTGGCACAAGAAAAGGTTGATGGAGCGAAGGTGATCCGCTTGTTGGTTCCTTCCGAGATGGCGTCAAACGGGATGTGGGAGTCTTGAGTCCCGTTGTCCGCTGACGGAGTGACCAGTGGGGGAGAGATTTGCTCCTGACTGACCACTTCTGCCGACGAAAGTTCCTGCAACAAAAGAGGATAAGGCAGCAAAACGGAAGGTGGTGTTTGAGTAGCAGGGGTGGTTGAAAGGGTAGGAATGGGTTTATTTGGGGGTATTACTGTACCATAGATGGGTATAGTGGAAGAAGAAGTAGAAGATAAAAGTAAAATGGAGTATGAATGGATGGGTGACTGCTTCAAAGTGGGTAGCTAAAGGCGTGCGCTCGTTTGTGTGTGTTGGTATAAGGGAAAATCTTTTACTAAAGGGATTTCGAGGGAATACATTTTGAAAGTAAAATTGGTTTCCCGTTTATGTTGAGATGGGTTACAATTTGAATATATATACATTGATTAAATCACCCTGATTATTTGATTGGAGAACATTTTAATAAAATAAAATTCCCTGGGAGTCTTACCATTATAATTCCTATAATGGTAAGACTCCCAGGGAATTTTATTTTATTAAAATGTTCTCCAATCAAATAATCAGGGTGATTTAATCAATGTATATATATTCAAATTGTAACCCTAGAGGGCATTGTTATACCCAGTATACTTAATGAAATAGCTAACATATATTTTCCTAACTTGACATAACATAACGAGATGGAAGTGAAAGACCTTGGTGAATGATTTGCAATTTGGTAGTGAGCAATGGAAGTTTGAAGCCAACACGACTGAAGTAGCATCTCGAAAGCAAGCACAGAAATCATATTGGCACATCGATTGAAGCTTTCCAGTTGAAAAAGAGTTTGTTATGATCAGGAAGCAATTCTTTCCTCTTTGGGTTCGATGCTCCTCGGAAACCTCTTTTCGTTTATGATTGCCAAAAAAAGCCCTGCGCAGTGAAGATGGCGAGTCAGAATATAATAACACAAGTTGTCAATGAGATTTAACAGTCCTGCAAAAGTCGGCCTAAAAATTAATGAATTTATTGACGTATCAAACCACAGTCATTTCCCTTTATATGTACAGTTGCGCGCATATCTATTGGCAACACATCTCAAATTTTGTAATTTACGAATTTTGATAGGTTACTAGTTCAACATATACATATATTACATATATATTATTGGCAAATATAAACCAATACTTGGTATTACCTCTTTTAGCAGCAATCACAGCAACCAGGTATGAACAAGTTTTTGCAAGTTTTAGTAGGAACTTCTTCAGATTTTCTCCAAACGTAATGGTGGTCGTTTATGCCAAACAGCTCGAGCTTAGTCTCGTCTGACCATAATATTTTGCTAAGTTCTGCTTCAGTGTCATCAAGATGTTCTCTGGCAAACTCTAGACGTCTCTTTTTGTGAACCGTCTTCAACAGTGGTTTCCTCCTCGGTACACGTTCATGGAGATCCTCACGGTTAAGATAACGTTACACTGTTGACATGTCCACGATTGTTCCACTGCTAGCTAGATTTGCTTTCAATCCTTGGAAGTGACTTTTGGATTTTTGTTGACAATTCGAACACACCAACGCACATCTCTATCAGTTAATTTTCTTGTTTGCCCTTTCCGCACACAATTAACAAAAGTGTCATCAGCCCTAAATTTTACCATAATATTCCTTACAGATGAAATTGGGATATTCAAACTTGCCGAAATTTTTCTATATCCGTTTCCGTGGTTGTGCAGCTCAATTATACGCTTCATATATGTTTCTGAGTGTTCGGATGTCTTCACAATGTTGCTATTTCAAAATTATTGTAGACATGATTTTTCAGCCGTGTCTAATACCATAATGAACACCCCAAAAAGTTAGCCGTTCAAGTAACCTGCTGTCCTGGATTAGTATAGGATATTCCATCAGTCATCCTCGAACATTCTTTACCACTAATTTGAATAATTTGATTTGTTAAATCAGTATTATGTAAACGTTGCCAATACTTTTTGTTTCTTGTGTTTTTCTAATAAACACCATGTTTAATGTTAATAATTTGTTTTATTATCATTTATACATTATACTATATTGCTTTTAAGCTAATATAGTTAAATATAATATAAATATGTTCATTTCGAACTAATAATATATAAAAATTCGTAAATTACAAAATTTGAGATGTGTTGCCAATAGATATGCGCGTAATTGTACGTTATATGCATGAAAAGAAGGGCAAGAAAGAATTTTTATTCTCTGAACAACTTGAAACAACAACCAAAGCAGTTGATATAATCAAGGTGATCCAAGTATTCTTTGATTGCCATGACTTAGCAAGGGACACTTGATTGGGTCTATTTGTACGGATGGAGCTCCTAATATATTTGACAAAAATTCTGAATTCTTTACTATCGTCAAGAAAAAGATCCGCATGTGCTCATCCGGCATCCAAAACATTGCCAACGGAACTTAATGAAGTGATAGGAATGGTCGTGCAAACAGACAACTTTATTCTTGGATATGCGAATCATCGGCTGTTTCAAAAACTCTTTGGTGAGCTTGAAGTGGAACGCGGTGCATTATTGTACCATACAGAGGTACGTTGGGTTAAAGTGAGGCCGTGTTTTCGCAAGTGTAGTGGAACTTTGGAAATAAATTCTCATATTTCTCAAGTATAAACAGTCCCCCCTGGCAAATTATTTTGAAGATGAAAATTTTGTCCTTAGCATGAATATTTGGACGAAATTTTCACTCTCCTCAATAATTTGAAGATATTCAAGCCAGGGAAAAAGTTTTCGCATTTACAAGGAAATTACCTATCTGGAGTTGTTGTGCTGAATACGGAAACCTGGAAAACTTTTCAATCTTTGACAATATAATTGGAAATTGTAAAACATTGTCTGTAGAATTACTTTGAGAAATCAAGATCCATTGACTTCCAAGAAGACCCAAGAAAGAAAGTTAATTTTGAAAGGACTGGGATGGATATCAAACATCTTTTGTGTGAGCAAATGGAAGCTTACCCAAATTTGGCAATGAGGGCAGTGAATGTGTTGTTTCCTTTACAATTACATATATCTGTGAAACGGGATTCTGTGCATTATTAAATCTGGAATCAAAGTGGAGAAATCGACTTAAGGTATTGGATGAAATGCGATTAGCTTTATCAGTAACTGTACCACGATTCCATGATTTGATTGCCCCAAAACAGCAGCAAATATCTCACTAGGTGAGCGTGAGAATGTATTTAACACACTTTTACACCTACATAATAAGGTGTATTATGTAGTGAAGATATTGAAAAGAAATTAGACATTTGAATTTTTCGGTTTTCATGTATTAAATTTCAACTGTGAGAAGATAAGTTATTAATTTATAATCTGAAACAGGGGGATTAAAAGTGTTATAAAATGGTTGTAGCTGTATGTATATTTGTCACTTTTCATTCTTTATTTTGTTTTGTTTTTATAAAGAAATAGGAAAACATTGTTATCTTTCATATTTTATTCCTAGCTATCCACACACAATTTACTTCAAGCTACTGACATATTTGAAATACATACTGGCAAGTAATAGAACTTCTGATCATGATTATTTCGATATTTATGTTGAGTGGGTACGGGATCATATTGGGCAATCCACTGGGGGTCTGAAATCATTTAAAGGTTGAGAAGTCAGGACGTGAAGCGTAATAACAAAATATTCTACCAGCATTTGCGTGATACCGCTTATGCTCAAGACGAAGAGTGTGACACTAAGGACAATTTCCTGCGGGATGCCATCTTCCTGCCCTATTGGATAGGAGAAAGCTTTGTCCTATCGTAGATGGCATCGACGATCGAAAGCGAACTGAAATATAAAAATTGCCATGCGTTTCCCTCTCTCACTCTCTCTCTCTCTCTCTCTCTCTCTCTCTCTCTCTCTCTTTCTCTCTATCTATCTATTTATTTATCTATTTATCATGGTCTGGAGGGTCTCCATGATACCGCATCGCCATGTGGTATCGTGTAGCTTCACCAGATCGCAAAACACTGGCGTAGTGCTATCTTAGAATGAAAGCCACGCAGATAGCATTTTTCATCAGTAGCCGAGCATCGATGTGGATTATAACTTGCGTAAGTTACGTTGTGCAGAAGACAAGTCGCCTCTGTTGTGCAGGAAAAGAGCTAATATATCATTTACCAATTTATCCATCAATTTGCACATGCAGGTTAGAGAAATTGGGCGGAAACCAGCAGGAATGAATGATCTCTCTCGGGTTTGCAAAAAGCAAGCAGGGTCGACGACATTCGCCAGGGATTTGGAAATATATCCTCAGTTCATATCCTGTTGAACAAACCAAACACAAAGCCCGTAGTACACTCACTTATGGGTTTGAAACATGGCATATTGGACATCGTCTGAAACCGGGGCGGAATAGAACTCAGCGTAGCGGGACAACGTCCCGGCTAAAAAATGTGGAGAAAGTGGTTGCCGCGTGTGAGATTGCGGTTCCGTTATTGTGGGGAAGTGGATGGGAGTACTTGCTCTGAAACCATTGGACTCGCTTCCACATATTTCAAAGAGGGATCTTGCCGTTAAGTGAAAACACGTATGCGCAACAAGAAGAGTGGCAAGTGAGGTTCGAAGCATAACGGAACCTAGCCCGAACTCACAAAATTCACGCAGGGTGAAATTGTTAGGGTGGCGCCTATAGTGCATGTAGGCATATTACTTCTCTCTGAGGATGTCTGACACTCGGCCCAGCAACAAGAAGGCGGACCTCGTGCAAAACGGCTAGACGTTCTAGGAAGGGTTGTCAGGCTTATGGTGATGATGTTGCCGGAGAAGAATTCAACGGCTTTTCAACTGATCTAAACTAGTCGATTGGGACAAGGAATTATTAATTTCGTCAAATGCACCTTGATTGTTCACTAGTCTTCAGAAATCCAGGAAATTATATTTGAATAGAAAAGTGGTCACTAAAATAAAGGTCATCAACCACATCCTACTCAAATAGGGCGGTGTATCCGGAGAGCACAGGGACAGATTAAGACAAGAAGATCAAACTTTCTCGAACAATGATGCGTAAACTCATTCACATTAAGGAGACCTATCTCAAGCTCATCGATCAGATCAGCAAAGACCTGACCCCTGAGAATTATCGTATAGTCCCCCTAGACTTAATACCTATCGAGCAATTACCCGGAAAGGAGAATGGGCCTCGCCAACAGTGCCATGACGCAGCGGAAGAGGCCCGCGTTGAAATCGGCTGAAGGTTGAATGTACACAGAAATAAGGGTACACCTCCTATCCAGGTGTAGCTATACTACCACTGTCTGAAAAGTGATCTTCAAAGCGAGCATAAGAAAGGAGACATCATGCGGGATGTAAAACGCGCATCCTCCTGCCCGGTAGTCATCGCGTGGGGGTGCGGTCGTAAAATATATCCTGAAACCGGAGGGTACGTCGTCTTTTTGAGGCACCGGTACGCTTAGTCGCCCAGTCCATGCGTGGACAGGGGTGTGGGGAGCCATGATTTACTTGGTGCTGCCCTCATTTCGGGGAACAGCCTTAGACTGATTGGAGGCGCGTGACTGCTTCGCCTTACGGAAAACAGTCACCGATGGAGAGAGGGAATCCCTAGATACCCTAGATTTACATGCTGTACCAGTGGACAGCCAAGGGGAGTGGTATAATGCCCAGAATGGTTCAAATAGGTGGAGAAGCTACGGATATATATATATATATATATATATATATATATATATATATATATATATATATATGGTATCTCACCCCCGCCCTCCATTTTCCTCTGCATAGAGGAAAAACATTGTCTGAGGAATTTAAAAGAACTGCTGGTATGGCTTGGAGACCTAAACTGAAAAAAAGAGGGTTTTATTTTGTACACTTTTTATTCCTTTTTAAAGAACCACACCGGGTAATACTATAACAAAATGCTAGACTTATTTTACCATGCAGTATACTCTAGTGAAGTTTTCTATATTTTTCTTATATATAGTAATATCATATATAATAATAATATAAAAATCAAGAAAATGAATAATTATTTTGTCACAGCCTTTTGTGCCTAAGGGCAAAAACCTAATTATTACTAATTTTTTACATCCCCGCGGGGCCCCCTGAAGCGGGGGGCCCGTAGCACGTGCTACATGTGCTACTAGGTTAAACCGGCCCTGGCTCGTAGGCATAGATGGGCCAGGAGGAGAGGGATTTTTAACCTGTCGCACAGGGTGCAACAGGAACAATTCTTTATCCTTTCGAAAAGAGTCGATCCGCAGCCTGAAAGGCCAGGAGCTCCTTATCCAGGAGGTACATGCCATATTGGTTCGAGGAAGTAGGGTGCGTTTCTCCGCAATTCACACACTTAGGTTATAGATGATAAGGACTTATATTGTACGATATTTGAGTGATTACCACAAATTTCGTTTAAACCTTTGTTGACGCCCCTGGCAGCGTTCGCTGTCTTCTTGGCGGGACCCTGTAAAAAAAGAAATAGGCACGTAAATTGAGTCATCCCAGGGCGGCTCCAAGGAAGATTAAGATGGGAAAATTGCCTCACCAGTAGACATAGGAGAGGAGTAAACCTTCTCTTCGCTACAAGAAGGTTGTAGGAGTCCTGTGGCTAAAAACGTGGTGAAGGAGAAATCCCTTTAGCAATGGGAAGGAGTGAGCGGGAAGTCACTCTCTCATTCAAATGAGTATTATAATCATATGCCTCGCACAACCAATACCAAAGTTGGGCGAAGTTTCGCTAAGAGGGATGTAAGCTACAATTTTGCGAAAGTTTACCAACACAGGAAAATTCAGTTCTTTAACCCTAGGAACGTTAAATAGTGGTGTTAGTATCTAAACAGCGACGCACACGCCCCGGAATTCGTTCAGTGGGCGGTCGTTCCCCAAAGGCCGCAGCTCCAAACTGATTAGCCAGAGAACCCTGGCTGTAGGGTGGAATTCCCTACTACGTCAAACTAATCGTTGAGAAAACAGACGGAGTCTGATCATCTGTTATAGCAGATCTAGAGATGTAGTCCAAGACCTTTAGTTGGTCTGGCAGCCACCAAGGAAGTAGTACCCACCCGATATAAGCAGTATAGCCTATGTGCTCCAAAACGAGTGCAGAGCGGTGATCAGTTAAAACAGCGTATCTGGATTTTACTATAACCGCTTACTGGGATCTGGAGATACCCTGACAAATTGAAGAATTACTGGCACTCAAACGTCAAAATTAACGTAGAAAACAGGATTAGTCAACATATAGACATTTGTAACACATTGACGCTCTAACTTGCTTTATGGTTGAGGCGACCCATAATCCTTCAACTCGTTTGATCTTATTACGCTCGTGACAATATTGAACCTGGAATGAGACCTAATCGAGCCTGGAACCTCTGCAACTGAAGACATAGTCTGGAGAGCATCGTGCTGAGTGCGGGAAGAGACCACCGCCACGATGTATTAATTACTACGAGCCACATATGGTATGGTTCACCACAACGTGATTACAAACATCATTAAAATAACAAAAAAATGTCAACCATACAAAGCGGAATATCATAATCAGATGATGTTTTTCGTGGGAGATGGTGACAACCGCCGATTAACGCATATGCGTCCGACTCATTGCATACTTATCACTATCGAGGGGTAGGAAAATGGCATATGGAAGCCGGAAAGCGGCAGTAGATCTAACACTCAATTAGATCAGAAGGAGGAGTTACCGAGAAAAGGGAGAACCAGAGGCCTTCGGCCATGGACAAGGGTGGTATATAGCCTCTATAAGGTACATCTATCGCTACCCCATTAGATACGACACAAGACCTTTAAAATATATATTGTCTTCAAACAGTAGCGTTAAGGTGATATAAATGGCGTAACTTTGTTAACTTGGATTCGATAGTCATACTTAGATGGAACTTTAACTCAACAACTTGTTCTATCTCAGTATTCTGCGGAAAGATCGGTGGGGAAAGTTTGCAGCTTTTTTCATGTAAGAACAGCTTTGGTTTTAGTTACTGATAATCAAAACCTTTAGAAAACGTAAACGTTCGTCGGGACACACACCATGTCAACCATTAAACATAGGCAGCGAACAGCCGAAGATATGCAAGGGGACAGGCAAAAGAGAGTTAGATCTCTTGACGAACACCTTCTTCCTCTCTCATCATGTTGGAGTAGATTATTTTAGTACGGACTTTAAAATTACGAGAAGATAAAAAAAAATCAATAAAAGTTGGTAAAAAACAACTTGCATTCCCTAGAGGTATTTTTTCAAGATGCCATGAGCTATCGCAAGTTTTCTCAATGTCAAAAAAGATTTAAAATATGATTTCTTCTTGCAAATGCTCATGTCTCAATGCGTACAAATATCTCAGTTGGTACATGGAGATCAATAGCACCAATAAAGTTTAGAAAAAAATACGTTGAAAGGGAAGAAGGAGATTATTAACTTCTAAAAACCATTCCAGCTGGACGATTTTCTTTAATAATTTGTTCAGGTGAGCTCTGGTTTTAGGGAGGGCAAAACTACTCCTAGCCACAAAGAAGTGGAATAAAAGTCATTCAACCAAAAGAGGTAAATATACAATAGAAATAATCTTGTGTCTAGACGGAGGTTACGTAAAAGTTGTAATGGAGTTCGCCAAGCACAGAAATTGTAAATGGCATACTAGGAGGAAGGCTAGAGGTTGTGTTTTAATTCAGGGACCGAGACCTTGAAGAATTTTGGAAGGATAAACATATATTTGGCTATATGGCAGAGTTAGTTACACCGGGAAAACGATCAGCCACTTCCATTTACACTAAAGGCCAAGGAGTGTGGCAGGTATATTTTACCTCAGATCTTGTTTATCCTCTTCCAGATATTTGAAAATGATCGAGGGGGCCTGTCGAATGGTCATCTGACTGAATACTCGAGCCTCATTTATCACGGTTCGAGTACATGATGTAGCATTTCGTCAATGCCCAGCATAGGTGTAAAATGTTGTTGCTCAAAAATCTAGAAGGAAGTTCTAACTAAGCCTGGGAGTGATGTACAAAACCAAGAGATAAAGGCAAATCCAGACGGCACTTCCCGCCCACCGTATGTGGAGAGGTAGTTAAGTTATAGCTGCAGAGATCAGTAGTGGTGGGACAGAAACGTTTGATGGGAAACAGCCTCAGATCCCAGAATACATTGGTCATTAGAAATCTGTGGTAAAGCCGTAGTTACTTTTTACTCTTAGGCGCTGGTCTGGAGGACACCAACAGGGGCAGAGACGCCGAAAATACCAACATGCATATTTATAGGCTAATTAAAAAAGGAAAAGCAAACAAATGCTGCCAAAAGGTTCAGAGATCATTGGCATCTCAAGACGCTGGATTCGTGCGTACAAGCGCACAAAACTAAGCGGTAAAGGCAAATCTAGTGGCAAAGTGAGTGGCATCTCCGCAAAATCGACAAGCGGGCTCTCTATTAACACCTGAGGACGGCACCAGTCGCCAAATGGAGACCAACGTGGTGAATCGAGTCCAGCTTCCGCAATTCACGCTCGGCTGTGGACGCGTAGAGGAGTAAGACGTAGATCGTTAAATACTGAGTGAATCTCGGCAGAAGAAGGGAATCCTCCACCTCCTGGGCAAAAATTGACTGGGTTAAAGAACACGCCTCATGTAAGATGTATTTGTCGTTGAGCCTGTTGTCTTTGAAATCAACAAATCGGCATTCATAGTTTTGTCACCTGACGTTGCACGCTTGTTAGAAAGTAATAATCGTGATTCGATCTTCAGTCGTTACAGAAGACTCCATCAGGGAGATCTAGATATCGGTTAGTTACTTTCTGAGCTTTGACGTGGATGAGTAGCAGAGGATCAACCGTTATGCTTTCAGTGGTCAAATGACCAGAGGAGTGGAGGGGGGGGAGAGAGATGTCCCGTATGATAGTGCCTAAAGTTACTGCCAGACCACTTAAAGAAATGAAGAGAACCCATTCTGGGTCTTAGGAGCAATAAGCTTAGGACTAAGAACTAAGACCAACGCTCTCCTGAAGTTCAACGGTCGACTCAAAAATTGATTAGTAAAGTTTATAACAATAAATACTATCAACATTGTAAATAATATGTTCCCTAAAGTGAAAGAATAAAAAAAACTTAGTCATAATTTCCAACTAATATTATTTTTGTACCAAATTCCTTATTTTTCCCTAAATAAATTTTTTTTTCCGTTAATTCGAAGAACTTTAGCACCGTTTTAAAAAGAAACAAAAGCCACGAATATAATATTTTAGGTTGAATAATTACAAAAATCTGTGGATACGAGCTCAAGTAATAATTACAATGACCTCTATATACTTAATTTGAATTAAATGAATGGAGGCTTTGATAAAAGAATTTGTGTATTGAGCATTAAAATGAAAGATATGGCGGCATTTAGCAACTATTGAGTGATATTTCCCAGATATCACCATTTCAGCTAATAAATAAAATTGATCATATAGAAAAACTATTAAAATAATGGCCTTGTTTAATTTCTGCTATAATAAATATATCTTTAATTAAATACAAACCATATACGATAAATTAAATTACAAAAACATTTATTTGAATCTATTAAACGCACTAAATTATGAACCAATTTTATTAAAGAAATACTAAGGAAAACTACCCTATTAAATACATGTGTAGAATTAAATAACAATTGTAGATTGTATAATAATAAAAAATATTGAGGAAAATGAATCTAATTAGAATGTAGAAATTTAATGTTATCTGAAACTCATTTTAATGTACAAAATAATAATTACATTTTTAATTTATGTTTGCAGCGGGGTATGCGGCCCACTAATATAAAAGGGAAACTGGAAAGTGCCTCAAGATAGAAATAGCAACATATAAAGACTTTCCAAGTTCCCAACGAATAAAGAATACTGAATCCAGCGCTTAAGATTTCTCAGTGCCCCCTCAAAAGATCATTTATAATAGTTTCCTCCTTTCTTGTCTCCTGGTAACTAGATTTCTTCATCCTCCCTTCATCTGAATCGACAGGGATAATTCAATTAATTATTGTATATTGTTGTTGTCCTGTTGATTATTAAAATGTTTTTACAACGATAATTTACCTTGCTATGTTATCATTTTAATTCTATATGACTTAGTTTCTACACAATTGTTTTAAAAAATTTGCACAATGTTAATTTACATTACTATGTTTTTTATAAATTTCACATCACTTAATTGTATTGTTAACGATATATTTCTTCTAGACTCGCATTTAGTCGTCGCTTTTATAAATTGTTACTGTTGATTCACATAAAAAAAAATGTATAAATTATATGCTTTGATTATAATATTAACTATTCCCCTTATAAAAATCAAACTTTTTGCTATCTTAGCCACTTTTGCTACTACTGGTAATAAAATATTTCTACAATTATATCTTATGACACTCGTGTTAAATTGAACTATTTATTCTTTTATTTACTGTTAGACTTCTTTTTTAATTTGAATTTTAACACTTACGAGGAGCGGTCAATAAGTTTTGCAATTCGGATATAAGGAAACGAGGTATGAGGAAAAGTGTTTTATAATTTTTCAATATAACTACCCTCGACTCCAATGCACTTGCGCCACTTGTCCCTGAAGCTTCGAATTCCCGAATACCAGAAATCTCCCGACTGCTGTTCAATCCACTCCTGGATGGCGAGCTGGACATCTTCATTGTCCAAAAACCGGCGTCCACGCAGTGCAGCCTTGAGCTGGCGGAATAAAAAGTAGTCGCTAGGAGCCAGTTCTGGACTGTATGGGGGATGGTTGAGCTCCTCGAATCCGCACTCACGCAAGGCAGCTTGTGAAACTCTGGCCTTATGGACTTTGACGACGTTGAAGTCAATCGTGGGGCGTGAGGTTTCTAGGGACCCAACGGGCAGAGACCTTGGCCATGGCCAAATTGTCATGGATGATGTTCATAACACTTCCATGTGATATTCCAAGTTCTCGTTCGATTTCTTAGACCTTCACCTGTCGATTTTCGAGGATCCTCCTCTCCACACGGGCCACATTGTCCTCGTTGGTCACGTCTGACGGCCGTCCTGGACCGGAGTCATCTTCAAGGGACTCACGACCATGGCGGAACTCCCTATTCCAGCGAGCAATGGTTGCATAGGAAGGGGCGGTTTCGGTGTACACTGCAACCATGCGTTCATGGATCTCTTTTGCATTCTTGCCTTCCTTGGTCAAAAATTTGATCACTGCGCGGTGCTCAACCTTCTCCATTGTTGAAAAATTTGTGACTGACGATCTGCGATCAGCTACTGCTTCTTAAATAAAGGAGGCAGGAGCATGCGGCTGCAGGTCCTGACTTTTTATAACTTATCCTAACACCCCCACAAACAACCATCCCCCTTCCTCTATTTTGCCCTACCGATTCGCCAAACTTATTGACCGCCCCTCGTATATTCAATGTTAGACACTTTTTTGGTTATTTCACTATTTTTTTAATTTGATCTTTAACACTTATATTCACTCTTAGACAATTTTTTACTTCTGGGGGGGTTATTCCACTATGTCGAGGGTTTCTGAGCGTATCTTTGTTCATTGCTGATTTTATTGTATCCAGACATGTTGACAAGGCGGACACATGTATCAGGAATTAAGATTGCGTCATCCCACAACAGATCCTTAACTTTCTTTGGAGAGTACGGTCCTTCAAACGTCCATTTGTTTTTCCCTTTACGTATGCCCTGAACTAGAAGCCGATGGTTACCGCTATGGAGTACGCATACCGGTGTTCTGTATACCTTTAAGGACAGTTCTTCTCCGTCGAAGAAGAACCCTTGTTCAAGGACTTCCCTTTTTTCGGTAAGGGGGACTCCTTGGAACAATGTGAAGATAGTTTCTTGCTTTTTAGTTTTCCCTTTTTCCGCGATTTTTTTCTTCTTTTCCCTCTTCCTCCGCCGTTGTAGTGTCTATCTCTTCGTTTGTATGTTATTCTTTTTCTTCTTTCATTTTGTTTCTTCTTCTTCTTCGAGTTTAACTTGGGGTTCTTGTCTACGGTTGCTTCTTCGTTTGCGGACTCTTCCTTTTCCATTTGGGCTTGTTCTTATTTTTGTCTTTTCTTCTACGTGGGGATTGTCGGTGAGTTTATTTTCAGGACGTCTTGTGAGGCTGGATTAGGCGGAAACCACAGCTTCTTGTTAGTCCCGTTCTTCTGCAGGAGGCGAGTCAATTCCTTCGCAAAAGTGCCGGGATTTGCCAGATTTACCAGGTGTGCAAAAATGGCCATGGTCATTATGTCCATGCCCTCGCTTGGCATCACCAGCTTCGACGCCGTGATTCCATGTTTGTGCTGCGTAGCCGTTGTTTCCGCGAACGACTTTACCTTTGCCTCCTTTTCCATTTTAGACTGTTCCCTCTTTGTCCGAATCACTTCCTTGCGGATTGGGATACTCTATGGCTAGCGCTCTGTGGTCCCCTCCGCAGTTGATACATTTTAGCTTTTCAGCCACGCATTTTCTCCATTCTTGATCACATTGGAGACAGTTGGAACACGTGACTTCTGTTTCTTTGCATTCACGTGTCGAGTGCTTCTAGATGGCGTAGCATCTGTAGCAGCAGTCTACGTGAACGTACTTCTCTGCCTCGACTTGGTCTGGGGCCACTCGAAGGTAAAAGCCTAGGAGGCCTTGATTCTTGGCCCTGTCAGCCATCTCAATGGTCTCGAAGACGATTTTACGTCTTACATCTTGAAAAGGGTTAGAAGTAAAGGTATGTAGTAAGAGTGGAGTGGAGAGTGTGTGTTAGAAAAAGGTGGTGATAGGGAATAAGTAAGAGTTAGAGTTGTGTTTTGGGTGACCAACTATCTCCTTTCTTCTTATTACTGATTCTTTTCCTTCGTTCTTCTATCTTCCTAAGTTGGAGACTCTCGCGCCTCTTTAGCACTTATTTTCTTCTCTAGGTTCTATTATTGTTCTATTGTAGGTTTTTTTTTTATGTTCCTTAATTAAAATACGATTACAAACAACTTCGATGTTATGTGTATATGGGAGCTGGTTCCCCTACGCCGGGCTTCCCGCTCCTGAAGTTGCCTTCGTTGTTGTCTCTATAGTCTTGTGGGATTTCAAGGGATCTTAAATCCTCTTCGTCTAATATGGTATTCAATTTGTCCCACACCTGGCTCGCCCTCATGTGTAGGGATACATTAGTAGCCGGAAGGTTGATCTCTTGGTGTAGGTCCCTAATTCTTTCACGTTCGCGTCTTGTGCCGGTAATGATGTATACAGCGGAGTTTTGTATTCTCTGGATTTTCACAGCGTTTGTCTTAAGAAGTCTGTTCAGAGTAACAGCTGGATATAGCAACGTGACTCTGCATTGTACTTGGTATTGTTACAAATTGTCAATGAAAACAATCAGCAAGAACAGCTGGTTGGAGAAAACTGATAACGATTGGAAGCTGCTGGCAGTGGTCAGGCTTCTTCTAATTGCTTTCCAAAGTGTTTACCTTGGTTCTCTAGGAATGGTGGAAATTTATCAACCTGGTGAATCTTAGTTTAAGGTAAGTATAACTTCTTATTATTACTTAACTTTTTTATATATCGTTTATAACATTTATATAGATTATTAATAATTTAATGTAATTGTCTTAGACTTATTATGTTTATTTGTTACAGCATGCGCTGATCCCTGTGTCATATTTTAAGTTGTTTAAAACCAGAAATCTAGCCGGAATCTTTTTTATCATCAGGTCCACTACATGCATATAGTATTGCAAATTTTTATTTTATTTTTTATATTCAGTCCCCTGATTTCGAATACCTTAGTGAGATGCCCTTTTGCCATGTTGATTCTATCATTAATGTGCTCACCATAACTATTTCTAGTGATTTTTAGGCCGAGCACATTTCCCTCGTGCTGATATCTGTATCTTTCTCCCTCCATCTGGACTTTGGATGGCTTCCTTCTACCTATGGGAACGATCGAGAACTTGTTGGTGTTCGTTCTGATCCTCTACTTCTTTCAAAGTTATTAACGTTGGCTATTTCCGTAGCTGCAATTCTGACCATGTGTCGAGCATGCCTGTAAGGGCTATTCTCGATTATGGTAATGTCATCCGCAAACTGAATATAACTCGTTCTCTGGTATGCCGGGCTGCGTAAGTCCATCGTGTAGATATTGCACAAGGTGGGACTTATGCAGCCCCCTGTGTAACCGCCTGAGGGATTTCAAAGATCGGCCTGTCGTGTCCCTCTATTGAAATATACGCTGTTTGGTCAGTGGTGTAACCACATAGGTATTTCGTTAGGTTATGTGGTAGCTCTAACCTTCTTTTCTTGAATTTGAGGCCTATCCTCAAGATTTTATCAAAGGCTTTTCGGACGTCCCTCAACACCAAGTCAGTGTAATTTTTCTTGTATTTTGCCTTTGCTATGGTTCCAACTAGAACTTCCAACGCCATTTCAGTACTTCTTCTTTTTCGAAAATCATGCTAGTGCTGTGGTATTAATGATCTTTCTTCAAGAGTATTCATCAATCTTTTGTTGATTATCCTTTCTAATCAAGTTATGGGCCTGAAATTTCTAAGGTTATTTGGCGGTTTACTAAGCTTTGGCAGGAACATGATTTTTTCCTTTTTTTAATGAGTCAGGGAAGTAAGCCGCGTTAATAGTATCATTGTATATGGAGATTACTTTTCCTATAAAGGAATCAGGTGCATGAACCAGATTCTGTCTAGTAATGCCCAACTCCCCAGGGGCCCCTCTTTTTGGTTTTAAATAAGATTTTTTTCAACTCTGGAAGAATCACTGGTTCCATACCTTGCTCCTCTATCGTTCCGATTGAGGCACAATGGTTGGGGAACTATCTCTAGGTGATGTCGTTCAAGTTTTGCTATGACCATTTGCTCGTGTTCACCTGCAGTGTACAATAACTGCACACACACAAAGAAAGAGAGGGGGAGAGAGAAGGACGAAGACATTTTGCTAGGTCAAAGTATCAAAGATGGAATGGTAGGAGCAATAAGATAACGTCGTTTGGAGACAGTTTGTGAATCAGCGGAATTGGATTAGAACGTCTGGTTTGAAACCCGACCACAATGTAAGGCTATCTCACTAGAGTGTGATAGCAGATAGGCAAACAGAGTAATTAGAGGTCTGGAAAGGGAACAGAATTGGCGACAAAAGATGCTTCGCCTTTATGTAAAATTTGATAAGGTCATCTTAGCTTTAAGCAAACGGAATTTCTGTGATACCCTCGCAGGGAAAAGAACCCCTAAAGTAAGATACGAAGTGGAGAATTTCAGCCAATCACAGGCTCCGCTGGGCTGACAGGTAGCTAAGCATCGCCTCTGCGACCAAAGGAAGGCAAAGCTACGCGTCACCTCCAAAATGATGCCCGGTATAAATAAGAGAACATTTTTATTCAATTATGATAATTATTATTATAGATTATTATTGACCCATTCATTGATTGATTATAATTAGACTCTTAATTCACCGCTCTGCGAATCTCAATTATTCTTGCTCTTGCCATTATAACCCGATTTAAAATATTCCGCTGCCAAATTAAATTTTTACCATAAATGTAAACATTTCAAAGTGGTATAAAAATACAAGTGTTTGATTCTTTGCAACAAGGAGCCTTTTACTTACAAACCTTGATCGGTTAATACCCCTCAGACCGTACGTCAAGAAACCTGTAAGCAAGCCACTTTACCAAACCCTTATAGGATCGCCTTGCAATCAAAACAAGGCCTACTTACGCTAAACCTATAACTGGCGACCTATACATCTTTCGAAATCTTCATTTTCGCTCGGTGATATATCAAATACGACTTTCCAATGTTCACATAATGTAGCTTCGATCTACTGGGGCTGCTATTTTTTTCCCCATTTTAATTTAATTCTAACCTAGTTTTTGTACGCCTTTTTCCTCTGGCCAAGCTGATTCTGTTCCAAAATTTCGATGGATTTATTTCTGAGTTGATCTCCTCTCCAAACCGATTCCACCTTGTATTCCTCTCCTCTGCTATAGCGGTGATAAGGTTCTCCTTTATGCGTAGTTAGTACAAAGGAGGGCAACCAAAATAATACCTTCCCTGCAGCACCTTGAATATGAAGATAGACTGAGGGTACTAAATATGTTCTCATTTGAGAAGATATGCGAGGGGGAAATCTGATTGGGCTTTTTAAAATCTGGTCTGGTATGGATTTTAGCAAGTTATTTGAGTTAGAAGGTAGTAATAGAACTAGGGGTCACCACTTAAAAATTAATAAACAGAGGTGCAGGTTGGATGTTAGAAAATATTTTGTCACCAATAGAATGGTAGATTAACCGGAATAGTTTGCCATCTGAGACGGTAGACAGTCCAAACTTGAATGTATTCAAACGCAGATTAGATGATTATATGAGGAGAGAGGGTTAACTTTGGGGGGCATTCTGGACTCATTCCTGTGAATGCAGTTTTTTTATTATTGTATATTACGATTGATTTGGATTTTGACGAGTCTTGATGTTGATGCTTTTTGTTTTTGACACACTCCTGTGTATGGTTTGAATTGTATATTGCAGATGCATGATCGGACACAATCCTATGGATTGTTTAAATTGTATATTGTAGATGCATGATCTGACACAATCCTATAGATAAATTTTGTGGGTGGGTTTTGACAGATGGGGATGACCTTTGATAGGCCCTTGTGGCTTTTGTCATCCGGGAAATTATGTTATGTTATGTAGTCTATCTGTCACCTCTTTGGGGCCCCTTCCTTCTCGATGGATTCTCTTATTATTTTACAACGGCTCTAGAGCTCCGCAATTTGCACTGTTCTTAATGGATGCAGAAGTGTTCTTGACCTAGTTTTCGGTACGTATTTATCATCTGCCTTCACCAGTGTGTCCATTAATTTCTCAAGTGCTTGGTCTATTCCTCTAACGAGGCTTCGAATAAATCGTTCTGATGTAGGGGGATGGGAGAAACATGGTGGGATGAAGATACCATAATTGACCCCCCCCCCCCAATGAGAGGAGTTTCCAGCAGGAGCAATAGATTTGAAAGTGAAAAAGCTGGGTACCGGCGGAAAGGTCCGTATACCAAGTTTATTCTCCTCAAGACAAATAACTGCGGGGTGGATAGTTGTCAAAAGAATTTTGAGTTCTTCCCACTTTGGAAGAACGCCTTGGCAATTCCATTGTAAAATGGAAGATATTATGTGGGACGATTAGATACCACTGTGGATATCTTTTTCTCTTTTCTTTTGTGGCCGATATTGTATTTGAGCTTCGTCCCAAAGAGCTGATTTTGAGGATCCTGCTTTTGCAGGGGAAGAGATCCTAGATGGAGCAGTAAGTGGGGCTTTTTTCGTGGGTTTTGGAGAACCGACCGAGGCCCTTGATTGTAATTCGGGCTCACAACCTGGCAGAAAAGGAAGATCGAGAAGGAATTTTCGGCCGGTAGATCATGATTCATGGGTCGAGAGTATTTTCGGTGTCTGAGGGGTTGCTCCAACCGCCGCGATTGGTGATGTTGGAGTATCAACTGCTTCCATCGGATCAATGGTAGAAGGGCGTGGAACGGAGAGGCGATCTAAGCGAGGTGAGTGGAACTGGGTGTATATCTGCCGTCGTTTGGATCAGGACGGGGCCTAAGTCCTGTGAAGGGTGGGACGGACTTAAGGGCATAGAATGTTCAGCCATAGGGGAAGAGTCCATTGAAGATTCTCGGGGTTCGGGCGAGTCAGCTCCAGAGGCTGCCCGCTTATTGGTGGTCGATGACCCAAGTAAGGAATCCTTCCTCTTACCACTGGGCTTTGGGTCTCAGGGCCAAGTGGATGAACCTTCACTGGTCGATGTTGAGGATTCTTTCAAATAGCGTCTGATGTCTTCAAGTGTCTCGCCCTGAGCGTCTCGTCCAGCTAGAGCTGCTGGAGAGAGGGGGCTACATTGGTTATCTCGGTGTGAGAGCGATGGTTCGTCTGCATATTCTGAATGTTTCCGACACTGCGAGTAGATGTAGGATAAGGTGATTCAGGATGGTCGGAACTCGCGCGTGATAGGCGGTTTCGTCCAGCGTCCCTTAAAACGTCAGAGAAGAGCCGGCCGATTGGTGAGGCTTGTGCTAGAGCACGCTGGCGGACCTCTCTTATATCTAGACGTAGGGAGTCGCGCAAAACGAGCACCTCCTTTTCATATAAAAATATAGAACAGAGTTTTGACGCAGCACTGTGGGTACCTCCAGAGTTGGCACAACGGGGTGCTTTGGTGCATTCGGGGCCATGGTAGTCAGAGCTACAATTCACGCAGGAGCGAGGGTGCCGACATGCACGGCCAACATGTCCAAATTGATTGCAATTGAAGCAGCGTCTGGGTAGTTGGATGTAGGGACTTACCGGGACACGAAGGTACCCAGCTTTAATATACTGCTGCAGTTCTTGTCGTTCAAATGTTAAAATCAGTGTGGCGGTTGGGACTCTAGTGGAGCCTAATGTTTTAGTTACCCTGTGTACGTGTGTGACACGTTGGGTACTAAGCTTAGTCTGAAGGCGGGTGGGGTCGTAGTCCTTTAGTTCGTTTGAACGGACGACACCTTTGACAAAATTCAGGCGTGGATGGGGCGAGAGTTATTGGAATTTCAGCTATCGAAGATAGATTTCGCACAAGGTTGTGTTGAGAGTGGGATGACACCTCGACTACATCACCACTACCTCTTGACCACATCCGGCGGGGTTCACCACAGCGGGACTCAAAAGATTCTTTGACGTCAAACACATCGACTTTTGCAAGTGGGGTGTCGGATGATGAATTCATCACAAGAAAGCGAGGATAATCTAGATCTGGGTCTACTTCGTTGGAGTAGGGGGTCCAAACGAGCGAGGGAAGGCTGAAAGGGGAGCTAAGGATCGTTTGTCACGAGAAACCTTACGAGAAGGGGAGGTTTTTGGTTTATGGCTAGCCTTTGCAAAAACAAAAAAACTTCGCATTCTCCCTCGGAACTCACCACCATGGAGGCCTACAAGGGCCTGGCACTACTGCAACTATACAATCAGTTACGTCCGGTATGTCCTCTTGGAGAATGGATACGGATCCACCACACCATCTTTAGAAACCTAAGAGACTGACCGAGTTCTACGCACGGAGAAAAGGGGCCAATGATGGGTTTCTCCTTGGGTATTCGGTAGACGAAGGCGGTGGAGATGCCCAGCCTCTCTTACCTTCATGAAAGAACAATTCGGAATCAATCCATTAAACGAGCAGAGGTCGGGTATCCATAAGGTCCACTAGATAGGTGAAGGAAGAGGGGGAAATAAAGGGCAGTGGAAGAACGTAATAGGGAGGGAAAGAGAGAGGTATGTTAAAAGTCTTGTTGGCAGCACCATGGGACCCTTAAGGGGCCCGGAGCTGACCCCCCTCGCCACGAGAAGGCCAGAGCCTTTCTGGGAACAACCCCTGAAGAAAAGGTCCCAGAGAGGGAGGGGGTTTCCATTATGGAGTAACACATTTTAGACTCTTATTTGAACTATCTATAAAAGGTCTCCATTCACTTGGATCATACTCTTAAACACTCTTCGTTTAACAGTCCCACCACGTCACAACAGTAAACAAAATCTTCTTCAGTTTTAAAGAATGCCAAGAGATGTCTCTCCCTATTCCGATAAAAATTACATTTATTTTTTCCTGCAACAAATTCTTCTCTTGTAGTCTAGAAGCTAACACTTTTGACAGGCCTAGGTCTCTAACTAAATCATTCAGTTCTAATTGGCTGAAGTTTTCACGTTCTTGGGTCAATGTATGTACAAAGTCTGGATCATTGTCAAGTTCATTGCTTACATCAGATTCACGTATATTACTTACATCGTCCAGTGAAGGAAGTTCCTTGAATACAGGTACTGGAATTTCATCTGAATGAAGCACTGGACGAACTGCTGAATCAAGATTTGGGCAACTTATTTTGTCGCGTTTTCTTGCTATAACCAAAAGTTTTTGTGAAACAAAAGTAGCAATCGTTTACATGGCTTTTTGGCTCCCGCCACACCATAGGAATGCAAAATCTTAGTTGTTTCCTTGTGCCCTTTGTCAATTGGCGTAGATTTTCGACACATTGTTTACAAACATTGTGCGGGGCCCACGGTTTATCCGGATCACCTTATTTAATCTTAAAGTAAGCCAAGTATGCTCTTTTTACAAAGATACTAATGTTCATTCTTTGAGTTCGTACAGTAAAACAACCACATATATAGCAAAAAGAGAGGGGGATTCAAACATCTCCTTCGTAATGAAGTCATACTACTGAATGTTATTTTCTAAAACAAATCTGAAAAAACAAAATTATATTATGCACAATTGGTTTTTATATCTAAATGTGCATAAAGAGAAGTCTAAATACATAGATAAAATAAAATAAGAAGAATATCAAACGTCTCCACTTCCATTCACTTGGTCGTAAGATAGCCTGCTACGAAGAAGTTAAAATTTGTTGACCAGTGTTAGCTTCCTAAGCTATGGGGCTTTCGGCCGTCGGAGAAAGTAGAGGCCTCACGGTATATCCTGCCATTAGGCCGTGTTCTGGCAAAAGACCGGAAGGGGGCCGAGGTACAGAAACATCTAAATGGCAAGGGAAAAGCAGGGTGGGACCGGGCAAGCCTTCCTTGTGGGCGTTGTGATGGGAGGGCAGGTAAGTCCTCCAGGTGACTGTTGACAACCCCCATGCAAGAGAAAAGTAGGGGAGATGGGATTTGTAATCTAAGTGACGAAATAAGCGTAAAAGGAAGCTGTCTAGAAGGAAAATGGCCGAGGGCACTGGGGCTTGAACCACGTGTCACCACTCAAGGAACCAGGTGTACCTGTCTACACATAGTAAAGCATCCCTCCCCCCCCTTTCAAGGCAGTGATACCAACCAGAAAGGACCTTGGATAAACAATAATTCAGTACTCTATTATTCGAGGATCCTGGGACAGAAAGAAAATATTAAAATTTTACTGGAAGAGGCATACAGTGAACAAGCTTAAAGGCCTCCATATAGAAACAAAGATATTTTAAAATTTGTAGAATTTTACCTGTTTTTGCAAACACATATACTATAAATTAAGGATAAAAAAATTTGAAGACATTTGTTTATAAACAGCCTCATATTTTGAGAGAGAGGCCTAATTTTGCGGCGAGTGATGCGTGCAAAGTCTTTGGATTCAGGGTTTGATTAATCTTTGGCCAAAGGTCTCCCAGAGCTGCCAGCAGGTTCAGCCTGGTTACATCAGACAGGGAATGGCGAATCATTATCTCTGTGACATCGCGAATGAGATCTTCGAGTTCTTTTGGGGCAATCTGGTACAGTGTGTCACCATTCTGAAGCAGCTGGCAAAAGAAGTAGGAAGTTGTCACTTAAGAAATATTATGTGAAAACTGGTAGAGTAAATAGGTAAAATTAATTTCCTTATTAATACAAAATAGGCAATGAAGTTGAGGAAAGTGAAAGTATGTACTAAATACGCTTTAGTAGAAACCCCCCCCCAGCTATTGGGGGTCAAGGACTTGTACTTTGTCGCCCGAAGGGTTCTCTTCAATCAAACCCCCCAACACTCAAGAATGCTCACATGGCAAATGGTCTTTCACACAGGTAAGAGAGGCTACATTGAAGGATGTTGCACGTAGTTGTGTGGCGATTAATCGGAAGAATCGAACTTTTTTTAGGAATGGGAATCAAGAAGATCGTACCGTGATTTCCGATTCTTAAAACCACTCTTTTTACTTTACCACTCAAAAAAATATTACACCAAATAAGGAAATTAAAATTATATATTTCTACCACATTTAAGTAATAAAATTTTGAGAATAGGCATCTAGACAATTAATTAAATAAATATATCAAATATTTAATATTAGGTTAAGAATAAATAGTATATGTACTATTATTTTAAATTTATCATCATCATCATCACTAGCTATAATTTAAGAAGGGGATTTTTTTTAGTATTTGAATAATAATTTCATCTTAGTTTGGTTATGACTTATGTTTTTTTTTATCAAAGTTATTTCTAATAATTCTTTTATAATATAAAAAAACAAAATGATGTTGTTCAGAAAATAAATTTTTATATATCTTCTTCTATAACTATATTTTAGCAACATGATATTTTGAAAGGGGGGAAATTTAGTTTAGAGTTTCTTTTTAAAATTATTATAATTGGCGAAGTTCAGAAAATTTCTAAAAATTTAACCATGGCTGCTTTTTTCTAGATTTTAAATTTTAATCTTAGTAGCGATGCCATTGCCTGGTAATTTGTATTATTATACATATATATTATAACAACTAAATTTTGAATGTTTGGGAATAGGAAATTTACGCATGGAGAAATATGGCCCAGAAAATAAAATCTAGGTGAGAAGCTGTGGAGTGGTAACGCTAGTTGCTTGCTGGTTTTCAGATAGCCAAAGGCACCACCTGCCCGAGAACTACACAGAACTCTCGAGGGAGTTTTCTTGTCCTAAACCGCAAGGAATTAGGGTATGACTGGTGTCTCTCGGCGGCAAAGGCACCGTCGAGGTGGGCAGCGAATGCAGTGGTCGCTAGAGGAAGACTGGTGTGGTGTCTCGAATCCACCTTCCGCAATACAGGTTGGGCTTCAGATGCATAAAACTTGCATCTGTAGTTAAGCTTCAAACCAACAAAGGATCGGTAGAAAAAGTAAGGCAGTAGCCCTATCAGAACCCTAAGTGCTGAGCGTCACGGAACGAAGAATGTCCATGGCGCGGGTACAAGTGAATATAAGCCTCCCGGGTGAGGCGTCGGTCGAAAACAAGACCAAGGAAACGGTGCAAATCCACCACTTCCAGGTGAGCCCTGTTTAAGAACAAGTCCCGGTCGGGCTGGAGCCGTGGATGGCGGAAGAGGTGCACAACCCTAGCCTTGACCGAGGAAAACCAAAAGATATGCGCTTCGGCATAGCGAGAGACGCGGTTCAATGCCTGTTGGCGTCGGAGCTCGAGAGGTGACATCTGGGCCGCACTAAAACTGAGAGAGAGGTAAAACCGTTGATGCTCAGGAAAAGCGTATAAAGCCGAGGAAACTTCACTACGAGACACCCTCTAACTGCTCCAGTGGGCAGGAGGAAAACCCCCACCCACCCGTACACGGAATCGACGATTTCGAAGAAACTATCAAATAAAGATTGGGAGGCGTCCCGTCGCTTCCATCGTGTGGAAAGTCTCCATGATAGCGTATCGCCATGCAGTATCATAGGTCTTTACTAGATCGCATCCAACGTGGAGTGTAACTTGCGGAAGACGCAGTGTGCAAAAGACAGGTGGCCACGGCTGTCCAGGGAAGAAAAAGCTAATCTAAAATTTCCCAATTTCTCCATCAACTTTCACATGCAGTAGGTTAGAGTAATTGGGCGAAACCCAGCCGGGGTAGAGTGATCTCTTCCCGGCTTGCGAAAAGAAAGCACATTAGACATTTGCAAT
Organism: Ceratothoa steindachneri; assembly: GCA_963969495.1. Lineage (NCBI taxonomy): Eukaryota > Metazoa > Arthropoda > Malacostraca > Isopoda > Cymothoidae > Ceratothoa > Ceratothoa steindachneri. The sequence continues at coordinate 157,585,545 of OZ018327.1, forward strand.
CAGTCTGGGGTGATACCCTCTGCCCAGATCCTGTTGAACAAATCTAACAGAGAGGGCGGTGTCCGCGCACAGAGCGAGAGCAGAACACAACTCACTCAATGTAAACCATTGAAGGATTCTCCGCCTCTGGAGGTAAAGTTCAGTCAGCGGCCTTCAGCCACATCAAGACGTGCATTGAATGCTAAGGAGCGGCATAACGGCTAGAGAAAGCGGTGGCAAAGGACTCTGCTACGGACGAGGGTTCTGAGATTGTTGTACCATTCTCCTGGAAGACGGGAGAGGGATACCACGAGAACTTAGCGCGAATCCTTTTGATTCGTTTCCACACCTCTGAAACAGGGGTTTCCCGTTAAGTGAAGACACGTATGCCCGCCAGGAGAAGTGACGGGAGTGTTGCGAAACATACCGGAACCTAGCCCTAGCTCGACGAAATTCACCGACAGTGAACTCGTTCGGGCGGCGCTTATAGCGCATATAAGTACGACGCTTCTGCTTGAGGGCCGTCTCACACTCCGAGTGGTCGGTGTGCGAAACGGCCAGACGTTCTAGGAATAGTAGTTAGCCCACGTAGTTGAGGATGCCGGAGAAAAAATCATGACCTCACCCACAGACCTAAAATCTCTGGCAGGGAGAGAAAAATTAGTCATTTCCGGAAATTCGGACCACCGGGGTGGACTCTCAGGGGGCAGCGGCCCAGAAAATGATATTTGAATGGAAAAGTGATCACTACCATGGTCAACAACCACCTCCCATCCAAAGTCACTGTGCGTCCGGAGATTATTTTTTTTAATTTTAAGAGCTCATCTGGCGACTGCCTACTTGGGCATTAGTCGCCGTATTCAACACTGCCTAATATTAGGCATCTTAAAAGAGGATACAAAAAAAATAAATAAATAAAAAAAAACATCCATAAAAATAAAACAAAGAAAAAGGGCAATAAGCAGGAAGCAAGCTCCGACGTCAGGGGAGGTCCGCCTCCCACCGATGCAGGAACGTGCGATCTACTAAAATAAGAAAAAAACCCAACTAGTTAAATAAAGGGGAGAAGGCGGGTCTCACCCAAAAAGTCTATAAATCCACCAGTCAATGTGCACTAACTCGTCCAGAGTACAAGGGACAGGCGGTAGCGACCCCGTCCATCCCGGTATCGGGACAGGTAACGTGCGCGGAGATCGCCCATAATGGGACATTCAACAAGAATGTGCCGAACAGTCTGGGGGACAACGCAGTCTTCACAGTAGGGCGCTGGTGAGCGCTCCATCAAATGGCGGTGCATCCCGCGAGTGTGTCCAATTCGGAGACGACAGAAAGCAACCTGAAGCCTTCGCGGCATTGAGGGGTAGGTCCATGGGAACAGTCGCGGCGCAATGGCACGGCAAATTTAAGTTCCCTTCGACCAGCTCCCATCTTCTTTGCAGAGCAACCCGAAGCGCTGCCCGTATTCCTGCTATGTAGTCGGTGTGAGGATGAGTGAAACGCTGGTCCGGTCACAGAGTCCTCGCGGACTCTTTGGCGCCCTCATTCCCCGCAATTCTTACATGTCCAGGAACACAGCATAAGATAATCTCGACATCCGCCCGGCTTGCCAAAACCGTGGCGTCACGGATATCGCGAACCAGGGGATGCGGAGATTCCAATGCCCTGAGAGCACTCAGGGCGCTTTGTGAGTCGCTATAGATCACAATCCGGTCTCCGAACCGGGCACGTCGCGTAATCTCCCGTACCGAGTGGTGTATTGCCACCAGCTCGGCCGTGAAGACAGACGCAGCGCCTGGTAGAGCTCCGCTGACTTCAAACAGAGGGGATACGGCGTGCAAGCCGACCCCCTCTTGGGACTTGGAGCCATCCGTATACACTGGCACGGTTCCAGCGTGACACAAGGTGTGCTCCAAAAAGGTCGAACGCAATACTCCCGGTGCTGTAGAAGCTTTGGTAGCAGAGGCGTGGCGACAAATACCGAAAGGTGGTGCCCTCCAGGGTGGCGTCCTGGGCAGAACCAAGGGTTTAGGGTATGACTGGCGTCTCTCGGCGGCATAGGCACCGTCGAAATCAGATGCGGATGCAGTGAGAGCTGTTGGCGACTGAAGGAGGCGCCGGGCTCGCGCGTACAGGAGATTATGCACTGTACACGGCGTAGAGAGAGTGGCATCTCCCCAGCATCGACTAGTAGGCTCTCAATGGGGAAAGTGCGGAAGGCACCAGTTGCCAAGCGAAGGCTGGTGTGGTGGATCGAGTCCACCTTCCGCAATACACGCTCGGCTGCGGATGCATAAAACTCGCATCTGTAATCGAGCTTCGAACGAACAAAGGATCGATAAAAAAGTAAGGCAGTAGCCCTGTGCGTCCGGAGAGCACAGGGATAGATCAAGAGAGGAAAATGAAACGGTTCTTGGACAGTAATAAATAAACTCGTCCACATTTAGGACATATATCTCCAGCTCGTCAATCAGGACAGCAAAGACCTGACCCCTTGGATTTGATCAAGTAGTCTATGCAGAGGGAGTGTCTACCGTTTAAATCTTCGAGCAGTAGAAAGGGTCTCGGCAAACGTGCATCAAAGTCGGCTGAGGGTGGAATGTACACATAAATAACAGTATACCTTCTATCCAGGTGCAGCAGCACCGCTACTGCCTGAAAGGAGGCATTTAAAGCAAAGAGAAGAACGGAAACATTATATCGGGTGTAAATGGCGCATCCTCCTGCCCGGCCCCCATCCCATGGTGGTGGAGTTGCGAAACCCTAATACCCCGGGAGGGTGGGCAGGGGGCACGCGCCCGGCATGGTCTCCTGAAAAAGATAGCTAAGGGGAAACGGAATGAGATGAGCCTCCGAAGCTCCTCACAGTTGATCCGGAGTCCTCGGCAATTCCATTGAAGAAATATGCCCTCCAGGACTAGCTCGGAGGAGATGCGGGGGGGGCCCTCTTCGAAGAGAAGACCCTCACGGGAATGGCCGTACGCTTCCCAGATGCAGAACTCTGGGCACTATTGTCCGAACAATGCGCTGTCGCCTTCGAGGACTTATTGGGGTAGCTTGGGCTCGCCATCCGAATTTTCTGGTCCCTCCGATTCGAAACCTTAGGCGGGCGGGGCGGGTACGGAGGTCGGGGTCGATCCTTTAGAGGATCCACCGTCTCCGAGCAACCCAACCCAGCCCTGGGTGGGGGCATTGGAGGCGAAGCTCCTTTGGTGTTGTCCTCTTTGCGGCGACAGCTTTATGTACCCCGGAAAACGGCCTCACGACCACCTCAGGGAGGTTGCCCCCTGTGAATCTAACGACTCAGTGGAGGGGAGTGGCCGTTTTGCCTTACCGGAAACGGTCACGCTGGGAGAGGGGAGGGAATCTCTGGTTTTAGCCGAGGCTGGGTGTGAGCATTTTGTGTCGCAATCTCTATCAGGGGAGCGCCTGGGGTGAGTAGAACCCGCAGAACCTGGAGGGAAGAGGAGCAGAAGCTACCTTTTTTTTTAAATTGAGGCATAAGACGTCCCAGGCAGCGACGCGCGGAAGAACCAAGTCCTTAGCCTCGTGAAATGAGAGACAATCCGTCAGCTGAGCCGCCAGGATTCTCCAGGAGAGACGCGTCATATTGCTTCGAGAAAGCGGGATGCGGCTCTCCACAATTGACAAACTTGGCCTCGCACGATTAGGAGTTATCGTGTGCGGGTAAACCCGACTTTGCACGTCTACAGAAGCGATTCGCATGGCCGAAGCAGTGGCAGTAGTAGCACCTTCACAGCAGTGGCACGAATGCCTTCACGCACCGTCTCTGGGAGGCTGTCAGGGTTGAACTCCTTTCACGAAGTTCATGGTAGAGTGCATCGTCACATTTAACGGCGTGCCATTAAGTGTCCAAAGGGCACCAATCCTGACCGCTTCGGTTGGATCTGATGCATTCGCCACAAGGGAGCCAACATGCTGCTATCAGTGGAGCGAATACCAAGAAAGCGTTTGAAGCCAGCGGGCTCGAAAAGGCCAGGTAGTCTCTCAATGAGGGGCCCCTGAAGGCAACGGTCGCCAAAGGAAAAAGTGTGTTATGGATCTTGTCCACCTTCGGCAAACCCCGCTCGACTGAGGATGAGTAAAACACACATTCGGAGTCAAGCTATGAGCGCACAAAGTAACGATAAAACAACAAAGCGGTATCATTATCAGACCCCACGTAATGAACTTCAATTGACCAAGAATATCGGGAAGAGGGTACGAGACCTAAGGTTGCGGATATGGGCCTCCCGGGATATGAGCTGTTGAAAATAAGCAGCTTCCAGAATTGGCTTCTTAACAGTACGTGTTTTGCCTTGAGCTAAAAGTGCAGCTAGGGAAACAGACTTACCCGATGCATTTTCTGACATCACCCTGCTTACCCTGCATAGGAGAGATACGCCAGAGGTTATTCAGAAGTTAATCATAGCACGAGTTTCTGATATCCAATCTTTTTCATTCTCCTTCAAAGAAACTCTATGCCGGTAGAGTACTGCACCTGATTAAGGTTTAGCTATAATCTCTAACACGAATTCCTTTGTGAAATTACCTGTAATTCTACGTATTTAACCCCTCCAAAGATTATTATGATAGTAAGTGGTATAATGTTTCAATTTTTATTCAACTGCTTGCAACTCCTTTTGATAGTTATTTTTGTATCAAACTTTTACTCTGCATTAAAAACACCAAAGATTCCTTACTTACTTTGTGCTAAATAAAGAATTAAAACTGCCTCATCTCCTAATTTTAAGTATTGACAAATTTTCATTCGTGCCGGGCAACTCCACTCAGCTCAGTAACTAATTTTCCCTACTGAAGTACACACAGACAATTTGTGTCACAAGTTGAAGCCCTGCAACCAAAATATAAACTGCGGTGTTTTTTAAATTATAAGGACATGCCCAATAAGCAAGGCAGTGTTTTTTTAAACTCTAGCCACCCTTTAGGGAGGAGGGGGAAAGTAGAGTGGTCAGTCATTTCAGGATGATATCCTGTGTGAGGTTGCTACAATTGAACTTACACTTTTTAGCTGTTGCATAGACATCTAGCACGGGGGAGCTATGAAATTCCTACAGCATGCAACAGCCTCCCTTCACTCTAACCTCACGGAAGCCATGACCCCACTTAATTGTGGTGTAATGGCAGGGATCTTGCAGCACAGGCTGTAGGCTCAAAGCTCCTCCCATTAATTTCCCAAGCGGTCGGAGGGAGTAATGTCATCTGCTCCCAAGGACCAATTAACAACATTAACTATACAGGAAAAAACCTATAATTTGGGGATCTAAGCCCCTTACAAAGAGCAAAAAAAAGCCTTATTTTATAGTTAAGGCATATTTTGAAATGTTTTTCAACAAAAACTGATTTATTATAATGAAAATTAACAGTCTATCATTAACTTTCGGTACAATTTTAACTGATTGTTTGACATGTTCTCTTGTGGGTTGGGTTCTGTTGTTCAAAATGTTCAGGGAGTGCATTTGCTCAATGGTGGTGGTGCCTCTTGGTGTATTAGATTGTAGTTAGACAAGTATTGTTGCGTGCACAAATGTGCCAGGCAGTGTTGGGAGGAGGAGGGTGAGATATAGATGTTTGATTTTGATGGTTATTTTGGGGAGAGTTTTAAGTGTGATGAGGGGAGGGGGAGGATAAGTGGGATTTGTGAATTAAGGCGATATAGGTATTGAGGGTCATAGAATGGGAAGGTGAGGTCTATCCCAGTCAGAAATAAGGGCAGATCTCTTTACAGGAGAGGAAAACTTCAAATTAAAATAGAAAAATACTAATATTTATACTCACTTGTTTGGCAACAACTACCATTTCTTCATCCACATCCTGTCCAGGAACATTTGAAAGGTGCGGTTTTGAGATCATCGACAAATACACAAGAACAGGTTCAGCTAAAAACTTGCCATAAGAAAATATAAAGAAAAAGTTAACCAAGTGTCAGGCTCAGAAAACAAAATATCAATTATTTTCTGGCATCAAACTGGGGAGTTTATCATTCATGGTATTTTTAGTCCTTAGATAACCATAACAGAATAATAATGAACTCATTTACTATTGAGCACATACTTTTAGCCCATACCTTGAAAGGAATTCCTTTATCAGATTTGAGATGATAAAAAATTTCTCCCAGAAACATGGCGGATGCAACAAACTGTGATCGATTGGATGTCTCCAATTTTTCTTTCTCTGTAAACAAAAGTTTAAAGGTGCCATAACAAAGGATTCTATGTAATTTCTAATCTGTTACTCTTTTTTTTAATTTTAAAAATAAGGAAAACTATTGTCAGCAATGAGGAGGATGTTAAGAGGAAGTGTCTGCATGAGGTTAGCTAGGAGAGTCACGGTTGAATTATCTTTTCTGGATTTAGGATCATTTGTAGAGTAGTATGTTAGGTTGAGGTAGGGGCATGCTTGGTTTGAGTATTGGGATGTATGCGGTTTCCCAGATTGAAAGGATGGTAATACTGACCCAGGAGTGATTAAAAATGTCTGAGATTATTATGTTCCATAGGTCTTTTAGATAAATATTTTATAGATTTTCAGGACCTGTGGCTTTGGGGATTTTGAGATATTTAACTTATTTACTGAAATGATGATTAATTCAACATTTTCACAGGTGAATGGGGAAGCATGTGCTTTAGGGTATTTTTAATTTGTCTGTTTTATCTGTATATGGATAAGATGTTAGTATTTGAGTAAAGTTTCCTAATTATGTTGTAGTGTTGTTTCAGTGAGGTTATTTTGGTGGTGTAATTAATCATTGATTCATGTGTGGAGCTAAAGGTTGTGTGATGTAGGCATTTTCTTTAGGGTTCTCCAGAGTTGTGTACTACCACTCTACAATAGTGTCCCCCAGGATGCCATAATCTCACCCATACTTTTTACTTATTCACACAACATTCAGCATGGGTAAAAGAAACAACAAAGAATCACACTGAATGGACAAGTCCAACCTAACAAGACTCCCACCCTCCAAGGAATCACACACAACAGCCACAAGACCTCTTGGACAAGTGAAAAGGTTGCAAACCATACTGTGCAGACAATCAATCCATTAATTATGAAGCACCCTAACATTATGCAAAACCAATGCAGATAATCTACAAGCAGTAAAAAACAAAGTAATCAAAATTGTCACAGGATGCACGCACCATACCAGAAACCAAAGTACTAAATATTGGAACATAACTAAACATGCAAAGAAGCAAAACTTCAGTAGAACACTTAACCAATTCCATCACAACCACCACCTCATAAAAATAGCCCCCCCTCCACCCAGACAAAAAAAAAACTCAACACTACTACCAACACCAGTATAATAACTGTCTTCTTCCTAATCATACTACCCTCACCTACAGACATTTAATCTTCAAGCAGAAAAAAAAACTAAATGGACCACCTCACCAAATAGGCAAATCAGAGAAATCTCTACACATGGCAGTAATTTAAGATCAAGCCACCTTTCTATCACCCTAAAGTAGAAGCATAGAATAAACTCCCCTAACATGAATCCAATGGAACCAAGAACAAAGTGACACTGAACAACTCAAATGCCCTAACCTCGCACCCACCTCACAGAAGGACATGAGAACCTAGACGGGGGCTGCTTGCTGAACAGAACAAAGATGGGAGAGGACTAAAGAGTAAAGAAGTTCTGCTTATGTATTCGTTCAACTTTTCAGTTTGTTTTTCTGAGATTAGTTTGGTGATGTATTGAAGTATTGGATTTGTTGTTATTCTTGTATCAATAGACAGTTTTGTTTTAGTTTCTATTTTTTATATAGTCAGACTTCTTTTGTGAAGTTTGGGTTGTGTATATTTTACCTTAAGCAATAATAAAAAAGAGAAGAAATTGGTAGTTTTAACACTGATTTACACTCATTTAAGAAGCCTTTTATTTTTCAGTAAGGACTTAGTGATTAATGTGGGACCCGAACCACGGGTATCTATAATGCATGGCAATCCATATTTGGATAAATGATGGGTACAAAGGTGGGGAAATGAGCAGAAGGGTAGGAAGATAGACTATAATGGTAAGACCATAAGGAACAATACATTGAAGCTATACTACACAAATAGTAGGAGTATAAAAAATAGGATGGATTTGTTAAGAGGGCTAGCAAATGCAGAGAAATTTTGATGTTATTGTGATAAGAGTCATGGCTTGATTTGTCAGTGAAGAACTATAGGCCGAGGTCCAGATTAATGGTTATAATATGTTTCATAGAGATAGGAACATGAGGAGAGGTGATAGTTTGCATTAGGGATACTCTCCATTGTTGTAAAATACAATTAAAACATATACTAACAGAGACATTAAAGAGGGAAAAGATAAACTTGTTATAGGATTATTATATGACCAACAAATCTCAGTAAGGAGGTTTTGTGTCCTCTGTGGCAGGAGATAGAATGTGCATGTAGAGCTAATGATGATCTTTGTATAATGGGTGATTTTAATTACAGAAATATAGACAAGGAAGCTCTTAAAGGTAATCAGGAGGCTGAGGAATTTTTTAATATAGCACAGGATAATTTTAGCAAATAGTTTATAAACCAACCCATTAGGGGTGATGATACACCCTGAATCATGTTAATAGCTTCGTAGAGAAAGTTAGGATTTCTTGGTTCTCTGTGATAAAATTTAATGAAACTTTTCCGAGCTGGTCTGCACAATATGGCAACACCTATGTTATGTTTTCATTATGCTATGTTATGTTCTTCAATTTTTATTTGGGTGAACCAAGCTAATAGCTTTTGAATAAAAGTAGCCTATCTAGGCATTTTGGGGAGAAAATGAAGGATAATTATAAATATTAAGTATTATACCTTGCATATATATTTAACATTAAACCATAATTATAATATATGATGATTGATAGACATAATGAATTATTTGCCCACATTAGCACCATTTTGACGGATGACTTCAAAAACTCAATATGCATGGAATCTGTCAATTTCTTAATAGTAGCAGGTTAGACTGCTTTTGCTGCAGCTTCGATGGTCACCCATAAGACTTCTTTTAATGAAAATTGACATCCATCAGCATAAACATCTTTTTTAATGATGGATTACAAATTTTTGACTGCGTTAAGATCCACAGAATCTGGCAGCCACACCATCAACTTGTCACCTTGTATGCTGTAAGAGCATAAGAATGCTTGGGTGGACCTGGCAGAGTGGGTTGGAGCGTTGTCATGCATGAAAATTAGAACTTCCTTAGAAGTGACTTTTTTTTCTTTTTTTTTAAATTTTAAGAGCTTACTTGGGCATTAAGTTGCTTAGAAGTGACAATAGTATGTCATCAACCAGGGATCCATGAACTCCTTCAAGAGATTACAGTAGGAGGCTGTGGTCACTTTACCCCATCAGTCACTGTGACCAGGCCAACATGTCTGTGCCCAATTATACCTGCTCACAAAAATGACTCCTCCTCCCTGCTGTTGATGTCACAAATGGTCATGCTCATCTCCAAAGTAGACCTAACCATTTGCCCAACTGTCAGGTTTGTCAAGGGTTGCCCTGGTCTCGTCAGTGAAGAGAATGCAACTCATGTCCAATGTCAAATACTTCTGGACCCAGTGAAGCCTAAAGTCTTGTGAAAGAGCATTAAAGGCAGCAATTTCAGGGGAGCTCACACAGAACCCATGGTTCCTAGGATAGGGTTCCTGGTGGTCTTTGGTACATAGGGATGAGGAGCAGTGGTGAAAATGACTTAATGACTGCTTGTTTGTCACAATTTTCAAGGTCCCACAATCAGATCAGTTCTTCCTTAGTGAAGGGTCCTTCAGAAATCATTTAACCATGTCCACATGATGAACTAACTTCTCTGCAATAACATGAACACAGGTGCCTTCAGCAGTTTTCCTGATGATGGAAGACTTTTCTTCAACATTAAGGCCTCTGCAATGTCCCAATGTTTTTAAGAAGGATATATGCTATTAGTGTAGTTCCCCCCTCCCCCAACATCAAATCTAAAATAAAAATTGAAGGACATAACAGCATAATGAAAACATAACATTAGTGTTGCCATGTTCAAACCAGCTGGAAAAAGTTTCATCAAAATTGATTCAAAGAAAACTAAGAAATCCTAACTTTCCCTACCAAGCTATTAGCGTGGTTCAGTGTATATTGGATTTACTTCTAACAAATAGGGAACAGGGTATTAGCAATAAGGAGATTGGGGGAAATTTGGGAAATAGCAAGCATTGTGAAGTTGAATAAAATGGGGTTCTCAAAATAAATGAAGTTAAAATCTCAGAATTTAAAAAATATGGATTATAGTGGTCTGGAGGCATGTGGAAACTTGTTTGGGGACTAATGAATGAGGTCAGGTCATGAAATGTAAAGTCAATGGGAGCCATCAAGGGGAAGATAACTATCAGGTAGTGAGGAATAGTGTAGATCAGGAATATGAAACAGTTGTTAGGCAGTAAATTACTGGGCAGAATAAGAATATTTCCTTTAGGAGAATTAGAACCAAAGCTATTGATCCTAAATGGATGTCAGGCAAAATTAAACATATCAGCATTAAAAGGGGCATTTATAGCAAAATAAAAAATGCTGAGGATCAACAATTAAGGCAGAGATAAATGAGTGACATTAAAGATTTAATTAGGTTAGCAAATTATGAAATTAAAGTGACAAATAAGGCAAAGGAAGATCCTCAGAGTTTCTTTCAATTATACAGGACTAAGACTAGAGATAAAATAGGACCAATTAAAACTACAGAGGATAGTTATTTGTGATAGTGACACGATGGTTAAATGTTAAATAAGTATTTTCTTTCACTATTTACACTCTACGATAAACTAATAGACGATAAACTAATAGTACCTGAGGGATGGGGCTTGATCTTCGGGGTAATGAGGAGAAATTAGAGAAGATTTTAATTACAAAGGAGATAGTCTAAAAAAAGAAATAAATAAATCAAGTAAAACACTGGGTCCTGATGAGATTTTTTCTAAGATTTTGAAGGAATTTAAAGATATATTAAGTGAGCCTCGAGCATACATATTTTGAACATTTTTAAAGACTGGCATGGAAGAAGGCTAATGTGATACCTATCTTTAATAAGGGGGATAAAACGATTATGTCTAATTACCGGCCAGTGAGTTTGACATCAGTGGTTGGGAAAATGATGGAATCTGTAATGGTGAAATCTATTAGGGAGCACTTAGAGAAACATAAGTTGATTAAGGAATCTCAACACAATTTTACCATAGGCAAATCATGTTTTATACAAAGGTATACAATGCTGTTGATATAGATGAGAATTATAATGTTTATTTGGATTTTAGTAAGGATTTTAACAAGATGCAGAGTATCTATAACTTTTAAATAAAGTTAAAGCACATGGGGTTGATGGAATGCTTTGCAGGTAGATTCAGTTGTGGCTTAGTGACAGAGAGCAAAGAGTTAGTATCAATGGGATTAAAGCTGAGTGGGCAAATGTTACCCGTGGGCTTCCTCAGGGGTCAGTGTTGGGGCTGTTGTTGTTCATGATTTATATAAATGTTCTTGACATAGGTAGGCATAAGTAGCAGCTGAGAGTAAGTTTGCAGATGACACTAGGTTAGGTGGGATTAGAAGGTCTAAATTCAATGCTCAAGTATTGTAAGATGAGTTTACCAAAACTATTCCGATGGTCAGAAAAATGGCAAATGGAATTTAACATAAGCAAGTGTAGTATATTTATTATAGGAAAATGTAATCTAATGAATAATTCTAAATTGAATGGGAGAATTTTAAAGAAGGTCAGAATGTGAATGAGACTTAGCTGTTCTTGTAAGTTCTGACCTCTGGCCTAGAAAGCAGTGTTTAAGAGCTAGGGATAAAGCTAATAGGGCATTATGGTTTACTGGAAGAAGCATGAGAAATAGGAGCACTGATATCATCTTGACAAAGCAGTGCAATTTTGGTCACCATATTATGGAATGGATATTGCTTTGTTTGAGTCAATACAAAGAAGAATGACTAAGATGATTCATGGGTTGAGGAGCTTACCTTATGGTGAAAGGCTTAGGAGACTAAATCTACATACATTAGAAAGGAGATGTGTTCGAGGGGATGTGATTAAAGTCCAAGTGGGTAAAAAGTTACAATAGGGAAGACAGGTAAGGTTCTTATTTTTAGTAAATAGGATACAACACATAGCAATGAGTTTAAGCTGGATCTTTAGGTTTAGGAATGAGATTGCTTTACAGATTGTGTGGTAGATGAATGGAATAGGCTAGGTAGTTGTGAGATATGAAAATCCATCTTGGGGAATTTTAAGAATGCAATGGATAGATTTATGTTCTTATGTAACCCGAAATGGGACTCAATCTAGCAACTAACCACACTTAGTCTGGTTTAACTTTGCTGTAATTGGAAGTGATGTTTCCATATGGCCAAGCCCAAGCCCACATTCAACCATAAGGGCTTGTAGTATTGCAAGCTTTGTTGATGGTTTTATTTAAAGGATAGTACTTTGTCTAAGGATGGGGTAGCAGTGGATTGACAAATTGTGTAATTTTTCATTTATGAAGTTTTGAATGAGGTTGGATGGGGTAGAATGTTACGATTATGGGAAAGTGACCTGAGGAGAGGTCAGCTATTGTATTGCATGTGGTTCTAGTATATGAGTAGAGCGGAATGTCAGAACCAGTTAAGTGCCATTTTGTGTGTACTAAATGGTTGCCTGGTTGGTTGAGCTGTGCCATTTAATGTTGTGAAAGTTGTTCAGCGATATTTGTACCTCTGTTGTCTGCTGATTGTGTTATGAGCTAAAATGGGTGGTATGCATTGAAATCATCATGGATCAAAAAGTTAAAGTTAAGAAGCTAGGTGAGTGGTTCTATGATTGGTGTGTAGTTTGGTGGTCTTCTTCAGGATGTGTGGTGGGCATGTAAAGCTCTACTAGCTTGTATTCAGTGTTCATGACTTTGACCCTAATGCATTGTATTTCCAGTGTTTAGGAGTGTTTTAGTATGTAATATCCCTAACAGTCTGGGGAACAATGCAGTCATAGCAATAAGGTGCAGGCGAGCACTCCATTGAATGGCGGTGCATCCTGAAAGTGTGTCTGATTCGGAGATGACAGAAAGCAGCCTGAAGCTGCCGTGGCATTGGGGGGTAGGTCCATGGGTTCAGTCTGCTCTTGGCTAGTAGTGGAATTTTTGTTTCTTAAGGTGTGAAGTTTACTTCTTAAGTGTTTGTCAATGTTTTGTTTGCTTAAGAGTTGAATAATTCAGTGCTTATTAGGGATTGAGAGTATGTTTAATTTTAGGATGTTTTAAGGGTGTTGTTGAGGAGGGGGCAGTTTTAGGATCAACTTTCTCCTTTAATCTCCCAAACAGTCAGGAGGAGCAGAGATGCTGTTTGCTCCAGGAAAACTATAAACAAGATTATGGTTTTATTCTCTGTGCAAAAACTTTGATGGGCAACAGTGAGAGAATATAGAAATACTGTTTATAAAGGGCAAGAAATATGTCAACCTGGGATACAAAGTAAAATCCCCTGTGAAACCCTAGTATTAGAGGTGGGGGGGGGTGTTATAAATAAAAGAATAAAGATATATGTAAATAATATTAAAGGCAATTTCCAGGCATTGCTCTCAAAAACTATAAGCAAAACGCTAAGCTTAACTTCAAAACCTGCTCATTCATTTGTAGGGCCAAGGACCAATTTTCTCATGACATGACAGTCAAGGTGATGTTTAGTGTCACCTGGGTATCTAGGCTGCATCATATGCACATTTATGTTGGGGCAGGTTTACTCTGTGGTTGCATTTTTGGAGGATAGTAAAGTGGCTTGACCTTAGTTGGGCTAAAATTACTGTCCTGTGAGGTGGTTTCTATAAGTTGCCTATTTGGGGAAGTGGTATATTTAAGATGTTGTTTATTACAAAGTTTGTTTGTCTCTGCAGATGAAGGTAGTGTGGATATGTTTTATCAGGTTGTGGTTGGAGGAATGTTTGGTTATTCTACTCGAGTTGGTAGTAGTGTGCCAAGTACTTTTTTTTAGTCTAGTTGGATGTAGTTTTGTTGTGAACTGGAGGTTGGAGTGGGGTTCCTTTATTCCTCAGCTGGTGTGATCTCTCTCTCCATTTTGAGAAAAGCAAGCAATTTAACCATTAATCTGGGAAGATATCCTTTGTCTAGATCATGTTGAACAATGCTAACGATGGGTATGCCTCAATCACCCAAATGTCAAGGTATGGTGGATGGGATGTCATCTGGACTGAGCAGTATCTGTGCACAAGGCGAGGGAACACAGCTCAGTCATCATAAAAAAGTCATTGAAGGGGTCTCTGCCTGTCGACTGAAGTCCAGTCAGTAGCCTTCAGCAAATGTGCAACATGATTTAAATTACAGTGAAGCAGAATCCCAGCTGGAGAATGTGGAGTAAGCTGTCACAAAGGATTCTGCCATAGATGCAGTGGTCTCACATTCCTGGAGAATGGGAAATAGAGGTCCTTGCAAAACTTAGCCCCTTTCATGCATTGACACCAAGAGGATTTCTCCAATTGAGCAGAGGCATGTATGCTCACCAAGAAGAATGGCGCACATATTTCTGGGTGAAACAGAAATGGAAACCCCTTCAACTAGGAAGGGGTTTCCATTTCTGGATGTTAGCAAGTTTTTTGAGTTAGATGATGGAAATCGGACTAGAGGTCACCACTTGAAAATTAAAAAGCAAGGGTGTAGGTTAGATTTAAGAAAATATTTGTTCACCAATAGAGTGGTAGACTTCTGGAACAAATTGCCGTGGAGGGTAGTAGGTAGTCCAAATTTAAATGTATTTAAGAGTAGGTTGGATGAGTTTATGGGGAGGAAAGGTTGTGATGGTTCCTAAGTTTTGTATATATTAATATTGTTTGTATATATCTATAGCTGCATGATTTAGTTCTTGACAAGCCTTGATTGGTGATAACCTTGTTTCTGGATGCAATCCTCGGGATGTAGTATTCCTGGGAGTTTGGGTGCCTTAAAAAAGAGGCCGTTTGACTCGGATGACCTATGATGAGCCCTTGTGGCTTTTGTCATCTGTTATATTATATTGTGGGGGACTTTGATTTTCCCTGGTGATGGTGCTTTTTGTGGGTGGGTTTTGACGGATGCAGATGACCTTTGATAGGCCCTTGTGGCTTTTGTCATCCGTGAAATTATGTTATATTATGTTATGTTAGGAAATTTTACTGAGGGTGAAGTTGCACAGATGGCACTTATGCGATAAATAGGCACAACACTTGATTTTAAGGGCAACTTCACACTTGGCCACCCATCAGGGAAGTGGTTGGTGTGCAAAATGGCCAAAGACTCAAGGCATGTAGCAATAAGAGTACCAAAGAAGAACTCTACCAACCTAAACTCCTTGACTGCAATAAAGAGATCAGTCATTTCCTTGAATGAGGACCCCTGTGGCAGATTTAGACACTAGCAAGGTGGTCAAGGTGAAGTTGTGGGTGGCAAGACACAAGTGTCCCACCTTAGTCTTGGCAAAGGAAAACTGAAACCTGTGCACTTCAGCATAGCGAGATGTTGTTCAATGCCAGTTGGAGTCTCTGCTATAGATTTGGCATTTGGGCCACACCACAAGAGATCAAAAGGTCATCCACCTAGAGCAGAGCGAGAACATCTTCCAGCACCACTGAGGTGATACCTTTGATGCTCATGGCAAAGTTTGACACTTAGGACACTTCCTTTAGTGCAGTGAAGTGTGGAGGGTTCCGAGGTAAGATTTCTTGATTAGGGCAATGTGAATGTTGTAGGTCTAGTATTTTATTATGATTCCTGCTGCTTGTTTTGGATTTCATTAAGTTTGAGGTTGAATGAGTTCAGGACAGAAGACTTGTGAGTGAAAGACCTGTCAACCACAAGTGGGGCATATGTAAGTATGGGAGCCAGGGTTCTGTAATATAGTGAAGAAATGAGTGGTTGCAGGGGTACCTCCTATCCTGAGGAAAAAAGTATAGGTAGAGGAAAGAGAGGGGGGGCGGTGAGACCCCAGGAACAATCAAGTTGGACAACAGCCTGAGGCTGCATCTCTTTCCAGGGATAGGGTAAATTTGTCAGTCTTTGCTAGAGGTCTGGATGGCAAAGTCTTCTTCTGAGAAGTCATCATCTTATCTGACAAGTAGTGTTGTTTAGTGTGGTGAGTGTATGAAATCATTCAGAAATTTGTGTGTCTCCATTGTCAGCTAATTGTGTTCTGAGTCACAATAGATAGACTGCATAGAAATCACAGAAATTTGCTTTTTGTAGTTAGTGAATGTGGTAAGGGATGAATTTGAGCAGGTGTGGGTGGTTTGAAAAGTTAAGATGATGGAGAGGTATGTTAGTGTGTTCTATGTGGCTCTGGTGTGGAAATGAGGTGCTCAGAATGTTTTGTCCATTGCAGTATGATTATGGGTCAGTTGAAATGATTGTCTGGTTGGTTGAGCAGTGTTGCTTAGTGTATCAAGTTGTTCAGAGATTTGCATACCTCTGTTGCCAGGCATTTATGTTTTGAGTCATGATGGGCACTGGGCATTGAAATCACTGCAAATGAAGAGGTTCAAAAGTTGTGTGCGCTTATAGGAATGGTATCCAATTTGGTGGTATTCTGAAAGGGTGTGGGGGATGCATATGTTTATTACATTGTATTCTGTGTTTTCTCACTTTGACCTTGATTGGGTTGTATTTTCAATTTTGCATGGTTATTTATGAGTGTACAATGCAGTGTGAGTGAAGGAGATTGAATTGTATACTAGTGTTAGGAGACCAGGTTCTATATTGGCATGGTTTTTCCGCCTTTGTGTAGTGTATTGGAAGAAAAGGGGGAGGGGGACAGAATTTGTTAGGGTTTTTACTGCCAATCTACCCCAATTAAGATGCCCTTTATTTGTCCATTGGGGCTTACTGATTAGCATGAGATCCAAACCATGGATATATACAGCATATGGCAACCAATATGAAGACAACCCCAAATGGCAGTCCATCTGGCACCATGCCACACTCAATGTGGCTTAACTTCCCTTTAATTGGAAGCAGTGTTCACTGGATGTGTTTGTGAGGAAATAATAATAGATTTTTGTATGGCAGTCTTCAAGGCCATGGCCTTCACAAAGCAGTTGTCCATTGACTAATGAATAGAACGTGGGAAGAGGTGGGTCTTCAAGGAATGCTTAAGGCACCCAGGGGGAAGGGGGGAGCAAATCATTCCAAATTCTCAAGAGAAAATGTAGAGAAAGCAGGATCACCCAAGCAAGAAGGACAACTGGAAAGAATGAATCCAATTTCACATTGAGACCTCACCCTTCACTGAAACATCGTCCTACTTCAGAAGAAAACCAATTTAAACAAGTCTTTGGTCATGCTTGAAAGATTCTTTAAGTGATGGAGGGCCTTTTACACTACTAGGTGGCATGTAGGATTATTACCTGAAAAATCTCTCTGCACTTTCTGCATCAAAAGACAGCGGAGTTTTGATTTACCAACTTGAAACAGTCCAACTTGTCCACAAACAGCTCCAATGACTGGAGTAGCCTCCTTATAATTCAGGGCACTCTCACACAACTTCATTACCAGCTCACTAAAAAACAATACAAAATAACCAGATTTAGATACAGCTATGATTAATATATAAAAATGGACCTAATATTTGAATCATGCGCAAGGTAAGAATAATTAAAGATGGTAAATATAAATTATAATTGCTCAGTTTTTTGCCAAATAGTTGTGGTGCTGTAAATTTTGTATAAAGTAATTTTCTGGTAAAACTAAAATGGCTTTGAAAGAAAATCAATATAATAATCAATGCCACCTACTTGAGATTCTCCTCTTCTTTGATTGAAACTTTTATTTCTGAGGCCAAAGTAGTAACTTCCAAGTCATCAGGTGATTTTATTGACAATACCCTACTGACTAGATTATCCACAAGAACTGAAAGAACAAGAAGTAGGCCAGATTATCCACAAGAACTGAAAGAACAAGAAGCAGCCAATCAAAAAATAATAAATTCTAATGATTCATTTGATATTCAATATTTAAGAAAAGGGGAAACTTAAGTATGAGTTGGGAGCTGTATGAGATATAAAAATGTGAGAGTGAGAGATGGGATAACTGGGCTTTTGGTACAACTGTTGAGTGGTAAGGAAAAAGATAGTATGGTTCTGTACTGAAGGGAATGTGTGTAGCAGATACATTCTTTCAGCCCATAAGAAATGTGTATTTTGTGCATAAACACCCACAGGTTGGGCAAAGAAGAGGGAGTGAAGTTAAGAGTATGATTGATCTGTGACTAATAAGAAAGAATATGCTGCATAATGCATTTGAGATGAAAGCAGTAACAGGTATGACTATAGGACTATACAATCATATGATTGTGCTGCGTGAAGTTAGATTGGTTGGTGCATAAATGAGATGTGAGGAAGGTGGAAAGTAAGAGAGAAGCCAAAGTGAAAGGTTATTGAATCAGAGAGATTGTGGAGGGTATGTGAGAATACTTGAGAGTAGAAAAGAGAAAATAAGAATGAACATGGAGATAGAGCAAATGAGGATCAAATTTAATCAAGTACTTCTAAGTGGTTCTGAGGGGGGAAGGGTAGGATGAGATGGGCAGTCTTTTCAGGTTGAAGTTGGGAGAGTCAGCATCCAATCAACTCTTGTAGAGGTGGTGGGGCCTGATTGCAGGCAAGAGAGAGAACCTCTGATTCTGCAATCTAGGGTTGCTTTGCATTGTTGAATATTGGTGGGAGGGTCTTTGGCAGCTGGTTTTGAAGTGGGATTCTGGTAGTGTGTTTTATAGTGTGCTGGTTTGGGGGAAGGTTAGCTAATAGTTGGGTGCAGTGGATAATGGGAGTGGTTTGGGGTGAAAGGAGTGGTGTGTGTATGTGTGTGTAAGGGTTTGGATATTGCTGTGTTGAGCAAAGGTTATGTATGGGTCTAGGGCAGCGATTCCCAACTGCAGGTGTGCTGCAGGAGATTTGAAGTTGATTCTCCCTCAAACAAGAAAGAGCAATGAACAAATCTCGGTACTGTATGAATGTATGATAAAATATTTGTACTTGGAACACAATAAAGTATCCTGCCATAACAGAGTATCCTACCACAGATATAGTTGCCAGATTTTTACTAATATGAATAAATTTTTTTCTATCTTTCAATATTTTAATATTTTTTTTCTTTAGGCATATTAAGATTAATAAGTTTGGTATTTAGATTTGATATATAATTTCTTATTAAGTGTGAGAAATTTAAGAGATTAATTCTTAAAGCGACTCAAAGTGTGCTACGGGAGATTTAAGGAAGATATGTTATTAAAGCTGATAATAATAATAATAATAATAATAATAATAATAAGTCTTTTGTAATGCGCTCTTCAAGGCCTGAGGCCTTCCCAGAGCGCACATTGTGCTGAGATGAGAATGGAAATTCAATGGAAATTCAAGAGGGAGAGAAGGCAATTCTGAAAAGATGTGTTTTCAGGAGACGCTTAAATGTGGTCAGAGATGGTGAAGACCTGATTTCAGCAGGAAGAGCATTCCACAACTTAGGGGCGCAGATTGAGAAGGAGCAGTCCCCCATTGAGCAGAGGGATGAACGAGGAATATTCAAAAGAGGTGCATGTGATGACTGAAATTTAAGAGATTAATTCTTAAAATGACTCAAAGTGTGCTACGGGAGATTTAAGGAAGGTTATTAAAGTTGATGTTTACAATCGATATATAATTGCTTAATAAATGAGAAATTTAAGAGATTAATTCTTAAAGCGACTCAAAGTGTGCTATGGGAGATTTAAGGAAGGTATGTTATTAAAGATGATGTTTACAATTGATATATACAGTAAATCCTCGCCATAACAAAATATATGGGACGGGGGGGTCGTTCATTAAAGCTGAAAGTTCATTAAAAGTGATGGAAATAACGAACCAAGTTCGTTATATCCGATGGTTCATTCGTTCTATGGAGTAGTAAGTAGCACTCGTGAAGAGAGGAAGGAGGAGGAAGAAAAGAATGCCAGAACAACCTCTCCCGCGTGATGTTCACAGCCGACTGAGCTGTGAGCCAGTGAGTCGCAGCATGGAGTTCGGCCAGGAAATTTGGTTTGTTATATCCGAAATTCATTATATCAAGGGTTTACTGTAATTAGCTTGATGAGAAATTTAAGAAGTTTAATCCTTAAATTTTTGTGTTTGACAAATACTATTTCTGCTTTTTCATTATAGTGTTTATTCCTTGTTAATTAAATAAGTTGATAGGTTTGTTTAATGGTATTTGGATTTAGAAATTAAGTGCTTTATTTTTTCTTGTACACTGAATGTTTTTCTTTTAATGTTTTTTTTTTGCTGTTTATGTCTTAAAATCTTTACTGTATTTTTTTTTTGGGGGGGAAGGTGCAGTAAGATTTTATCTTTACTGTATTTTAGATTTATTTATACTTTTTTAAATTTAGTGTATGTGATCTGCTGCTTGGTAATTTGCAGTATTATTTTTTTTAGTCTTTTTATATAGTGTATGCTTATTGTTAATTTCTTTCAAATATTTTTATTCTCATATCAATGCACTGAGTGTTTACCTTTAGCGATAATGCTTTTAATTTTTACTCATGTTCGTACTATAATACATTTGACCACTAAATTAATAAATGATTAGCATGCCTAACTTATGGACATTTATTAGCATTTATTATTATATGATTAAATATATTCTTAAATACTGATTGTGTGTCTTGACCATATTACTTCCTGGCTTGATGTGCCATGAGATAAAAAAGGTTGAAAAACTCTGGTTGGTTGTGGATTAAACTGTGTGGGCGATTGTTTTAGGTAACTTTTATGTTTCAGTTATGGACATTTTGTTGTGTGAACCAATTTTGAAGAAGTAGTATGTACCTGTCTAGGTTTCTGGAGGCAGTGTGTATCAAGGTGTATTGGGATGTAATGGATAAGTCATCATCTGCATAGATGTTGAGTTGGACTGTTTGGGTAGTTGGGAAGGATGTGCCATGCATGAAAAAGTTGAAGTGGGTAGGGGGAAGGATGGCATCTTGGGGAACCCCATTGGGAAGCTCTTTCGTTTTAGAATGGGCCAAATAAAATAGACAAGGCCAGCCTCCTCCAAAAAGTCATATAGTCCAAAAGTCTCTGAACACCAACCATTCCAGTAGTCTGGGGTTAATACAGTCATCACAATAATATGTAGGTCAGTGTTCCATCAAATGGCATGTCCCACAAGTGTGCTCAATTCGAAGGCAGCAGAAAGCAACCTGAAGCAGTCAACTTTGCATGTCTACAGGAGCGATTCATTTTTATCAGCAATGAAGAAGGTCGCCCATGGGAGCATTTTGACACTAATCAGATAACTATCAAATGGTTGTCCTCTTCAAAGCAAGTGAACTATTAAAAAATGGCCAACATACATGTTAAAAAATGTGCCATGCATATATATATATATATATATATATATATATATATATATATATATATATATATATATATATGTACACAAAGTCACAAATACTGCTTCCTTTATCTGTTTGATGGATATATCATTGAATATATGATATAAAAAATAGTATTTCTAATTGGAATAATATATGTGTTTTCTATACAGTTGGTATGTCCATGGAATGTACCATTAGGGGCAAATATTTATTGGATAAGATGTTAGGATTTAGATTTTGTGTACCTTGTCTACAACATTCATATTCATTGCCAGTCACTTGCCTGTTTTAAGTGATATACTGAATTACTTGTGGCTGTTTTTAGAAATGGTAACAGTTGTGCTACAAGTTTTTGCCATTTGCTACTAAACTATGAACCTCTGCAGCACTGGAGCTAGGTACAAAAAAGTTAATATACCGTCTTGAGTGAGCAAGAGATATTTATGCTTTGAGGATGGGTGTGATTGAAGTTACCAAGTATTCTGAGAGGGTATGGAGGGTATGGGTAAAAAACTTAATGGACACATTTTTTTATAGGACATGAAGGGGGAGGGGTAGGTCCTTTTAGTGGCGATGATGTATGCTGACCCCACTTTGTGGAAAAGTGGTCGATGAAAATATCCTTTACTTGCAGTCAAAATATCATCAACTAAATTATTTAACAAGAGGCAAACCAATCATGAATGTTGCCTTTTTATTTATAAAATCACAAATAATAACTTTAATAAACATAAAAATTTATATATACATCACCAGAAAAAGTTGGCTGGCTCACAGTTTCAGCTGAAGACATTATGCCATGTATACCACTAGGCATAATTAGACTGATGCATTATTTTTTTATGAAAGAAGACTTACTCTTTTACAAGAGATAAAGTAACATTTTCTATCTGGCTTAGCCATAAGCTCATAATTACCACTTGAATTGATTAGGCAAAAAGCCAAAATCCAACCTAAAATAATGGAAAGAAATATTCAATAAATTGGCAACTAAGTTTTAAAAAGCCACAAAAACAAGTAAAGGTTTCTCAATGATTGCAAAGAGAGAGATTGTTATGGTTATTTACTTAACTAAAAATCAAAACCAATAAGGGTTATCAACACCAGGAAGTTTGTGAGCAGTTTGCAAAGAAAGTGAAAATAAGAAGAGTGGGGCGAAAAACTCGGCTCAATCTCCACAATTAAAACAGACCCTCCTGGGCTGCAGGAGGATACCCCTCCAAATGCCAGCTGCAGCTGGGATTTTAATAACTAGCACTTTTATTCCTCTTTTCATTCACAAAATTCTTGGGAACTAAAATTTAATTAGATAAAACCCTTATAACAGAGCAGAAATAAAAAAGGAAATGAAAACCAATTGTGAGCCCAACAATTCTAAGGCCTCATTCACAAGGCATGGGCAATGCCCGCATCCATAGTTTTACACAGGCTCACTCCCCTCTTTGTTCCTTTTCAGACAGGTGGATGAAAGTATCCATTACCCATGGGACACACCAGCTTTCCAGTTTGCATTATGCAGGCATTGAGGATGGACTGTGGAGCCATCAGCTTTGCTTCCTTTATCCTATACATTTGCAAGAAGAGGCATGGACGTAAATTATGGTTGCATCTTGGCCACAAAAATCCTTCACTTAGTGAGACTGATCACAAAAAAGATGGACCACCTCTTTCAGGATGACAGTGCCCCGGCCCAGACCATTCAAGAGTGGTTGGGGCTGAATATGAACTTGTGGTCAAATGATTTTTGGACACCGCTGTCACTCGACCTCAATCCCACTGACTACCATGTTTGGACACATGTTGGGGGCAAGGCCTGCAAGGTCCCCCACAACAACATCAACAAGCTGAAGTCCTAGGTCAACCATGTGTGGGTCAGCATGAGGAAGGACTTCGTCTGCAATGTGTGAGCAACCTTCAGGTCTACCCTGGAGAAATTACAGAATTTTTGAACACCGCATACCTAATACTTGCTCTAGCCAGCAGGCTTTTCGGCCCTCGCAGCAGATAAGGACCTTACGGTATACACTACCATTCGACTAAAGCTCATAAGAGGATGAAAGTATGTCTGACAAACAGAACCTCTGTGGATGGAAGAGCAAATTTGGAAAGTAGGGTAAAACTTCACAAGACCTATGCCATGTTTTTGGTATTAAAAACAGTACTAATGGTATTTTTATGCATTGTAGTAGTCATTTACAGCTTCAGTTAGGCATGGAAAGCATTTATATATAAGATACTATCACTCTGAGTATGGCTATATTTGCAGTGATACTAGCTTAAAAATAACTGCTTTCTGTGCCAAAATGAAGCCATAAATGATGACTAAAATGCCTAAAAACACCATTAGTACTGTTTTGTAATACAACCTAATCCACCCCATCATTCCCACATTTGTCACTCCTTCATAAAAACAATAAATATTGGAAAGCCTAACAATATCTAGCAACCGCATTGAATTTTAACCCTAAGGTAATTATTTTGAAATGGGGTCATCGCACCCCCATACCCCATTTTAATTGTGGGGTTCTACCCCCACCACCCATTATTTTTTTAATTACCTAGTAGTATTAACAATTTGAAAGCCTAATATTAGGTTCAAATGCAAAGACATATAAACAAAACTTGCTATTTAATGCTGTGGAGATCTTTATTTTTAAAATTAGTTTGCTATCAACCACACTTTTGCTGTTTTTTCTTTCTCAAAGAAACATACCTGTCACATCTCCACCTTTTAACATTATAATCGATCCATGCCTCGTTCTCACATCTGCCACAATTCTTCATTTTTAAAATAAGGCCATAAGCTATACAAGAGGTAATTAAATTGTCTGAGGGGTTAGCGAAAGTCATTATGGTTCAACAAACTAAATGCACAAGAATCATGATCCACCATCATTCACTAACAGTTGCCAATGGGTTTTGGTGTTCATTTTGAAATCAGCATTGTTTTAAGTGTTTGAAACCAGGGTTTCCAAATGAGATAAAAGACCTCTTATATTCCACTGTAAGATCGACATTAGGGTTTATTAAGAAAGATTAAAAGTTCTTCCTTACCAGTGGTTCTTTTATTTACTAATTGGGTTGTATTGGCATATTGAGCGATTCTGCTAGCTAATTGTTGTGGTGTTGGGTTAATAAAGCACATGATTTTTTGCATTTTTGTGACAAATTCCCAGAAAACATTGTTGTCTAAACCCTTTGATTGTTGTTTATTTTTGGTCGTAAGGCTAGTATGAGATGTGGTAGGGAGATGAGATGGGATGGTGGAGTGTATTTCTATAGGGGCATTGGATGGGTTGGAGTTATCTAATCTCTTATTTATTCTTTGAATTTCATTCATTAAGAATTTATTTTGTTCTTGGATACCTTGGATAGCTTCAGTAAGTTTAGATATTAAAACTGGTGATTCAGATGTAGGCAGAGAGACATTTGGAGATGGGGCAGTAATGTTGGCATAAGTATTTTTATCTATACATTTCCCTTGCTTTTCCATATGATATATCTTGCAAGTTTTAGATATGTCATCTCTTTTTCTTGGATATAGATGGGACATAACATAACATAATTTCATGGATGACAAAAGCCACAAGGAAATGGAATGAGTCCAGAATACCCCCCAAAGTTAACCCTCCCTCCCCATATAATCATCTAATCTGCGTTTGAATACATTGAAGTTTGGACTGTCTACCATCTCAGAGGGCAAACTATTCCAGTAATCTACCAATCTAGTGGTGAAAAATACTACCTTCCAACTCAAATAAATTGCTAAAATCCAACTTATCCACCCCAGAACAGATTTTAAAAAACTCAATCATATCTCCCCTCACACATCTTCTCTCAAATGAGAACATATTTAGTACTCTCAGTCTATCTTTATATTCAAGGTGCTTCAGGAAAGGTATTATTTTTGTTGCCCTCCTTTGTACCAACTCTAGTAGGTTTATATCATATCTAAAATGTGGTGACCATGCTTGTATACAATACTCTAAATGTGGCCTAATATACGAGTTGTAGAGTTTAAGGATAACCTCTTTACTCTTGTAGCTAACATTCCTGTTAATGTATCCTAGCACCTTATTTGCCTTTTGTTTACTTCGGGCAGCCATCTTGATTAGCAGGTTTTAAACTTGCGCGTACAAATTTGGGTCAAATTCTTGTTGTTCGTAAGTTTTTGTTTCTATTATTGTTCTTGTTTAAGTATGGCTGACTGTTTGGATGTAGAGAGTATGCCTTTTGAAAGTAGTGTGTATGTAGTGTGCGATGTCTGTGGTATAGAGTTTTGATTTGTTTTTTTCTAAGGGGCTATCTGGCGACTGCCCACTTGGGCATAAGTCGCCGCAAACAAACAGCCTAGTTCTAGGCTACTTTAAAATAAAAATTTGAAAAAAAAAATGATAGAAAGAGATGACAATCAGGAAGCAAGCTCCGATGTCGGGGGGAGGTCCCCCTCTACCCGGCATAGAAGCGTGCAACCTAGAAAGGAAACAATAACAAAAAAACAACAAAACCTAGTTAAATAAAAGGGAGAAGGCCAGTCTCTCCCAAAAAGTCTAGACGTCCACCAGTCAAGGTGCATGCACTCATCCCGAGTACAAGGAACAGGCGATAGCGACCCCGCCCATCCGGTACCGAGACAGGTAACATGCGCGAAGATCACCCAGACTGGGACATTGGACAAGAATGTGCCGAACAGTCTGGGGGATGACGAAGTCATCACAATAGGGCGCAGGCGAGCGCTCCATCAAATAGCGATGCGTCACACGAGTATGTCCGATTCGGAGACGACAGAAAGCAACCTGAAGACGTCGCGGCACTGGGGGATAGGTCCATGGGAACAGTCGTGGTGCAATGGCACGCCACTTTAAGTTCCCTTCGACCGTCTCCCATCTTCTTTGCAAGTCTGAAGAGCTGCCTGTATTTCTGCCATGTAGTCGGTGTGAGGAAGAGCGAAACGCTGGTCCGGTCGCAGAGTCATCGCGGACTCTTTGGTGCCCTCATCAGCACGCTCATTCCCCGCAATTCCTACATGTCCAGGAACCCAGCAGAAGATAATCTCGACATCCGCAAGGCTCGCCAAAACCGTGGCATCATGGATATCGCGAACCAGGGGATGTGGAGATTTCAATGCCCCGAGAGCACTCAGGGCGCATTGGAAGTGGCTATAGATCACAATCCGGTCTCCGAACCGGGCACGTCGCGTAATCTCCCGTACCGAGTGGTGTATTGCCACCAGCACGGCCGTGAAGACAGACGCAGCGACTGGTAGAGCCCCGCTGACTTCAAACAGAGGGGATACGGCGTGGAAGCCGACCCCCTCTTGGGACTTGGAGCCATCCATATACACTGGCACGGTTCCAGCGTGACACGAGGTGTGCTCCAAAAACGTCGAACGCATTACTCCCGGCGCCGTACAAGCTTTGGGAGCAGAGGCGTGGCGACAAATAGCCAAATGTGGTACCCTCCAGGGTGGCGTCCTGGGCAGAACCAGGGGCGCCACCAGCCCGAGAGCTATACCTAGCTCTCGAAGGAGTTTCCTGGTCCTAAACCCAAAGGGCTTAGGGTATGACTGGCGTCTCTCGGTGGCATAGGCACCATCGAGATCAGCTGCGGATGCAGTGAGAGCTGTTGGCGACTGAGGGAGTACAAGCGAGTGATGCACTGTACACGGCGCAGAGCAAGTGGCATCTCCCCAGCTCTCAATGGGGGAAGTGCGGAAGGCACCGGTCGCAAGGCGAAGGCCGGTGTGGTGGATTGAATCCACCTTCCGCAATAAACGCTCGGCTGCGGATGCATAAAACTCGCATCCGTAGTCGAGCTTCGAGCGAACAAAGGATCGATAAAAAAGTAGGGCAGTAGCCCTATCAGCGCCCCAAGCGCTGAACGTCACGGAACGGAGAATGTCCATGGCGCGGGTACAAGAGACCCTAAGGCTGCGAATATGAGCCTCCCAGGTGAGGCGTTGGTCGAATACAAGACCAAGGAAACGGTGCGACTCAACCACATCCAGGCGTTCCCAATTAAGAAACAAGTCTGGGTCTGGGTGGAGCCGTGGATGGCGGCAGAAGTGCACCACCTTAGTCTTGGCCAAGGAAAACTGAAACCTGTGCGCTTCGGCATAGCGAGAGACGCGGTTCAATGCCTGTTGGAGTCGACGCTCCAGAGTTGGCATCTGGGCCACGCCAAAAGAGATCGAAAGGTCGTCCACGTAGAGCGTAGCGAGAACATCTTCCAGCAGCACCAAGGTGATGCTGTTGATGCTCAGGGCAAAGAGTGTGACACTGAGGACACTTCCCTGCGGGACACCCTCTTCCTGCTCCTTTGGGCCAGAGAGGACTCCCCCCACTCGTATACAGAATCGATGATCTCGCAAAAATTGAGATATAAACATTGGGAGGCGTCCCCTCGCCCCCATCGTGTGGAGAGTCTCCATGATACCGTATCGCCATGCGATATCATAGGCCTTCTCCAGATCGAAAAACACCATGGCGTAGTGCTGTCTACGAAGGAAAGCCTCGCAAACGGCATTTTCCAGTCGGAGCAGAGCATCTGACGTGGAGTAGAAATTGCGGAAGCTGCACTGTGCAGAAGACAGATGGCCTCCGCTGTCCAGGAAAAAGGGTAATATAAGATTTACCAATTTCTCCATCAACTTGCACACGCAAGAGGTTAGAGAGATTGGGCGGAAACTGGCCGGAGTAGAGTGATCTCTCCCCGGTTCGCAAAAGGTGAGCACAGTAGCAATTCGCCAGGAATCCGGGAGGAGACCGTCCACCCAGATCCTGTTGAACAAATCTAACAGAAAGGCCATGTCTCGCTCACCCAGGTGTCAAAGCATGGTGTACGGGACAACGTCCGGAGCATGGGCAGTGTCCACACACAAAGCAAGAGCGGAGCGCAACTCACTCAAAGTAAACCTGTCATTGAAGGGTTCTCCCGCTCTGGAGGTAAAGTCCAGCCGTTGATTTCTGTGACATCACGACGTGCATTGAATGCTGGTGGAGCAGCATCGCAGCTAAAGAATGCGGAGAAAGCGGTCGCGAAGGATTCCGCAACGGACGCGGGGTTCGAGATTGCGATCCCATTCTCCTGGCGAACGGGAGGGGGGTCCTGCAAGAACTTGCCCCGAACCCTTTTGATTCGCCTCCACACCTCTGCCAGAGGGGTCTTCCCGTTAAGTGAAGACACGTATGCCCGCCAAGAAGAGCGGCAGGCGTGCTTCGAAATATACCGGAACCTAGCCCTAGCCCGACGAAATTCAGCGACAGTGAAATCGTTCGGGCGACGCTTATAGCGCATGTAGGCATAACGCTTATGTTTGAGGGCCGTCTCACACTCGGCCGACCACCATGGGAGTGGTCGGCATGCAAAATGGCCAGACGTTCTGGGAATAGTAGTCAGGCCCGCGGCGATGAGGTTGCCGGAGAAGAACTCAACGGCCTCATCTACCGACCTAAACTCCTCGACTGAGATAGAGAATTCAGTCATTTCCTGAAATGGATGCCACCGCGCCAAGCACTACCGAGGTGGGCTCTCAGGCGGCAATTGCCCTGAAAATAATATTTGAATGGGAAAGTGATCACTACAATGGAGGTCATCGACCACCCCTTAATCAAAATCAGGATGTGCATCCAAAGAGCACAAAGATAGATCAGTGATGCGTAAACTCATCCACATTTAGGACACCTATCTCCAGCTCTTCGATCAGATTGGCAAGGACTTGTCCCCTGGGATTTATTGCATAATCTCCCCAGAGAGGATGCCTGCCGTTCAGATCTCCAAGCAAGAGAGAGGGTCTCGGCAACCATGCCACCACACGGCGGAAGTCCCCAGCATCAAAGTCAGCTGACAGTGGAATGTACACAGAAATAATAGTATACCTTCTATCCAGGTGAAGCTGCATAGCCACTGCCTGAAAGGAGGTATCTAAAGAGAAAGGAAGAACGGAGACATCATGCCAGGTGTAAACCGTGCATCCCCCAGCCCGGCCATCCTGTGGTGGTGGGGTCGCAAGACCCTTATACTCTGGGAGGGAGGGCGGGCAGGGGGTACGCGCCTAGCATGGTCTCCTGCAGAAAAATAGCCAACAGGGAATGGGATGAGACAAGCTGTAGCGGCTGGGTCGTGAGTCCCTTGCCAAAAGTTCCCGCCACCCTGACAAGGTCCGCTAGGTGGTTCAAGAAGAGGGTATTGAGGAGAGAGAGTATTTTCTAAATTTAATTTAGAAACCGTAATTCTAGCAAAATAATACAATCCAAAATAATCAACCCAAAATATAAATAACCCTCAACCTAAACCAAAATACATCACTCACCTATATATATATATATATATATATATATATACAGTTGGCCTCACAATACTCTGGCCAACCACCACACGTATATATTTACAAAAGGCCTTACATAAGATCTTGGCCACACAAACAAATAATAAAACCAAGATATCATGAAAGACGGGTGCACCCTTATCTAACTAATGGAGACGTGTTGGAGAAAGTGGGAGGTGGCTCACTTTCTGCAGGATTCTTAGGGGTCTAGGACTTGTCAAAGCCGAGGATTCACAACTTGATCTTGCATCAAACATCCACCCATCGAATGACCACTTGCATCCGTATACACTTCAAGCATTCCTGCATTTGTTCCATATGCTGGATACGCAAGTTGCACATCTTTTGCAATTTCCGCTTTTAACTTTTCAAACGCTGCATTCATAGAGTCATTCCACTTAATCACAGTACTCTTCTTTTTCCCAGTCCATACACTCAACGGTTTCATTACACCTGAACAATCTTTCATAAACTTTCTTCCAAACTCAACTAAACCAAGAAATCCACGCAACTCTCTCCCTGTGGTAGGCTTAGGGAAATTCCTAACCTTTCCTACGAACTTCTCCGATTTATGCAATCCAGCCGCACTCACTTTATGTCCTAAAAACTCAACTTCACTAGCAAACCATACACATTTAGACAACTTCACTTTCACACCAACCTCTTCCAACTTTCTTAAAACATCATTCACCAAGGTCATATGTTCTTCCATGTTTTCACTCATCACCAAAATATCATCAAAAAACACTTGTACATTCTTACACGGAAAACCACTCAACTCTACATTCATAGCATGCTGAAAAGCACCTGGGGCATTCGCCAACCCAAAGCTCAGGTTTCTGAAATGATAATGGCGCTTTGAGGTAGAGAACGCCGTAATAGGTCTACTCTCTTCAGCCACAGGCATCTGGTAGTATCCACGTACCAGATCCATCTTAGAAAACACTTTCATTCCATACATACTGTACACACATTCAGACACAACACTCATAGGAAACTTGTCTTTCAGCGTTCGTTCATTCACTCTTCTATAGTCAATACACAGTCGCAAACGTCCATCTGGCTTTCGTACAGGTACAATCGGACTATTCCAGGCACTCACACTCAGCTCAATCATGCCAATTCTCTCTAATTCCTCACACTGTTCCTCAATCTCTTGAGCTACAGGGGCAGGGAAATGACGAGGCCTTTGATATAGTGGCATATCGTCGCTCAAAATTATTTTGAACTCAGGCAAGCGAGCACTGCCAAAGTCCTCATCCCCTTGACTCAAAGCACCTCTCCTATTCCACAACATCCTGTAAGCCTTTTGCTTCTCACATTCACTCAACTTTTCTTCCAATTTCCCTTGCTCAAGCAAATCTTCATACTTCCAAACATTCGACGTTACACTCACGGAAAACACACTTGCGTTCACCACATGCATATCATTCTCCATATTCACCACTGTATTTAACACACCCAATTTATCTCACACTTGCACTCCTCTAAGACTCTTCCTTCGCAGATCAGGCCAAACTTGTATGCAGACACGCGGATCTTTCATATCAATTATACCATCAAACACATGCACCACTCGCCTTAATCGATAGTTCGCAGCACTACCATCCAAGACATAAATATTCCTATCATTCTCATTTATCTCAACATCCGAATTCCATCCAATCCTTACACTCAATGTTTCATTCTGCTTGACAGGCACACTCTCAATTGCATATACCTCCAGACCTTTCATGATGTTCACTCTCACACTTCCATCTGGATTCACATACCATTGAAACTTCATACTTCCATTCTTCTTACATTCAATCATGTCTAAATCAGGATGAATCACAATACCATTCGCTTTCAAAAACTTATAACCTAATAGCATGTCATACTTCTTGTTTGCACCTTCTACAACACAAATTCATCTTCATTCATCCGGACACCAGCAATCAAAACACTCTCTCTAAACCTTGCAACAATCAGCACATCCTGTTCACCTAATCCAGTCAAATGATATCCACGATCCTTAACTTCACTTACTTTCATTCCTACAATTGCTTCATAGTACACCACATTCACCTTACATCCTGTATCAATCAATGCACTAACTTCTCGTTCTCCACACTTAATTTTAACACACATACACCTATTCACTCTCTGACCCCAATTCACTCCACGATTTGACAATCCTTCTCTCACATTCATCACTTGCACTCTAGAGAATTTCCCAGAAGGAACCCTCTCATTCCTTAGTTTCCCTGAGTCGTATCCTCTCGATTACTTGCATCATTCCCATCCATTCTTTCATTCATGCATCTTTCACGAGTCCTACACAACCTTGTTGCATGACCTACCATTCCACATTTACCACAGGTAGCTCTTGGACTGGCACACAAAAATGGCATAATGCCCTATCTGCCCACAATTACCACACACTCCAGGTCCACTCATATTTACTCGACCACCTTCCCTGCAATCTCGTACCAAGTGGCCCATTCTTCCACATCCATAACACGCTCTTTCCCTCGCACGCCTACAATCTTTTATCATGTGCCCCATTTGTCCACAGCCAAAGCAACTTCCTTGTAACCAGCGACAGTCAGCCCTCATATGCCCAACTTTCTTGCACCTCAGACACCTAGGCTCATTTACTCTAGATCTACTGTCATTCCTACCATTTGTGCGACCCCTATTCTGACCATTCTGAACCCTACTCCAACCATTCCAACTCTCACTCCTACTTTTACTCCCTCTCGGTTCGCGACCAACATACACGCACTGTTGTTCATTCTGCCCGTAATAATTTTCTAAAAATCTTGTCATCACATCGATCGGGTTCTCTATCAGCGCATCCCGATAGGACCGGAACTGGGGCAACTTACTGATACTTGAGTTGCGCACAGTGTGAATCGAGGCCTCCTCCCTTCCATAAACCTCAAATTCACAGTCCTCTAACATCTCCAGTACATCCTTCCATAGCAATCTTTCACCAGCCCATTTCATCTTCTCTTTCCTCTTATACGTCCCATACTCACTCACTTCATTCGGAACCGTATTTAAAAACTTCTTCATCAGCTCCTTATTCCCATTTATTCCGTCATCTCCAAATCTCATTTGTGCCAAGGACTCTTAAGCGCTGCGCATAAGAATTCACATCCTCGTTCTTCCCCATTCTCGCTTCCTCAAACCCATTTGTTTTCTTATATTTCACACTTGTCTTCATTCTCTTACAGTGCTCTATTATTCTCTCTTTCATAACCTCCCACTTAGGCTCACCCACACTCATAATCGTCCGGTAAAAATCCTTCATACGCCGATCCAGAAACTCGCACAACTCTTTCACCCAAAACCTATTATTCTCTCCAAATTTTTCCTTACAATAATTTTCAGACTCTTTCAAAAACACTTTCACATCTTTTGCTCCTCCCACTCTAAACTTACTTAACTTTGGCACTTCTCTGATCAGTATACTCCGATGAACCTCAGCATCACTTTCACTATCCCTCACTTCTCTCCCACTTTAACTCATGTCTTCATTCGAGCTGAAATACAAGGAGTCAATACTAGCCAGTCGGGTCCTTTCTTGTCGGTCTGGGCATCTAGTCTTTGGGGGTCTTCTTTTTCCGATGCCTAGTCATTTGCGGGGGTTCGTTTATGCCTGTCAATCCCTTTTTATCAGTCATGTCAATTCAAAGTGGAGTCGAGGCCACACCCCCACCAATTGCACCTGATTCTCCCATTTTCTCATTCAACATTTGCATCAATCTTTCCTCCATTTGCACCTCACTGTCTTTAATCCTCTCTTCCATTCTCACTTCCATCTTCCTCATTTTCCTCTTCAAACTATCATTCTCTTCTCTCAAATGCGCATTTTCTCTGTCTTTCTGCCGCACTAACTCATTTAGTCTTCTCATCTCCAACTCCATGGCCCCAATCTGTTCCTCCTCCATTAGGGACAAAAAACACAGGCTCTCACTCCTCTCCTTCCTCAAACCACCGGGCAGTCCCTATTCGGGCGCCAAAAATATATAGCGGCGGGATCGCGAGTCCCTAGCCAAAAGTTCCCGCCACCCTGACAAGGTCCGCTCGGTGGTTCAAGAAGAGGGTATTGAGGAGAGAGAGTATTTTCTAAATTTAATTTAGAAACTGTAATTATAGCAAAATAATACAATCCAAAATAATCAACCCAAAATATAAATAACCCTCAACCTAAACCAAAATACATTACCTATATATATATATATATATATATATATATACAGTTGGCCTCGCAATACTCTGGACAACCACCACACGTATATATTTACAAAAGGCCTTAGAAAAGATCTTGGCCACGCAAACGAATAATAAAACCAAGATATTGCGAAAGACGGGTGCACCTTTATCTAACTAATGGAGTGAGACGTGTTGGAGAAAGTGGGAGGTAGCTCACTTTCTGCGGGATTCTTAGGGGTCCAGGACTTGTCAAAGCCGAAGATTTGGGGTAGCTGGGATGCTTGTTGGTCCCAACTGCTGGGTCACAGTCGGTTGGACGCTGCTTCAACCACTCCCTGGAGACTGGAAGGTGCTCTCCAAGGTCCACACCTTAGAAAATGGCCCCAAAAGGTAGGCGCACTTGCAGGGGTCAGGATTGGCTTCAGCCGTCTCTGAAAGCCAGATGTCGACGACAATTGGTACCACAGAACTGGAAAAGAGAAGGCACATTCAGTCGCCTATTCACTGCCACACTCAAACATCTTTACTCGTAACACATTCAACCATATCCACTCTCACACAATCTTCACTCACCTATCCTCCGTCTAGGCGGCTCTTTCTTCCTTAATCACAAACTTTACTTCCAAACTTTTACCTAACCTGTTATAGTTATGCTGAAAGAATCCGCCTAAAAAGAAAACAGGAGATGAATGGGGGAGCACGATAGAGATCCATCTAGTCCCCCCACACAAAGCAAAGACGGTTATCACACGATCCACACACACACACACATTCTGCAAAAGAAGAAAGAGATTAGACATAGGGGAGGGGAGGCGGACAACCAAACTACTACAAAGCCTCCGCATTTCCTCCCAGTTGGCCCGAGTCCACGGCAATTCCATTGAAGGAATATGAACTACAGGCCTAATTCGGTAGAGATGCGGGGGCCCTCTTTGAACAGAAGACCCTCACGGGAATGGCCGTACGCTTCCCGGAGGCAGAACTCCGGGCGCTGCCGCCTTCAAGGACTTATTGGGGGATGTTGGGCTCACCATGCAAGTCTTTTACTCCCTCTGTCTCGAAACCTTCGGTGGGTGTTGCGGCTTCAGAGATGGGGGGGGCCCTCTTTTCGAGGAACCACTATCTTCGAGCCACTCAGCACACCACTAGGCGTGGGCAAAAGAGCCAAAGCTCCTTTGGTGCTGTCCTCCTTTCAGGGGACAGCTTTAGGAACCCCAGAAGATGGCCTGGTGACCATTTTCAGGGGTGTTGCCTCCTGTGAGTCTAATGACTTGGGGGAGGCGCGTGGCCATTTTGTCTTACAGGAAACAGTCACGCTGGAGGAAGGGGGGGAGCCCTGGTTTTAGCCGTGGCTGGGTGTGAACCCTTTTTGCCACCAGCTTTACCAGAGGAGCGCCTGGGTTGAGTAGAACGTGCAGAAGGCCTCCAAATGGGTGCAGAAACAACCGTGCTCGTTGGCCTGGATAGGCAAAGAGCAGAGGGTGCCTTTCTAACTATGGAAGTATAAGAAGCCCCAGTCCTTTGCCTCGCGGAATGAGAGTTGATCCTGGGCCTGAACAGCTAGGATTTCCCTCCCAAGGAGATACGCACCACATTGCTTCGAAGAAGCGGGGTGCGGCTCTCTGCAATTGACACACTTGGCCCCTATGATTTAGACTTATCGTGTGCGGCCTTGGAGCAATTTACACAGACTTCAGGTGATCCCGACTTTGCACATCTACAAGAACGATTTGTATGGTTGAAGTGGTGACAGTAATAGCACCACTGCGGCAGTTGCACGAATACCTTTATGCGGTAGCGGTACCAACCAGCAAGCACCGACTCAGGGAGCTTGTCACAGTCGAATGTGATGAAGAGTGTAGGGGTGGGTCTAGAGGCCCCTCCCTGTTTTCTCCTCACACATTCGACCTTGAACGCCCCATGGTTGGCCAGCTCTAAGGTGATGTCCTCTATGGAGTAGTCAATGAGTTCCCTCGCATAAACTACTCCTTTCACAAAGTTCATGGTAGAGTGAGGGGTCACACTCACCGGGTTGCCATCAAGTGTCCAAAAAGCACTTATTTTGGCCGCCTCAGCGGGATTCGCTGCATTTGCCAGAAGGCTCCCGTCCGAGAAACGCGTCACCTTCGACTCTCTACCAATTACACTAGCTAATGCTCTCCTCTGATGGATCATGTTGCCCTTGGCCAACATGCTGCCATCAGTGGAGCGAATAACTAGGAAGCGTTTGAAACCAGCGGGCTCGAAAATTCCAGGTAGCCTCTGAATGAAGGGGCCCTGACATTATTGAGGCTCCGCCCTAGGCTCTTTCATCTTAGTCATAGTTGGGGGCTCCAGACCCGGGCGGGGGGACAGACGGGCCGGATGTGCCTATCTTGGCTTGGTCACTTACCACTGTGGTATAGAGAGGAGAGTGAATGTGTCTGAGTGCCGTGTATGTGCTTTGACTGAGGAGGTGAGTCAATTACATGCAGAATGCTTGAGACAATGTTTAGTGTCCGAAGTGAGAAGAGAAGCCAGTGTATGTTCGAAGAGTCAGATTGGGACCAGGAGGGAGGAAGTTAGGCCTAGAACAGGGACTGGAGAGAAAGCAGTAAGTGAAGTAAGTGATAAGTGGTGGGTGAATGTAAACAGAATAGATAAGTTAGGACAGGTTAGATGTGTGAATGAGAGGGACATGGAACCTATTAGGCTAAGTAACAGATTTGATGCCCTGAGAGAGGAAGAATTTGAAAGAGATTTGTCTGGTGTGGCCATGCCTGAAAGTAGAATAGGAGGTTGAGTGAGTGAGAGCAGGAGGGAGGGTGAACATAACATAATTTCACAGATGACAAAAGCCACAAGGGCTTATAAAGGTCATCCGCATCCGTCAAAACCCACCCACAAAAAGCACCATTACAATGGAAAGACAAAATCAAAGTCCCCCACAATATAATATAACAGATGAAAAAAGCCAAATGGGCACATCATAGGTCATCCAAGTCAAACGGCCTCTTTTTTAAGGCACCCAAACTCCCAAGAAAACTACATCCAGAGGATTGCGCCCAGAAACAAGGGTATCACCAATCAAGGCTTGTCAAGAACTAAATCATGCAGCTATAGATATATACAAACAATATTAATATATACAAAACTTAGGAACCATCACAACCTTCCCTCCCCATAAACTCATCCAACCTACTCTTAAATACATTTAAATTTGGACTACCTACTACCCTCGGCGGCAATTTGTTCCAGAAGTCTACCACTCTATTGGTGAAAAAATATTTTCTTAAATCCAACCTACACCCCTGCTTTTTAATTTTCAAGTGGTGACCTCTAGTCCGATTTCCATCATCTAAATCCCAAAACTTGCTAACATCCAATTTATCTATCCCAGAAAAAATTTTAAAGAGCTCAATCATATCCCCTCTCACACACCTCCTACCGAACAAGAACATATTTAATACCCTCAGTCTATCTATAAATTCAAGGTGCCTCAGGAAAGGAATAATCTTTGTTGCCCTCCATTGCACTGACTCGAGAAGGTTAATATCGTGTCTAAAATATGGGGACCATGCCTGTATGCAGTACTCTAGATGTGGCCTAACATAAGAGTTATAGAGTTTAAGAATAACCTCCTTACTTTTGTAACTGACATTTCTCTTAATGAAACCCAGCACTCTATTTGCCCTATTTCTTGCTTCAATACACTGCTTAGAAAACTTTAATGACTTATCTATTACTACTCCTAGATCTTTCTCATCCTCTAATGAGCTCAGCCAATGCCCATCCATTTCATAGTTAAATTCTCTATTATCTTTTCCCATGTTAATAACTTTGCACTTATCAAGGTTGAAAGTCATTTGCCACTTATGTACCTAGGATAACAATTTATTTAAATCCCCCTGCACTTTAAAATTATCATGAATATCTTTAACTACACCTGCTAATTTGGTATCATCGGCAAAAATTGACACTTTATCATTAACTGCCTTCCCAAGATCGTTTATATAGATGACAAATAATAATGGACCGAGAACTGATCCCTGAGGAACCCCACTGATAACATCCCTCCACTCAGACTTTACACCATTTAGCACTACCCTTTGCTTCCTGTCTTTCAGCCACTCAGCTATCCAATTTGAAACCCCCCCACATATCCCAATCATTTTTAATTTATGAACTAGTCTCCTATGTGGTACCTTATCAAATGCTTTACTAAAATCCAAGTAAATTACATCTACATTCTCTCCCTTATCTACTTGATTTGTTACGAACTCTAGAAAGTCTAGTAAATTAGTCAAACATGATCTACCTGATCGCAACCCATGCTGAGCATCGCTGATTAACCCCTCCCTCTCTAGATGTTGGCAAATGCCTTTTTTAACTATTTTCTCAAGAATTGTACAGACTACAGGAGTTAGCCTAACCGGTCTAAAGTTATTTGGATCCTCTTTACTACCCTTCTCGAAAATGGGGACTACATTCGCTCTCTTCCAATCATCGGGTATTTCTCCATATTCCAGTGACCTAGTATACAACTTCTCCAGAGCTATTGAGATACTTTCTACCCCTTCTTTAAGTATCCTGGAATGAATATTATCAGGGCTGGAGGCCTTGGTAGCATCTAACTCACCTATTAGTCCTTTTTATCTTCCTCCAATCCACACTAATGGTAGTAAACACCTCTTTCCCTGACCCATGAGTACTATGCATAAGACTATTTAGTTTCTCCTTTGTAAATACTGATGCAAAATGACCATTTAGTACCTCAACTATTTCCTCATCAGTTTCTCTCACAGCCCCTTCATATTTGATAGGTCCTATTTTAACTCTGCAAGACTTGAAATTAATTTTGTAGTAACTAAAGAACTTTCTAGGATCTTTGTTGCTATCCTGAGCTAATTTAATTTCTGACACCCTTTTGTTCTTCTTTATAATCTTATTTAACTCATTCCTAGCCATTCTATAATCACTTAAATTTTGAATATTATTTTCTACCTGTAATTTTTTATACGCCCTTTTCTTCTCTGAAATTTTTCTAGCTATCTCCTGATTCCATCATAATGGTTTCCTACTTTTGTTCCTAATAGCCTTCATTGGGATACATTGCTCTTGGACTACATTTATTATATGCTTGAAAGTATCCCACATCCCATAAGCATTTTTACCTCTGAATTCTACATCCCAGTCTACTAAATTTAGCAAGCTTCGAAGTTTTACATAATCTCCCTTATGAAAATTTGGAACTTTTACAGCATTCTCGGTTATTTTACCCTTCTTAATTCCCAAGTTAAAAACGAACTATCTGATGGTCACTATTTCCCAATGCTTCCCCAATAGTCAATTCTTGAACTAAATGATCACTGTTTGAAAGTACTAAATCTAATATATTGTCGCCCCTCGTTGGCTCATTAACAAATTGATTAAAAAAATTATCCTCAAAGCATTCTATGAACCTGCCACTTGTTCAATCCCTACCTATCATATTTTCCCAGTCCACAGAGTTTAAGTTGAAGTCCCCAATAATAACTGCATCTGTTTCACATCCCTTACTTATTTCCCTTATCATTAGTTCATCTATATCATCAGTCTGCCCAGGTGGTGGTAATACTAGGCCTAGAGAGAATAGGAGAATGACTGAGGTGATTGTGATGGGTGACTCTCAGATTA
The DNA here is from genome assembly GCA_963969495.1 of Ceratothoa steindachneri. Taxonomy (NCBI): domain Eukaryota; kingdom Metazoa; phylum Arthropoda; class Malacostraca; order Isopoda; family Cymothoidae; genus Ceratothoa; species Ceratothoa steindachneri. Next base: position 157,625,122 of record OZ018327.1, read on the forward strand.
GGTATTTAGATAGGAAGTTGAGTGTAAGTAAATGGAAGGGAATGAGAGTTTGTCTGCCGGATGCTGGTGTAAATGATGTGTGTGAGAGGTATGATAGGCTGGTGTCTGGGTGTGAGAGGGAAGCAGTTGTAATTACACATGTTGGAGTAAACGATGTAAAGAAGGTGGGTACTTGTGAGTTACGACAGCGGTATAAAAGGCTGATTGAAAGGATGTATGAAAGTAAAGTAAAAGGCGTTGTTTCAGGTGTGCTTCCGAGAATAGATGTGGGGATGGAATGGTTGTCCCGTGCAATGGGGTTGAATGAATATGTGAAAGGTTTGTGCAAGGAGTCAGGATTGGTGTTTGTAGATGTTTGGAGTGGGTTTTATGGGAATAAAGGTTTGTATGCAATGGATGGACTCCAGCTGAGCTGAGATGGGGTTTAGCTTTGGGGGTGAGAATTAGACAGTCTTATTAGGTCTTTAGAGGCAGGAAACTAGCTTTTGATAGTGGTCAGGGAAATTAATGGCTCAAAGTGAGGCAGGGAAAGAAAGCAAACACAGATTTGTAGAATGTAGGCAGGCTAATGGAAGTGCTTTAGGGTTAAATTACCCGAGTAGTGATAGTGGTTAGGGAAATACAAGAGTACAGGGTCGGGGAAGGAGAGAAAAAGAGATGCAGAGGAGATAGGCCCTCAGGTGCTTCAGGGATAGGTGGGCTGAGTTTTCTTTACACAAAAGCTCGTAGTCTTAGAAATAAGAGGGATGAATTATTTAGTTATATCATTCATGAAGATATAGATATAATATGTATAGTTGAATCATGGGCTAATGAAAATATATTTAATGATAATGTGAGTGAATTTGAACTAGAGGGTTACACTATCTACTTTAGTCAAAGGAGGGATAGGACTGGTGGTGGGTTGATTATTTATATCAGAAAAAGCATTTCTTCAAATCTAAATAACTCTATAAAACAAGAAGGTGAATCAATATGGATAGATATTAGGGTTGGTAAAAATAGGAAAATACACTTGGGAGCTTTTTATAGACTACCAGGACAGACTGATTGTATCAATGAGTTAATGATTAGGGAAATAAGTAAAGGATGCAAAGAAGATACAGTTATTTTTGGTGACTTTAATTTAACTTCTGTGGACTGGGAAAATATAATAGGAAGAGATAGAGCAAGTTGTAAGTTTATGGGGTGTTTTGAGGATAACTTTTTGACCCAATTTGTTAATAAGGTAACAAGGGGTGCCAATATATTAGATCTAATTCTTTCAAATGATGATCACTTGGTTCAAGGATTGAGTGTAGGGGAATCATTGGGAAACAGTGATCATCAGATAGTTCAGTTTAATTTGCAAATAGTTAAGGGTAGAACAACGACAAACTCCACAAAAATTCCAAATTTTTATAGGGAAGATTACGATAAATTATGCAACATGCTAAATCAGATTAGGTGGGATATAGAATTCCATGAAAAGAATACTTGAGATGTAGGATATTTTTAAGACTATATTAAACATGGTTCAGGAACAGTGTATTCCAATGAAGTCTATTAGGAAAAAATGTAGGAAACCATTATGGTGGAATCAAGAGATAGCTAATAAAGTTTCAGAGAAAAAAGGGCATACCAGAGATTACAAAGTGAGAGTAGTTTAGATAATTTAAACCATTATAGGTCAACCAGAAATTAACTAAATAAAATTATTAAGAAGACCAAAAGGACAGCAGAAATTAATTTAGCTAAAAATAATAATAAAGATCCAAAAAATTCCTTAGCTATTATAGAATCAATAATAAATCTAACAGTGATAAAATAGGGCCTATTGGATATGAAGAGGTTTTGAAAGAATCTGATGAAGAAATAGTAGAGGTCCTTAATGATCATTTTGCTTCAGTATTCACAGAAGAGAAACCAATTAGATTAATTGATGATAATTCTAGGTGAAGGGATGTAGTGATAAATTCTATTAATGTACACAGAGAAGAAATTAAAGGGCTTATAATGGAGTTAAATACTAGTAAGGCATCTGGCTCTGACAACATTCATTCTAGGATACTCAAAGGTGTAGAAAGTATTGCGGTAGGTCTTGAGAAGATATTTATTAGATCACTAGAGTCTGGAGAAATACCTAATGATTGGAAATTGGCAAATGTAAGTGCCAATTTTTAAAAAGGGAAGCAAAGAGGACCCAAATAACTTTAGACCGGTAAGCTTAACTTCTATAGTCTGTAAAATTCTTGAGAAGATAGTTAAGAAGGGAATTTCTGATCATCTAGAGAGTAGTAGGTTTAATGATGCTCAGCATGGATTTAGAAAAGGTAGATCATTTTTAAATAATTTACTGGATTTTATGGATTATGTAACTAAAGAATTAGGGTAATTGTGAAGATCCATACCCCGTGAGCTTTCCCGCTCGCATTCCCATATTTATTCCACCTCCCAACATGTTTTCACCCAACTGTGTGATTAACTTGTTTTATTACTTGGGTAATACTTCAGATTTGAGGCGCACGGTAGGTGGCACTGTTAGTAGGCTACAATATATCTTTTATGATGTCAGATGGTAGCTTCAGATGTGACCAATCACGGTGTTATATTGTTTTGGGAATCTGTAACTTTTAGTCTGTATTATTTACTAAATATCTGTGCCTCTGCTCGTTTATAGTTTTTTCTAAGTTAGGTAAGGTTTCTTGTGTCTTTTATTGTTTTGTTTTCATATTTTTTGTTTGCTGTGAATGATAATAGCTTCTTACTGACAACGTCGTAGCTTATAAATAGGACCCGTTTTGCAAATGTTTTTGTTTCGTTATGGCATTTTCGTGCTCTCCATGTGCTTCTTCATTATTCAAATTTGGCTTTATTTTGTATAATCGTGAAAAACTTTTAGATTATCTAGAGGCACATAAAGTAACCAAGAAACCTATAAAAGTAAGTATTGTTTGTTATTAGGTTAGGTTTTTCTGCCAGTAAAAAGCTGCTTGGGTGGAAAAAAACCCAGTAAATTCAAAGGGACTGCTCGTGGGGGAGATATCACTGCAGGAAGACGACCCTGCGATGATCCTGAGTTTCAATCAATTGGGGAGGGTCTGGGGGGTACAGCCCCCCCCAGTATATACTTGTATACAAATAATATAAAGCCGTAATTGTTCACATCTGACGCTACTGTCTTGACGTAATGAGACATATATTGTAGCCTATAAACAGCGCCACCTATTGTGCACCCTGAAACTGAAGTGTCACTATTACTTGTTCCTGAGGGCGAGCATAGAAAGCAGGGGGGTATGGGGGGGTGGCTATGCCCCCCATATAGCAACCCATAGTACGGTTTGCAGGGTATGGATCTTCAGCTTTACCAGAATTAGATAGGGGAAAGTTGATGTGATCTACTTAGATTTCAGCAAAGCTTTTGATAAGGTTCCACATAGAAGACTAGTTCATAAATTAAAATTGCATGGGATATGTGGGAAAGTTTTAAATTGGATAACTGAATGGCTGAAAGATAGGAAAAAGAATTGTACTGAATGGAGTGAGGTCAGAGTGGAGGAATGTTATTTGTGGCGTACCTCAGGGATCAGTGAAATATGTGTACTCTGGTTCCACACAAAATGCGCAAAAGTTTCTGACAGCCTGTACCAAGTATTAACAGATGAATCAGACGAATGCCACTGGTAGGTACTGCCAAAACTGCAAAAGGGGGGCGAAAAAGCTCTACCAGAGTATAGTAGCAATGACAGGTGAAATACAGAAGGTAAATGAGAAAATAAACCAAGTGAGCCAAGAACTAAGCAATGTGAAGATGAATCTAGGAGAGAAAGTGGGGGAACTGAGTGACAACATCTCTTTAGAAGCCAGAATTCTTCGACTAGAGGAAACACAGCAGTGCTTAGATGTAAACCCGCAACAGACAGGGCTTGGGAGATTAACTGAAGAACAGCTAATTGAGCAAATAGTCAGCAAAACAACTGACACAGTAACAAAATCATTGACTGACAAAGTAGATCTGAAATTGAATGAGAAGGAAGACCAAGAAGCTAGGAAATTTAACCTTATCATGCATAATCTACTTGAGACAAACTCGAAGGAGGGTGACATAAACAGGGTAACCGAACTTATTCAGGAAGAGTTTAAACTTAAGATCAACATCAATAATGCACAAAGGATGGGAAAGCCAAACTGTGAATGTGCCCGACTACTCAGGATAACAATGGCCAGCTTAAGTGAGAGGAAGCAGATATTGATCAAGGCCAAAGAATTACGTAATAGCTCGCACCCTATCCATAACCAGATTTATATACGTCCTGGCCTAACCAAGAAACAATTGGAGGAGTCAAAAAACTTGAGGGAACAACTGAAGGACCAACGAGTAAAACAACCAAACAAAAGGTGGATAATAAGAAAGAGAAAAGTGGTGGAAACAAGCGAACAGAACTAAGAATATCCTATACCAATACAGATAACTCACTTATGAACAAATATGACGAGCTCTGTGCTTTAGTAAATGACAAGCAATATGATGTAATACTAATAACAGAAATTAAACCCAAACATGGGGAAGTGCCAGAGTTATCTGTTATGGTTATGCAAATTCAGGGATACAATATATTCACCAGTGATTTATATGCAGAAAATACCAGAGGGACATGTATATATGTAAGATCTACACTTAATGCTAAACAGATCCAGCCACCAATGGACTCATTCCAAGACTACACATGGGTAACTATACAGGGAAGTCACAACAAAAACTTGCTTTTAGGGGTCATCTATAGATCCGGCTCACCTCTACTTGCAACTACACGAGACACAGCGTTACATGATACTCTCAGGTGGGCAACTAACAAACGGAAAACTCATCTACTCATCACAGGAGATTTTAATCATCCGAGCATCACCTGGAACCCATCACCTCAAACGCCGAACATAGAAAATCCAGACAATCCTGCATCCAGATTCGTTGAATGTGTACGAGATATATATTTACATCAGCACGTCACCCAGCCAACCAGATATAGAAATGAGCAGACTCCAACATTGGATGATCTCGTGTTTAGTAATGAGCAAGAAATGATTGAACAACTAGTACATCATGAGCCACTAGGAGCAAGTGATCATGCCAGATTGGACTTCAAATTTATATTCTGCACAACACCTCAGGAAAAGAAGAGGACAATATGGAACTATGAGCAGGCAGACTATGAAAAAATGAGAGAAGATCTAAGCATTGATTGGGACGAATTGCTTGCGGGCAAGTCGACACAAGAAGCCATTGATATACTACAATCAAGAATCATGAAGGCAGTGAGGGATCATATACCAACAAAAAATTTAAAGAGTAAGAACAAACCACTATGGATGAACAAGGATGCCTTCCGCAAAGCTAGGAAAAAGTACCACGCATGGATAAGATATCTGAATACAAAGAGCAAACTTGACTGGGTAGCTTACACAGAAGCTAGAAATTCAGCTACACATGCATCAAGGCAGGCCCGTAGGGAATTTGAAAAAAAATTAGCAAAGGAGGCCAAGACCAATAACAAAGCCTTTTGGAACTATGTCAACAACCGCAGGAAAACTCGAACTGACGTAGGTGACCTTAAGGATACACATGGTAACTTTGTAAGTGACGATAAGGATAAAGCCGAAACACTAAATGAGCAATACTTTAAGACCTTTACACAAGAGGACAGAATTAACATTGCAGACTTTGAGCCTAAACCCCTCCAGTATGAGGCACTAGGAATAATGGAAATTACAGAGGGCATGATTTTTAAGCAATTGAATTCACTTCGAACTGATAAATTTCCGGGAAACGACGACCTACACCCTAGAGTTCTGAGAGAAGTAGCAAAGGAAATAACCAAACCTCTGACAGCAATATTCCAATCCAGCATCACCAACTCCGAGCTTCCAGAACAGTGGAGGGAAGCGAACATCACTCACATTTACAAGAAGGCAAATAAGGCTGACCCAGCCAACTATCGCCCAGTATCTCTAACCTCAATAATATGCAAGATGCTAGAGAGAATTATCTCGGAGGGAATGATACAACATATCAAAGCCAATAATCTTAGATGTGTCCAACAACATGGTTTCTCTAAGGGAAAATCCACAGTAACAAATCTCTTAGAAGCGCTGGATATATGGACAGAGGCTCTCAGTCACTGCTTACCAGTGGATATCATTTTCCTGGACTATGCAAAAGCATTTGACACAGTCCCACATGAAAGACTACTTAGAAAAGTGAAGTCACTTGGTATCGTCGGTGACCTCCTGCAGTGGATCCATGGTTTTTTGACGGAGCGTAGGCAAAGAGTGGTAGTAAGTGGTACAGCATCATGTTGGAAACCAGTTACAAGTGGCGTACCACAGGGATCTATGATGGGCCCCCTTCTCTTTATGATATTTGATTATATGATATATGATTATGACAAACTACAAAACTTCATATCGCTCTTTGCAGATGACATAAAGATATATGCAGCTGTCCAAAACTGTGAAGGCAACTCCCATACTAACAGTTTACAGGCAGACTTGAAAATGCTACAAGAATGGACAGTTAAAATGCAAATGAAGTTCCACCCTGATAAATGCAAAGTAATGCACATGGGAAATAGCAACCCCCAGCACAAGTACAAAATGACAAGAGATGATGGAACAGATCATACACTACAGAACACCACGGAAGAGAAGGACCTGGGAGTCCTTAATGATTGCAATCTAAGCTTTAGTAACCACGTCCAAGCTCAAGTCAACAAAGCCAACAAGATACTTGGGGCAATTAAGCATACATTCCAATATCTAGACAAAGATGCCTTCCTCCCCCTGTACAAGAGTCTTATTCGACCCCATCTGGAGTATGCATCAGTAATCTGGTCTCCAAAAACTAAAAGAGACAGAGATATGGTAGAGAGGGTACAGCGTAGAGCAACACGCATGGTTCACAGTATCTCTCTAATTCGGAGAGACTAAAAGCCCTTAATCTACCTACCCTATACTTTAGAAGACAGAGGTCAGATGTTATGCAACTATATAAGATTTCACATGGACATGACGAACTGCAAATAGGAAACCACTGTAAGCTGTGCGACAGGTCAATGTTTGCTCTGGGTCTCTTGACTAACACAAGAGGACACTGCTTTAAGTACCAAGTGCAGAGCTCGTCCGGTCCAAGAGCCAATTTCTTCCTGACAAGAGTCACTTCAATGTGGAACAAACTCTCAATAGAAACTGTAACCAGCAAAACTGTAAATATCTTTAAGTCAAGATTAGAAAAAGAATAGAAAACCCACAAAGACCTACACAGTTATATATTCACATATTGAAAAATCCGTTCTGCATACATCAACTAAAAACAACAGTACGGTCTCATTACCCAAGAGGGTACCTATCGACCGGGATTCAAGGTAAATTCAAGGTAAATAATCTATGTAAATGATCTTGGTCAATTTTTGCTGATGACACTCAATTGGCAGCTGTAGTCAAAAGAGGTTTAGGGTAGCTTTAAAGTGCAGGGGGACTTAAATAAGTTGTTAGCTTGGGCTCAGAAGTGGCAAATGACTTTTAACCTTAATAAATGCAGTTATTAACATGGGGAGAGATAATAGGGAGCGTGTGACGCAGATCTTAAGGTTTACCCTATCTACACCTTTCACTATTATAATTGATATGCCCCATAATTTCACGGATAAAAGCCACAAGAGCCCATATAGCAAGCAACCCATACTACGGTTCGTGGGGTATGGATCTTCAGGTTTACCGTTTCACCTTTTTGGAATAAATTCAAGGGGATGGTATGAAGGGGGGCCTTCTTTATTATAACTTTATTTATTTATTCTTGCCTCATCTTGATTTTCTTTTCTTCTTGATTGTTTTCCTTCCTTTTTAGCTTTTTTATGATTGTTGTCAAATCTTTTGCTTCTTCTTCTTGTTGCTTGGCACTCGATTTTTCCATCGAATTTTCTTTTTGTTTAGTTGGTCGTCTTTAAGCGATTTCATCCATTTTCCTTGGCTTCCCTATTCTGGTTTAGTTGGCTTCATCTTGGTTTTCTTTCTTGAGATATTTTCATAAAATTTATTTGGAATCTGGAGTTTCGACCGAGGTACCTCTTGATTCCGTTTCCGATGTTTATGCCACACGACTAGCGAAGTCCATTCTTTTGTGTGGGAAGTTTTTGGCCATTTATATTATCGAGCTGGAAGGAATTTCTTTCATACATTTAGCACCCATACAACGGCTCGTAGGGGGTTTGAACACTGAGGGGAAGGGGTCCCTACAATGATCCTGAGTTTCAATCAATTGAGGGGTCTGGGTGGGACAACCCCCCAGTATATAATCAAAATTGTTTAAAGAATAAGGTTCTAACGTTTTTATTTAACGAAACATACACGCAAAATAAATAAACTTTTTCAGGCGCGCCGCCGATCTTCGTGTTTACCAAGTCTATTAAATTGACCGAGGAATTAACACAAGTCGTATTGAGGTCGAAAAAAGAAACTTACAGCAATCGCGCTTATATAACTGCTGGGTTTCATGATTGCCAATGTTTGAAATAAGTTTGAATTAAGGAAAGCCAGTGTGTGAATTTTTTTGTTTTCGTTTCACAAAAATATTTAAACAAGACATACAAAGTTTAATACATTATTAATTATAAAAATCAATGCATTACTAAAATAATAAAATTAAGTAGAAGTGAAGGCATTTACTAAATAATAAAGACGAAAGGAAATAACAAAACAAATACAACAACGCCTGATTGTCCCCGTTTGAAGTTAGAGTCTGACGCCATAAGAACTAGATTGTAGACCAAAATTGAAGCCCAGAAACAGCGCCCCCTATCGTGTGCCCCTAAACTGAAGTATTACCCAATGTTGCTCCTCTAAATCTTGTACAATGAGTGCACATATTTTGCATTTATATAGCTGAATATGGTTATATTTATCAGTATAGCCCCAGAAGATGACCAGTATGGTTGAAACGTGCCTGAAGCCAATAATAAATAATGGGTTACAGTTATCCTCTTCGGCCGTTGAATTGAACCATTTCTATATACAACATGGCCTCCATACAATATATATATATATATATATATATATATATATATATATATATATATATATATATATATATATATATATATATATATATATATATATATATATATATATATTAGACACTGGCCCAGAAGAAAAAATCCTTGGTATCACCCCTGGATATTGTGAGGCTTGATGAAAAAATGCGCTGTGCAAATTAGCAGCAAAATATAATAATATTTAGCAGTGCCACAACGAATGTTAGTTTCACACATATTAATAATATATGTAAAATATGAAAAATAGTTAAATATTAATGAATTTTTGTCTTTTTAAGAGTAAGTATTACCTAAATATAAATTAATAGTTATATTATGTTAAAAGGGAAATTAAGTGCATTCTAAGATTCATTATCATCCTATAACCTGTGGTGTTATAGGATAGGTACAAAGGACAAATAAGCTTAACGTGTAGTCTTGTAGGCATCTGGTGTCGCGTTTCATTATCTCAGCAGCACATCCCTTACCAGTTGCCAATTATCAATGCCCTACTCAGTGTTGTGTGAACTAGTGAAGAGTGAGCATTGTTTCAGTGACTATTTGTGTTTAACAAAGTCTTTCTGGAATATAATTAACATGTCAATTTCAATTAAAACAAGAAGTAAAACAGAAGTATGGCTTATTGTAGAAACAATTGATGCAATTCAAACCACAAAACTTCCATCAAATGGTGATATATTAAGACGGCTTTTCTCCTTAACACAATGTAAAGAGAATGTGAAAGAGGTTTGTAACATTGTATATTCACAAATATATAGAACATGGGACCAATCAACACTACCAACTAGAGACAAACAGTATGTGGTTGCAAAAATTCAGGAAAAATATGAACATTTCAGAGCCCTCCTAAAAACAAAATCAAGGCGAGAGTAAACTCAATTATCAAAGAAAACTTCATTCCAAGAATCTGTAAATGATTTGTTTGATATAGCTCATGCTAACGCATTAGAAATGATAACCAATGAAGATCATCTTCCATTTCTACAGACTCAGAGAGAGAAGGATAGATGAGGCTAAATATATAGTGTTGACAAGAAAACATTGAAAAATGAAGAGAAAGAACGCAAAAGAAGTGAAGAAGAATCGCAACAAATTGAACGAGAATTGCGTAGAAAAGTAAATTTGTCAGTTGTTGAGCTAACAAGTAGCTCAAGCAGAGAAAATAACAGCAGTGATGAAGCAGACCCCGGTCCATCTAATCCTCCAAGGAAGAGAATATATAAGGCAAGAAAATTCTTTCACCTGACTTGTGGCAATTTTAGACATAAAAAACTGAGTGATCGTCTTGTGATGGTGGTGATCTCAGAAACAGCATTAGCCTTTTGAAGTGATATTGATGATACCTCATAAGTAGAAGTACAATGCAAAGAAAATAACTGCGTAAAGAAATAGCAGATAGTTGTCTTTCGACCATGTTATGAGGGGCGGTCAATAAGTTTTTCAATTCGAATATAAGGAAACGAGATATGAGGAAAAGTGGTTCATTATTTTTTAATATAACTACCCTCGACTTCAATGCATTTGCGCCACTTGTCCCTGAGGTTTCGAATTCCCGACAACCAAAAATCTCCCGACTGCTGTTCAATCCACTCCTGGACGGCGAGCTGGACATCTTTATCGTCTCCAAACGGCGTCCACGCAATGCAGCCTTGAGCTGGCGGAATAAAAAGTAGTCGCTAGGGGCCAGATCTGGACTGAAGGGGGGATGGTTGAGGTCCTCGAATCCGCACTCGCGCAGGGCAGCTTGTGCAACTCTGGCCTTGTGGACAAGGGCATTGTCGTGGAGGAGCAGGACACCGCGTGTCAACTTGCCACGCCGCTTTTGACGGATGTACTTCTTCAACCCAGCCAGTTCCTCGGCGTAATATTGGCCTGTGATGGTCCTTCCACGAGGCGCATAGTCCACCATCAACACTCCCTCAGAATCCCAAAAGAAGGTGGCCAAGATCTTCCCGGCTGAGGGTTGGGTCCGGAACTTGATGGGGGTCGGAGAGCCCCTGTGCTTCTAGGCCATGCTTTCGAGCTTGGTCTCGGGATCTCAGTGATGGAGCCACGTTTCATCACCTGTCACTATGCGTGACTCGAATCCCTCTGGGTCTAGGTTGTAAAGGAGCAGCAGCTCATCCGAACTTTGACGACGTTGAAGTCGATCATGTGATATTCCAAGTTCCCCCTCGATTTCTTCGACCTTTACCCGTCGATTTTCGAGGATCATCCTCCCCACACAGGCCACATTGCCCTCGTCGGTCACGTCTGACGGGCGCCCTGGACCGGGGTCATCTTCAAGGGACTCACGACAATGACAGATCTCCCTATTCCAGCGAGCAATGGTTGCATAAGAAGGGTGGTGTCGGTGTACACTGCATCCATACGTTCATGGATCTCTTTTGCATTCTTGCCTTCCTTGGTTAATAATTTGATCACTGCGCACTGTTCAACCTTCTCCATTGTTGAAATATTTGTGACTGACGATCTGCGATCAGTTACTGCTTCTTAAATAGACGAGGCAGGAGCGTGCGGCTGCAGGTCCTGACTTGTCATAACTTGTCCTAACACCCCCACAAACAGCCATCCCCCTTCCTCTGTTTTGCCCTACCGATTCGCAAAACTTATTGACCGCCCCTCATAGGTCATCTTCAGGAAATGAACAGAAATGGAGTTATTCAAAAATTGCTACATTATATATAGTATTTCTACGCCAACATAAGTATTACACAAATTAGCTAATCAATGCGCGGGGAAATTTTAAGGGGAAACTAAGCGCTACAAAAAACATATAAAATTGGAAGGCTCAGATTGTCTGACTATTTGTCGCTCAAATCTAGTTATCTGCCTCCTTTGCCAACTAGTTCCAGTATGAAGTTTTCCATACCATCTTGAGCTGTTAACTGAGATAAATTGACAAAGAAACAGAAATACTAAGATATACAGAAACCGGCAACTGACATTAATCAGGGGGCGTTAGTTTTAGGTGATTAACAATATTTTTTTAGAATGAGGTCAGATACATAGCAGCTACATTTGTGTTGACCTTCTAACAAATTAAAGTTTGTGATTTCTTTTATTAAAATCGTTACATTGGTAAATTATTTAGGCCCTAGGGAAATCAATTATGTGGTTGGTGTTTTTCACATGGGTCAAAATACTAGAAGTATCGCTTGCTCTACGCATATCTCACTTATCTTCATAAATACGTTTATTTAATGACCTCCCGGTCTCTCCCACATAGAAGGAGGTGCAATTTGGAATTTTACATGGGATCAGGTAAATGCCTGTATCTATATTCGGCGATTCACATTTAGTGGACCGAAATGATTTTTTAATTGTTGAGGGATAGTTGTAGGTGGTTAAGTTAAGAGATATTATGGGGTTTAATCCTTTGGGCAAGGGGGAATATGGAAGAGCTAAGCAATTCTTTTTATATATAGTATTTTTCTTTTGAGAACGGTAGAATATTGCCCTAGCTTTAGATAGGCTTTGATCTATATGGTAGAGGGGGTATTTTAATTCATTGAACAAGCATGTAATAGAGGTGATCTCATCTTGTATGAAACAGGGGTCACAAATTCGGAGAGCTCTTAAAAACATAGATATTGCAAGAAAAAATCACGTTGCTAAAATATAGTTATATATAAAATAAAAAAGCAGCCTTACTTAAATTTTAATAAATTTTCTGAACTTCACCAATTATAATTCATTTTCTTTTAAAACTTTATAAAGCATTGGATAATCATATTTATTTTTTCTGAACTAAACTATTTTGTTTTTTCAAACTCTAAAGAAATTCTTAGAAATTACCTTGATAAAAATTTAAAATATACTTAAGTCCTAAGCAATCTAAGATGGAATTATTATTCAAATACTCCCAAAAATCCTGTTCTTAAATTATAGAATTAGTAATGATGATGATGATGATTATGACATGAAAAAAAAGGATATAGAATTAGAGTTGGTGGGTTTGCGATATACAGTAAAAGATAATTTATCATTAATTCTTAGGACTTTAACTTCAAGTAAACGAAGATATTCCCAAAAGCTTACAATTACCACCACAAGACACTGACAGATGCAGTTCATCTATATTTTCAGTAGCAATTAAATCAGGCATTAATTTGCCATCCCAATGGACTATTAGAGGTGCATCTGAAGTGAATGTTTGCTTCAAACTATCTGCTATTTCTTTACGCAGTTCTTTTCTTTTTCTTTACATTGTACTTTATGGTTGTATCATCATTATCTTTTCCAAGGTCTAATGATGTTTCTGAGATCACCACCATCGCATGACGATCACTCATTTTTTTTTATGTCTAAAATTGCCACAAGTCAGGTGAAAGAATTTTCGCACCTTAAATATTCTCTTTCTTGGAGGATTAGATGGACCGGGGTCTGCTTCATCACTGCTGTTATTTTCTCTGCTTGAGCTACTTGTTAACTGAACAACTGACAAATTTACTTTTCTACGCAATTCTCGTTCAATTTGCTGCGATTCTGCTTCACTTATTTTGCGTTATTTCTCTTCATTCTTCAATGTTTTCTTGTTAACACTATCTATTTAGCCTCGTCTACCTTTCTCTCTTTGAGCCTGTAGAAATGGACAATCATCTTCATTGGTTATCATTTCTAGTGCGTTAGCAAGAGCTATATCAAACAAATCATTTACAGATTCTTGGAATGAAGTTTTCTTTGATAATTGAGTTTAATCTCGCCTTGATTTTGTTTTTAGGAGGGCTCTGAAATGTTCATATTTTTACTGAATTTTTGCAACCACATACTGTTTGTCTCTAGTTGGTAGTTTTGATTGGTCCCATGTTCTATATATTTGTGAATATACAATGTTACAAGCCTCTTTCACATTCTCTTTACATTGTGTTAAGGAGAAAAGCCGTCTTAATATATCACCATTTGATGGAAGTTTTGTGGTTTGAATTGCATCAATTGTTTCTACAATAAGCCATACTTCTGTTTTACTTCTTGTTTTAATTGAAATTGACATGTTAATTATATTCCAGAAAGACTTTGTTAAACACAAATAGTCACTGAAACAATGCTCACTCTTCACTAGTTCACACAACACTGAGTAGGGCATTGATAATTGGCAACTGGTAAGGGATGTGCTGCTGAGATAATGAAACGCGACACCAGATGCCTACAAGACTACACGTTAAGCTTATTTGTCCTTTGCACCTATCCTATAACACCACAGGTTATAGGATAATAATGAATCTCAGAATGCACTTAATTTCCCTTTTAACATAATATAACTATTAATTTATATTTAGGTAATACTTACTCTTAAAAGACAAAAATTCATTAATATTTAACTATTTTTCATATTTTACATATATTATTAATATGTGTGAAATTAACATTCGTTGTGGCACTGCTAAATATTATTATATTTTGCTGCTAATTTGCACAGCGCATTTTTTCATCAAGCCTCACATTGTCCAGGAGTGATACCAAGGATTTTTTTTCTTTTGAGCAGTCTAATATATATATATATATATATATATATATATATATATATATATATATATATATATATATATATATATATATATATATATATGCAAATTTTGTGGAAGATGATTGTGTATTTTGCCTTAATTTATTTTCTTTGGCAACTTTCTCTTCTTTTAACTATATTTTTTATTCCATCTTGTAGATGGTGGATCACTTGTCCAGTATTCATCTCTTTTTTAAAGGAATGTCTTTGGTAAAAATCAAACTAAATTGCTGAGCGTTCGATCTTCTTCGGAGCGTTTTGATATGTTCTTGCCTCATTTACCGATGTAATGAGTGGAGTGAGGATCTGACAGAGTGAAACAAAACGATTTTTAAAGGGTATTTATTCCACCTAGGTTGAACGTACCGTTAGAGGAAATGGGCCACTCCTGTGAGTGGTATTTTAAAATAATTTTAATGTGCGATTCCAGCTTGTCGCTTGACTGTTGAAGGTCGGCTTATCTTCATTTACTAATATGGTTTCTAAGATGTTCAGTCTCTCTTTATTGACCTCTTTTCTTTTAATAACGGTGTATCAACGAGCATATCTCTCGTTAGGTTAATATTAAGCGCACTCTCCATGTGATTTTTATGCCCTCCGCTTTGTAGATGCATAGTTAAATGTCTCGAAAGTGTAGTGGTTCTCATGCCAATATATTTTGAGTTATTATAAAGCTTACAGTCTTTATCGGGGCAGGTGAACTCGTAAACTATGTTGGTTAACTTGAGATTCGAGGAGATTAGTTAGGTTCTTGTTTTTCACTAGAAGATCGCTGGCATTTGTTGTTTTATAATAAATGATTAGTTGGATTTTATCCGTTTGATTTTTAACCTTGATGTTACGGTTAATAATGTCCTTGATGTTTTTTCATCTATTTAATAGGCCGTGGACATCTAGTTTCTGTAATACACTTTGATGTTGTTAACTTCTGCCTGATTACTTTCAGTTTTATCCGCATGTTTGCAATGATTATTTAAAAATGATTGGAGTTGTTTGTCAATCATGCTGTCTGGGAAACCATTATTCACGAGTATTTGTTTTTCTCGTGCAATGTCTTGGTGGAAAAGTTCCCACGTAGAGCAGCATTTATAAGCTCGGCGGATGTATGAGCCGATTACTCTTATTTTATACCTTTCAGAGCATTCACTCTCCGCATTGAGGCATCTTCCTATGTCCTTACTTTTTATATGTACTTTAGTGATGTAGCTGCCATTGATGTTTTGAACCTCAACGTCTAGGAGAAGAAGTTTATTGCCCCTGCTAAATTCATAAGTGAATTTTAACACGGAGTTCTCCTCAAAATGCTGCTTGATGTTTATCAGATGTTTTTTGTTCTTCGTTTTGGACGTTGATGTAGATGTCATATACGTATCGGCAATATGTGTGTGGCTTATTTTCCATGATGTCCAATAATCTCCTTTCAGGTTGACCCATGTAATAGTTGGCGAAAGCATAATCGTATTCGGCTCATACATCCGCTGAGCTTATACATGCTGCTCTACCTGGGAACTTTTCCACCAGGAGATAGCACGAGTAAAACAATCCAATCTTCACCCGAAGCACAGTAAGATTTAGTCAAAATCCCTCATATATTTCTCTCATTGCCTGTTTATAATGCATTAAACCCAATCGCTGGGCTTGACCTTTGTGACTTAATCCTCCGCCCTCAAGCCATAACAGAATAAGAGAAGATCGCTTCCATAAGCCCAAAAGTTTCCATAGGTATCTTCATTAAGTTTAGGGATATGGGGAGATAGTGGAAGCATATAACGAATCGAGGTAGGCCTTCCGAAAGGAATTTGGGAAGTCCAAGGTTGAAGACTTGATGGAGCTCCTTAATACTCAGGAGATGGGAGATAAGTGTCCCACTAGCTTTTTAAATCATTTATAGGAACTTATCAGGGCAAACGGCGCACAATCTGACCTTTTCGACCCTTTCATCACCGAAATTTTTATGCGGGCAGTCCCAGGAATATATTAGGCCACTCATTCTCATATCATCACCATTCGATGTAAATCAGTTGGCAAACGCAGCCAAACAGCTATATAAAAACCCGTATGTAAATTGGGGCAGAGTGCAAAATCACGTGCCTGATTCTAATTCTTCCATTTTGCCGGCTCGGGTAACGGCGAGATCTGCTTGTGAACAACCGGAGCGTGGCGAAATGCCACCCCCATTAACGAGGGATTTAGCGGTCATGTTATCGAGGATTGAGAGTGACCTTAGCCGGTTGAAACTGCAGCAAGGTGCACAAAGCGAAAGATGGCACGGGCATGGTGAGCGGAGAGATATGACCCGTTCGAGTTCCCGTATATAAACAAACGAGGGAACCTCTTCACAAAAGGTGAGATGCAGCAATGTTCACATTCTTATTCTGCCTATTCTTGCCATAATCTTTCACAACAAAAGGGTCTCTGCTGGTACCATCAAAGGTATAGTAGCAAAGCTGTACGCTGTATATAGCCTTGTAACCATCATTATATTTTTCCCATACTGCTCCTAGTAGTCTCCCAAAGCATTACGTAACTTTCCCTCATCAATTCAATGGTGCTGGTACCACAACAAAAATGGCGCATACGCTGTAAAATGCTTAAAATCGTGCACATATTTACAACCGGTATCACCTTCTTCACCTAATCTCAACTCTCCTCTCCCCGTACATCACTCTTCTCAACCAAACTCTTCAAAATTTCAAGCTTAATTTCAATCTCAAATTTCCCTTTAAACTAGAAAGGTATGGGACAAAAAGGTCTACATCCCCTGCCCTCACTCCAGTTCCTTAGGTAGGTCCTCCCTTTCGCATTTTTTACCCACTTTCTGGTTTCTCACTCCTGGTGGACACTGGTGTAGAGTGCAGTGTTATACCGATTTCAAGGGCGACAAAGCTTGGGCTCGCTCAGATTTAGTTCTGAAGGTAGCTAATTCGATCAATATTAGGACCGATGGAAGGCGTAACATTCAAGTCTCATTCGGTCTCCGTAGAGTTTTTCGATGGACCTTTGTCATGGCCGAGCTAGATTGTCTAATATTGGGCCGCGATTTTCTTTCGGCTTAAAAGCTTTGGGTTGGTTATCATCACCGTAAGCTTGTCGATCGCAAAACTTTACTCACTGTTTTTGATTCGCACTCACCTCCACAGAGTTCCCTCCTTTCTATTTGTATCCCACCCACCGAGGCCCCATTCCAGCGCCTTCTGCAGGAATTTCCCGACTTTAATTTTCCACATT
This sequence comes from Ceratothoa steindachneri, assembly GCA_963969495.1. Taxonomy (NCBI): domain Eukaryota; kingdom Metazoa; phylum Arthropoda; class Malacostraca; order Isopoda; family Cymothoidae; genus Ceratothoa; species Ceratothoa steindachneri. The sequence goes on from OZ018327.1 coordinate 157,642,939, forward strand.
CGAAGGATAGACCCATTAAATATAATGTGGTGCTTCGAATCGAGACGACAACAGGACCTGTACTCTCATCACTTCGTCGTTTAGCCCTAGATAGACTTTCTGTAATGCGTGATGAATTCCAATACATGATGGATGCTGGCATTTGTAGGCATTCTTCTTCACCTTGGGCCTCCCCACTTCATATCGTTTCCAAATCCACGCCGGGGGAGTTCAGAGCAGTTGGAGTACAGAGCCTTAAACGCGAAAACAACCTCGCATCGTTAGTCATTGCCTTACATAGCCGATTTCACTTCATCTCACTCCGGCTGTGCAACCTTTTCTCGCTTGTATCTGCTCCGTGCTTTCAACCAGATCCCTATTCACCCAGACGATATGACCAAGACTAGCATCGCAACTCCTTTTAGTTCCTTTGAAAAGGTTAGAATGCCCTATGGTTTGAGAAATTCTGGCCAGACCGTCCAGCGTTTTATGAACCAAGTTCTAAGAGGCCTTCCCTTTGTCATTTGCTACACTAACGACCTGCTAATAGCATCTTTATCGTTCGAGGATCACCTTTCTCCCCTTCGTCAAGTTTTTTCTCTCCTTCAAGAGTACGGTATCGTATTCAACACTTTTAAGTTTCCTTTTAGTGTCTCTCAACTCTCCTTCTTGGAACATCACGTTTCGACTGCCAGGATTAGCCATCTCGAGGACAAAGTTACCGTGAGACGCAACTTTGCCCAACCGACATCGCCTAGACAACTCCGAATTTTCTGTGGCATGGTTAATTTCTACCACCGGTTCATTCCGAATTGTGCCCAGGTTATGCAACCTCTAAAATCCATGCTGTCTAAGACCGAAAAGAACTCTCCTATTAAATGGTTTACTGAGGCGTACGATTCATTCTCTCGCATCAAAGAGGCTATTACTCGCGCTCTGGCATTGGCTCCTCCTTTTCCAGGTGCCTCCAATTAGCGTCTCTCGGACGCATCCTCAACTTACGTAGGTGCAACCTTGCAGCAGAAGATTGGTGACCAATGCAACCTCTTGCTTTTTTTCTTTCGCCTTCTTTCTGATTTCCAAAATAGTACGTTATCTCGCGAGCTCCTCGGAATATACCTCGGAATCTGCCACTTCCGCCATTATTTGGAATGGTGTGCCTTCACTATTTGTACCGACCATAAGCTTTTGGTCGGTGCCTGCTCGTTTCGTTCCAAGTCTTCGGTGCACACTGCAGTTGATGATCGTCACCTTGACTTTATCTTGCAGATGACGAGCAATATCCGCTATGTTCTTGGCTCTTGCAACGTCGTACCAGACGCGCTTTCTGGAACGCAACTCTTTCACACTGCGCCCATCGATCATGCGACAATAGCACTGGCCCAGGAACAGGAAGAAGACACGCAAACGCTGCGTCACTCTTCTTAACTCGTTGTTCGTGAATTCAAATTACCAGACCTTCCTTGTAGGCGCATCCTGGTCGACTATTCGTTGCCTGGCTGTCCTCGTCTCCTCATTCCTCTCGCTTATGTCGGCACATTTTCGAGACCAAATTCATGGTCTCTCTCATCTTGGCGTCAATGACACACGCAACCTCGTTGCACAACGCTTCGTGTGGCAAGGTATGAATGCCGATGTGGCCAAATAGACTCGCTCATGACTGCCATGCCAGCGCGCTAAATTCCATCGTCACACAAAAACATCTCTGGTCCTTTTTCATCTTCCTTCGTCGCGTTTTGACGCCGTTCACGTCGATCTAGTAGGTCATCTGCCTTACTCTCCTGGTTGCAATTATCTTCTCACCATGATCAATCGTTTTACTCGTTGGCCAGAGGCGGTTCCTATCTCGGACATCAGAGCTTACACTGTCACTCTAGCCTTCTTCTCAGCATAGGTTGCTCAGTTTGATTTTCCCACAACTATCATGACTGACTATGATAGACAATTTTAATCCCACCAATTGGATGCACTCATGTCAGTACTTGGCTCCTTTTGTCTTCGTACCACTAGCTATCACCCCAAAGCAACGCCAAAGTGAAAATGTTGCACAGAACCATCAAAGCAGGCTTACACTAGACAGATCCCAACGTCACTTGGGTGGACAAGCTACCTTTGATTATCCTGGTTATTCGTTCATCCTTGAAAGAGGACTTGTTCTGCTCTGCGGCGGAACTGTTCAACGGTACTCAACTTCGTCTCCCTGGTCATTTTTTTTTTCTTCTAACCAACCTCTTCCTTCTCACCTCGATCTTGCTTCTTATGTACACGATTTTGTATGCATGATGGCTGACGTTAAGCCTACCGCCCTTGAAGTGCCTACCAATCTCAAAACCTTCCTACCAAAAGAGATGACAAATTGTTCACATGTATTTGTCCGTCGCGATTCAACTCGCGACGGACAACCGTCTATGATCGACCCTTTCTCGCCATTTCTAATTATCCGAAGTTCTTCATCCTTTAGCTTGTCACCAAGCAGGAGACTGTTTCCATAGACCGCGTGAAACCCGGCTTTATTGAAAACGTTCGCCTCGAACATCCTCTTCCTACTACTTCTCCCACTAGCTAACTTCAGGATCTGCCACAACGATACAACCTCACGACCAACGCGCCTTTCGCCAACTGCCGGTGAGAGGGCGTGGTTTCTTCCTTCTCAACTGGGCCAAACAGCTCATTCCAGTATTCCCAAACCACAAGATTCTTTGGTGTGCTTCCCTATAAATACATCTTCATTGATATTTGTCATTTTTTCTGAAGCACTTTCCAATTTCTGTTTTACATAAACGGCCTGCACGCACAGCGGTATTTAACAGATTACAAATGGAATTATTTTTATGCATTTCATACGAGTTCAAAATAAGGTTAAATATTTACATTATACCCACATTAATTTATTTTACAATGTTTTACATAATTATAGAGTCCAACAATTTTTATTTGATAATACACAGTTAATTAATATGATATTTTCCTTTAATATTTCCTCGATAGTATGAGTTCATAAACTCATACTATACAATAAACCGTATAGGTTTATTGTATACGGTTTGCTTTAATTAAATATATATTTCTTCTTACAAAAAAAAACAAAGCTATTTTATTAATAGTTTTTTAGAAGATTAAAGTCATTTAACAGCTAAGTTTCACATTTTATTAGGGGACATACTGGCGTCTGAAAACATCCCTTCAATGTTTGCCAAATGCCACCAGATCCCTTATTTTTATGTTCAAATTATAAGATTATTATTAATATTCTCGATGAAAATGAATTTAAATTAAATATATACAGGGGTAAAAGTAGAGTTAAGTTCTTGCAGAAACTACTCCAACCGTCTGTAGCGACCGGCGTGTACGTCCAAAATAGGACACACGCGGGAGTCGCTACACACATAAAGTACACACACACAGAGAGAGAGAGAGAGAGAGAGAGAGAGAGAGAGAGAGAGAGAGAGAGAGAGAGAGAGAGAGAGAGAGAAAGAGAGAGAGAGAGAGAGAGAGAGAGAGAGAGTAACAAGGAGGAGGAGTAACAAGGAAAATAAGTACCCTAGGAGACCTTACGGTCCATTCAAAGAGGGTACATTTGGACTATCAATCGAGCAGGCACATGACTGCTCAATTGTTTTGCGTCCCTAAACGGCCACTTTTCAAGACTTTGTCTAGTCTTGACTTGAACTGGTCAACAGATTCACTGTTGACAACTTCCACTGGAAGTGCGTTCCACTTACCGCAGATACTGTAGGTGAAAAAATTTCCACACATATTGCGGTTGTAACGCTTCAGTTCAAGTTTAAAGCCGTGATTGCGCGTTCTGTTCTCACTCAGTGTGAAATTATCCCGGTAGTTCAACATTGTCGAACCCTCGAAGTATTTTGAAAACTTCGATGAGCTGCCCACGCAGTCTACGGGTTTCCAGCGAGAACAGATTTAATACCCTTAGTCTATCCTCATAACTTTTATGTCGGATACAGGGAATCAGTTTGGTTGCCCTAGCTTGTACGCGTTCCAACCTTGCGATGTCCTTTCGAAACGATGGACTCCAAAATTGTACGGCATACTCCAGGTGCGGCCGAACGAGGGAGTTGTACAGACAAAGTACTATCTTCTTGTTACGGTATCCAAACTGGCTCTTTATGTAGCCTAACATCCTTTGGGCTTTCTTCTCTGCCTCGATGCACTGTTTCGAGAACTTGAGGTCGCTAGTGATAGTAACACCCAAGTCCTTCTCAGTGTCACTCGATTCAAGAGCAGTGCCCTTAAGGATATAATGAGATTGGGGGTTTCTGTGGCCGATATGCATTACTTTGCATTTGTTCACGTCAAAAGGCATTTGCCACGTGTCCGACCACTCCCCAATCTTCACAAGATCTTCCTGCAGGCGTGCAGATTTTCATTCTTTGTAACGTTCATACCAAGCTTGGTATCGTCGGCAAATTTGGAAATCTTGGCAACCATGTCACCGTCCATGTCGTTGACGTAGATGATGAATAGTAGTGGTCCCAGGACAGAACCTTGAGGCACCCCGCTAGTAACGGGCACCCACTCAGAAGCCTGTCCATTCACCACCACCCGTTGCCGTGTGCCACTTAGCCAGTTCTCGATCCAGCCGGCTACTTTTCCGTCTATGCCAAGCCACGGAGCTCAGGAAACTTGTTCCTGATTGACCTCGCATTGAACAGAAGAACTTTCAGGGAGTCCCCGACTGTAGGACTCCCTACGCTCTTCCGTTTCCCGGCTTGTTTGTTGGCGAGGCACCCCTTTTTACGACCTCTGAGAAGGTCGTTCCTGGAGTGACACGGGCGTACTGGCGTACGTCCGCCCTCACTCTGGGCCGGATACTCCTTTCGGTCCTCTCTACGACATCCTGGATCATGTTCGACAGAAAGGCCTTTCCTTTAACGGAAAGATGTACCCCATCCCTTTGGTAGAGATCATTTCTACCATAAAAGGTGCGGTACGGGTCCACAAAAAAGACCCCCTCTGCCGTACACAAATCTGCCAGGCGCCGGTTTAAAGAGACATTCATCGAGTGAGCGGTCCGAGTTGGACCTTTCCTCGGGAGCATCCCGACTACCACGCGCTTGTGAGTTTTCAGCCCACAGTCGTCCACGGCACCCATGACAGTGTGGAGGATTTTATCTGTAGGGCCTACCCTACCTCCTCTTAGGTAGAAGTCGTTTTCACTGACCATCAGAGCAACGACTGAGCTCTCAGAAATCTGTGATTTCTCAGCCTCTACTCTGATGTGGTGGTTACCACATCCTGGCAGGCAGCTTACCTTAAGGCTTGTGCGAAGGCGGGCCGCTAGCAGGGGCTGCATGTCCCGTGCCTGGGAATCCCCCCCAAGAGAGAGAGAGAGAGAGAGAGAGAGAGAGAGAGAGAGAGAGGGAGAGAGAGAAGTTAGTGCCGTTTACGAGAATGTCACATGGTAGTAAACGGAGCAGTTATCTCTGTTAGAGTTAGTCGAGGCAATCTTATGCAAACATTATAATCAAGGCAGAATCCAGAATAAACCGGATAGCTATCTATTAAACGAATATAAACCAGATTAGGAAGCTGTCTCCATGGCAACATGTCACCACCCACAGAGAATTTTACCCAATAGTCGGAATGCCTTCCTTATCAATATGTCCGGCAGTAGCCAATCAAAAGTCGAGTTATGTTAATACCGGAAATCAACAGGCCGGTACATATGAGGGAGGTGTGGCTTAGTTAGACAAGGAACTTGTAGGGCGTAGGCTTAAATTGAATATATAACTGCGTGAAGCCAGAAATATGAGAATCAAGATTACTGTTTTATATAGCAATATATCGCGTTATAGATTGTTCAGTCCGATTTCTCGAATTCACGTAATTCATCTTTGTATATAGTCGTGCACATAACGCAGACATTAAGGTGTAACTCTTCTTAAAGGCTCTATTCGTCCGGCCTCCTTTAGACCTTGCCCGCACTAGACCTCGAACTTAATTTATGTAATAACTTAGAACTTAAAACTCAATTAAAGAACTTTTGTAAAGTTCAATAAGATATAGTTCAATAATGATTCTATTTTGGCTATGGTGACTTCAATATTCTGACGTACCACACTCTTCCTGCTTCAAGACCTTATTAATCGGGAAAACAGCCGTTGCGCATTCTCCTCGTTAATCGCAATTCCTCGCGATTATATAACTCCCGAAATACCGGGGTTCTACCCTGATGTGGTCTATCCCGATCCTCCGGGCTATTTGACCCAGTCGCTAGAATAAGACCCTCTCTCGGCTTAGAGCACCCATAGCATTCAACAAATAACTCTCGTGGGAAATAAGGAAGGGCACGCAAACCAACCGGAGCATCTGTATCAACCGGAGTTCTTGCTAAAAGATTAAGCGATAACTGGGCATTCAAAAACATTACTGGCAACCAGCGTCCCCCTCCCAAGGCTATTGGGTTGTCCTCACGATCACTTTCAAGGTTCCCCCATAATTAGAGACGTCCTTCAAGATAGCCTCCCCCATTTTTAGCAACCAGTGCCGTTGTTTCACCAAACAAAACAAGAAGCGGAAGAACATTGAAGAATTTAAGGCTGCCCCACGGAAGAGGAAAGAGAATGGAAGTCAACCAGACGAGCCAAGGTGAGGCAGATTCAGTAAGTGCCGTGACAATAAAAGCTCCAGTATTCAGCCACGCTGCAGTGACGGGTTGGTTTAGGATTATAGAGGCTCAATTCCACAATTCAAAAATCACAAAGGAGGTAACAAAATATTGCCAAATATTGGCCTCATTACCCCCTGAAGCAGTGAACCGCCTGCCTGCAGACATTTTTAAAGATGAAAACTACGAGAAATTGAAGGCTGAATTCGTAAGTCTATTCGAGATGACTAAACCAGAATTAGTCGAAAGAATAACAGCTTCATCGACTTTCACTAGCCATCCTTCGCGAAATTTGGAGGGACTGAAGCGCACAGCCTTGCAGCTTGGAGTAGGTGAGGAACTTGTCAAGCATAAATTTATTCATTCATTGCCTCCCACCATTGCGCCGATAATTGCCACTAAAAAAGACCTCTTGTTATCTCAAATCGATAAACTCGCGGACGAATTAATAATTTTTAACAAAGAACAATGCGTTAATGTGAATAGTGCGGGAAATGCGTGCGGTCTGGCGGTAATGCGCGAAAAACAATTTTCGAGTGCGGCGCGGAGTGGTAATCAGAGTCATGGTGGCAAATTAAACCTCAGTCCAGTGAACCAGCGTCCTTTTAGGAATGACCAGAGGTCAATAGTATGTCGTATACATCTCTATTACGGCGACACTGTAAAGTGGTGTGAGCCGTTGTGTAAGTGGTCATAGAAAAAGGTGGATCTACAAATTTAGCCCTCATCTAGACCATCGTCGCCGGAAAACTGCGGCAGTGAGCATGCCAGCCGTTTTTAAATTAGCCGCAAACATCGACAACAAGAGGTACGAATTTCTGATCGCCCCGTGGCGAGTGTTCCAATCCTCCCAGCCAGAATTGCTAATAACAGCAACATCAAAGAAAGTTGCATAATTTTTCAAACGCAAACGGCGAGAAGATTAAAATCCACGGGGAAATGAGTACGAATTTAGCCATACCAAGTTTAAGAAGGTCATTTCAATGGTTTTTCATTGTAGCAGACATCACCGCACCTATCCTGGGAATGGATTTCTTGAAGTACTTCGATCTAATCGTGGATTGCGCCCGGAATAAGCTGCTGGATCGAAACACCAAACTCGCTTCAGTGATTTAAACTTCCGAGGAACCACCCATAACTTTGATAAGAACAGACCTCCAAAATGTACTCGAATCATGTCGGAAAATATGGCGCACTGTATGGACCAGCTCCCGCTCAAACGGTACTAGCAATGGACCAATCAGTGGAGCATAATATTGATACCGACAGTGCCCCACCTACATTTTCGCGGCCTAGGAAATTGAAGGCGGAAAAGCTGAAAGTAGCAAAGGAAACAATCGAGTATCTCTTAAAAGAAGGAGTAATCCAGCCATCGAGGTCACCGCGGGCATCACCGTTACATTTGTTACCCAAGAAGACCCCCGGTGAGTACAGGATGGTCGGGGACTATAAAGCTCTAAATGCCATTACAAAGCCCGACCGATATTCGTTGGCACGGATCCAAAACTTGGCAGATCATCTCCATGGAAAAAGGTTATTTTCGAGACTGGACTTCGTAAGGGCATATCACCAGATTCCAATAAGCCCGGCTGACGTCGAAAAAACGGCAATTACCACCCCCTTTGGGTTGTGGCAATGCATAAAATTACCATTTGGCCTTCGCAATGCGAGCAGTACCTTTCAGAGATTCTTTGATTTACCTTGATGAACTTTTATAGGCCCTTGTGGCTTTTGTCATACGTTGAATTATGTATGTAAGTATCCTTTACGAATCTAACAATTTTGTGTTTTTTTTATAATATAGCAATATGTGCTTATTAGGAACAGACATCTATACCGGTGGAGTCACCTTTTTAACCTTCTACCTATTAGTTTTTTTCACACACCTTCCCAAAATCTTTAAATCCCTCTCCTCTTTCTCCTCTCATAAATATAATTTTCTCCACACTCAAACCCTAGAACTATTGAGTTTACAATCCGCTCCTATCTGTACCTTAACTCACCTTTCGCATCGGCTCCAACTCCTTTATCAGCCTCTCCTTTTCTCTCTCTATGTTGTGACCTGCATTTTCTATATGTTCGGCCATTTACCTACAGTTAACCACTTCCTGTTGTAAACAAAATTTAACTCTCAAAGCTTCCAATATACATTTCTTTCACGAAAGGTATTTTTTTCCGTTCTTATATATGCTCACTTTTTTTGTTCCATTTTCCACCGCCCTTCCAAACACTGTCTTTTCTCCAGTTTCAGCTATTCTTTCATTCTTTGTTCACTATATATCGCTCTTAATTCACATTTTCTATCAATCTTTCTCACTTAGTTGCGTTTTTCGGATGCATTAACAAATGCTCAAGTCTCCACGCCCATCTCCTGCGCTCTCAGTTTCTAACAAGTTTTTATCATTGAAATAACGAACAGGATTAACAACAACTACAGAATAACCTCGAAGAAAGCAGCTGTCAATTCTACTTGAGTACAGTCAGCAGTTATAAACATTTGTAATATAATCCCAAAGGCAACGCAACTCTCATGAAATTCGCGAAGATAGGCAAATGACAGACTGATGAAGAGGGGCGGGTGATACAATTTAGATGAAGACGAAAGAAAGGCACTCTCTCCCCAAGCCTACAGCCTTCTCAAGCTACCCAACGCCCAATTACTAGTTTTTCTACCACTGGTCCTGATGCTTCCCACCACTGTGCAACATGTAACCAAACAGTGGTTACATTAATTTTTTTTCTCCATTTCTCTGATTGTGAACAGTTGTATGCTCTGGTGCTCCTGCTTCTTTACAATTACCATCACATCTTATAAACAGGGTAGTCACCGTTTGTATATATTCCCTTTTGTATTTGTGTTAGTAATTTCCTGGGTTGTATATACTGTAGTTATATTGTGGTTTTCTTTTGGTTGTTGGGTTGTTTCGGATATAGGTTTATTTTTTTTTCAAATACCCAACTGGGTTTGAAACTACCCTACTGGAAATAGCCGGATAAGAATATGAAGTTGGCTCACAAACACAAGGTGAAGTGGCCCAACAGCACATCCCCAGATGTGGTATGGCTAAGAAAAGCTCAGGTTAAAAGACCTTTATTGACTAGGTCTCAAAGGCCAGGCCCACACCATGAACAACTGGGATCCCTAAGCTTACCTATTTCAATAACATGGGAGGTTAAGAGACTTGTCTTGTTGTACTCCCATCTTGACTCTTCTGGTGTGTAGAACTCGTGTTACAAAATCATATTTTTCACTCATAATCGCCTCAAAAAATAAAATAAAATCTCCTTAACACTACAGAAGATACTATTCATATCAAAGTAGTTGCATTTCTTCCCCTCCTGTATTCCTCAGCTCTCCTTGGTGTTTTCCTAGCTTTGAGGCACTTCCATGCTCTCTCTTTCTCTTGTTTTATCCTTCACCGCCTTTGTCATCCACTTGGGCTTATTTCTTCTAGCACTGCATTCCACCTTTGGCACATACCTATCTATGAGATTGCACAGTATCCTGACTAGAATTTTGTACATTGCTTCCACTCCCTTATCTCAAAATAGCTCTACCCAATCAAATTGGGCTAGTTCCCTTCTCATTTCCATATAGTTTGCTTTGTCAGCAACCTCCGAGTCAGTATCCAGTATGACATCAAAAGTAATCACAGCATGCTGACTTTTTCCCAGCAGGGGCAGTAACTCCAAGTCCAAGATATCAATTGGGTCTCTGGTGAATACAAGATCAAGAGTTGATGGGTTAACATCATCCAGATTGTGGGTGTCCTCCCAAACATGTTGATGTAAAAAAGCATCGTTAACACTGTCTAGAAATTTCTTGCATCTACCACTTGACCAACACTAGCCACTTTGTTACTCTCCCAACTAATCTCCTTAAAATTAAAGTCACCACAGATAAGCACCTGAGATTCCCTATTGTAGTTGCAGCTTAACCTAATGAGATCACAAAGAAGATCATTTTTTTCCCTTACTGATGCTGGGGGCCTATAAATTGTCCCTATCAACACTTTCTTACTACGAATAATTAACTCACACCATACAGACCCATGATGGGCATGATTGTTCATAAAGGCTACATTATTGCACGAGGATATTAGGTTCCTCCTAACTAAAATTGCCACACCACCTCCTGGCGCTGCTTGGTTTTCCCTGTCCTTCCTAAATACTTCAAAGTTATCTAAATAAAAAAAAATTCTGAATTCAGATGTTTGTTCAAGTTTGTTTCTGTTAAACACACAATATCTTGACAGAGAATGTCAAGCAAGGCCGGAAGTTCACTTGCCTTATTGTATAACCCATTGGCATTTGTATAGAGACATCTGAGGGTGGTGTGGGCAGCTAAAATTTCTTTGAGTTCTTCTCACTTTGACTACGGTTTTACCCCTGAGGATCCATTTCCTGTTGTCGGAGCTCCTCATTTTTTGTTCATTTCTTCAACCAACACTCCTTCTGTCTCTGTCCTCCCTGGTCATCTCCCTAAAGATTTTATAATTTAATTCCTCACCATGGTCGGCTAATCTGGGTGCAGCTCTTAGAACCCTTTGTGCAGTACTCTCCTGGTCCATTACTACCTTCATCAGCTTAGGGCCTCTATTTGACCTGTCACTATCCTTTCTTCCTAGTCACCAAATTGAGACAATTTTTCTGGTGATGTCTTTAGCATTGATATTTAAGGTATTTGTGAAAAGGTCCGAAAGTCTTTTCATCCTCCTTTCTTTGCGCACCTAGCCTGGCCTTGGACTCAGGAATATTTGAGAGCAGCACATTTTTGGCTATAATTGCCCTATCTTTCTCTGTGTCCCAAGCATGTTTGACCTTCTCAGCAATGGTTTCCGCAACAGTGATCTCTATTTCCTCTTTCACTTTGCTTTCCATCTCAATATACTAATTGCATTGCCCCGCTGAACGTCAATACTTAGTCTCTGCTTGAACCATCCAGCCTTCCTAGGGTCACCAGTAGTCTCCCTGAAAAGAGAACCTATTTAATAACATGCACTTGAAGGGCCAAAGACCCCTCTAGTTTCAATGGCTATTGGTTCAAACAGAAACCTCTCAGTCAGGGCAAAATACCCTATCCTTTTGGAATTTTCTGCAGCTCTAGCAACTGAAGTTGCAAAGACAGCTGACCTGTTAATAATATGTTCTAAATAATTGTTGACACAGGTTGCATCCCAGCACAGACTCTATCCCATCAGGACGCACAGCTGGCAATCCCGCTCTTTTCAGGGTTCGGCATACTATATCATTGAGGGCAGAGTGTCTGGGGATCTTTCTAGCAACCAGCTGACAAGACAAGAGGTGCAGAGCTAGAGGATCAACGCCAGATCCACATTTACATCTATATTGCTCACAAATTGGTGCACCCACCTTCAAAGCTATGGCAACTCTAAGGGTTTCCGGATCCAACTGAATTTCCAAAGATGGGACCTGGATAGCTGACAACCAACAGCCACTATCAGGATGCCCAGCAGCTAGCAGATGGGCTCTTGCAACCTGATCTGCCCTCTGCAAAAGGCAGATTCCAACATTTCTGCTTGAAGCGGTTCTCATTTTCAGGCTCAAAAGCAATGTCCCCCAGTAACCCCCCTCCAGAATCTAATAGGTCCAGCCACCCTGCCCCCTTGAGCCAAATCGGTAACTGGTGAAAGAATAGCTTGCATTAAAGGGTTAACTGAAATCAAAGAGGATATATACCTAAGGAGAGCAATGTCTTGTGTCAATCGTATTCTTAAGCCACTGCCACTTTGCCCAATTGGGAGAGTTGCCCCGAGTCCATGAATCCCTTTAAAAATCAATGTTGATTAGTTTGGAGACAGCATCTTTCACAGTCATCAAAAAACTACAAAGATGCCATCTTCCTGTAGGCGGGAGAGGATCTCAAGCTGTACTGTAGCTTAGTTAAAGAAAATGAATTTTTTAATAGGACCAAAGCATGTTGTGGATCAATTAATTGGAGGGAGGAAATCATTTGTTTCAGGGCTTCATGTGTTGTTTAGTTGGTTGTTGGGTTGTTTACTTATGACAGTTTAACTTTTTCATTTCTCTTTTCTATTTTTTACTTTTATTTCTTTTCTCCCTCTTTATTTTGTTTTTTTGGTAATTTAAGACAAAGATAATGCAATGTTATTCAGCTTATCAAATTACATAAGAATACCTATTTGTTTATGCAATTCTGAAACAAATTATTTTCAAAAATTTTGTTTTTCTGGTAAATGTGAAGATCCGCAGTCCTGGTTGTATAATATTGCATCCATGTTCCAATATGTCTCACCTTTTTTTACTAATTTTGAGGGTTGGATCATAGGGGGGATTGGCCTGCGATGACCCTGATATTTCAATCATTTGGGGGGGTCTGGGGGGCACAGCCCCCATGTATATAATCAGATTTTTTTTCTAAAATAATGTAATATTAATTCTCAATTTATTTTTACAAAATTGCTTCTGTGACTCGTGGGAGAAGGCTTACATTATCAATGAATGAATAATGATTTTTTTTTTCCATTTAAGATCACTCTATATTAATTTTTTCAGCCATTATTTTTTGCCACTTTTTGACTATTTTTTACATTTTAAAATAGCTAGGTCTTTTAGAGGAACTAGTTTTTGAGGATGAGAGATGATCCTTTATACGGAAGTTTCAGTTTTAACACAGATTCCTTGTATGCAACTTGACCTAAAAATAGCCTCAAACTTTCTGGCTTCTTTTGTGATCGACAAAAGTTAATAACATTTTTAGCTGATCATAAATGAATTAAAGTTCAAATTAATTTTGAAGAGTGTGGTCAAGCGTTAGTAATCCAAGATAATTTTGCTTTTAAATGTGCTAAAACAAAATGTGATTTTGAGACCAGCGAGATTCGTACTCAGTTCAGGGATGTTTACTTTGGCCTGACCTGTTAAAATACTGGAAGATCTTCCATGGTGAGTGTGGCATTAGTCCTAGTGAAATTTTCACTTTGGTACCTTCACAGGGTACTAGTGGCCTTAGGTACAAAATTCTTCTACCTAACTGTTCTATAGAAAGAAGCTAGACATAGACACTTTCCCCTTAGATGCATTGGTCTCTGCAATTCTTTACCTGATGATGTTGTTGCACTGGGTACTATAGATTCCTTCGAGTCTGCTTTACATATCTTGGTCCATGTCTCTATGAAATTGATTACCCTTCCCCCCTCTCCCTCCCTTGTGTCCTCCAACAAAAACAGCAAAGAAAAATGACAACAAGGAGAGGCGATATGGTTGGCTAATGATGGACACAATGAGAAAAGCCAAGATGAAAAGCCATTAAATTTCAAAAAGAGAATCCCCAAGGAAGACAGTCAATTTACTTTTAAAAGACTGCAATGAAGGAGCAGATACTAACTCTTTAGGAAGAGTGTTCCAGAGATTTATGATCCTAACTGAAAAGAAACGAGCTCTAACGTCTGAAATACCTATTACAAAAATCTTCTTAGTATGTATGACCTCTGGTGCAAACACTGTCAGCATATGCAAACAAGTGTTCAAGGTGGGGGCAGTGGCCATTTAAAATTTTCCACACCATGATCAAATCAGATCTCAGCAATCTACCCTTGATAGAGAACAAATTCAGGTTTGTTAAACACTCAATATAAGGCAAATTTATGAATCCTTCAACCTTTTTTGTACAGATTCCAGGAGCTTCAAATCAACAACATAACCAGTATTCCAAAGTACATTTGCAAAATCAATAATGGGATGAACATGAGAAATAATAACTTGTTTCATAAAACCAGGAGACCGGCAAACTGTGCCCCTAAAGATACCATTTGAAACTCCACTCAGTTTGCTGAACGCTTCCCTGATATGCAAATGAAATTTAAGAGAGGAATCCACCAGAACACCAAGATCTCTGAAGGCAGATTTATTAGGAATAGGACAATTCCCAATAAAATAATCAAAATCAGGTATAGTGTTGGGCCTACAAAAGCAAACTTGAGCACACTTATTTTCAGAGAATTTCAGACCCCATGACTTAAGGTTGTCTGCAAACAAGGTAAAGTTGCAACTAAGACCAGCAGCAACATATTTATATATACAAGGAATAAGACTGGTCCAATTACAGAGCCCTGAGGAACCCCACTTGATATATCGAATTGACAACTAGAAGAGCCCTGAACCACAACCTTCATTTTCCTACCATGCAGGAAATCTCTTATCCATCCCAGCAGTAGGTCACCTATGCCTATCAGAGAAAGCTTTAATAGAAGCAGCTGCTGGTTAACCACATCAAAGGCCTTGCTATAGTCAAAGTATAGTATATCGACAGCATGGCCAGAGTCCACTTGATAGCTGATGTAATCATATGTGCTCAGATGCTGGTCAGACACAGATAAACCTGCACAAGAGACTTACAACAGACTGATGTCAGGCTAACTAATTGGTCTATAATTTGAAGTGACTGAATGTATACAACCCTTAAACAATGGCATAATGTTGGCAGATTTCCATTCAGTGGGTACCTTCATTGATGTAATGCTCTTGTTGAAGATAAGATAAATGCAATAAAAAAAGAGCTAATGCACATTTCTTAAAGATGATGGAAGGAAAGCCATCAGTTCCACAACCAGCTGATAGCTTAAATCTTTGAAGAGACTTCAATATTTCCTCTACAGTGACTTCATTAAGGATCATACGAGCTGCAGATATTTGGTGTGGATATGGATCAGGTAAGTCTCCGACAACAAATACAGATATGAATTGGTCAGCCAATAGGTTAGCCATTAGTTCACAGTCGCTGTACCATATACCATCTACTATTAAAGGACCAACCAATGGATGATCAACCCTTTTCTTTCTCAAATAGGCATGAAGTTTCTTAGGGTTCTGGTCATCAACCAAGGATTTTTCATTGGAAGAGACAGACAGCATTACGCACATCAAGCATAAAAGTGATATTTGCATTCCTGAATTTCAACCATGCTTGAACAGTAATCAGAATTTTGCCCATAATTAGATCTTAGATCCTTGAAATGAATCCAAGCAGATTTCTTTTGAGACTGAAGAGCTTGAGAAACTTTTTTAACCCAAAGTAGACATGAGGGACTTTATGATTTATGAGGTACATAGAACTTGAAGGCATTATGCAATATACTAGCGAATTTAAAGTAGTTTTCATGTATATCACAACCAAAAAGTATGTTATCCCAGTCAATCAAGAACAAATAATCATTAAGTGCATTGAAATTGCAATGAAACCAGCCAAGGCATAACTCAGAATCAGGCTTGGGTGTCATTGAGAGAGAACAAACTGAGCAAGTGAATAAAATACCAACATGGCCACATCTAGGGAGAGGGTCTGTGCCAGTTAACTCTAAAACACGGTCATGAAGAGGTGAAAACTAAATCCAATATATTTCCAGAGGTAATAAAAGTAGGAAAATTCACCCACACCCACTGAACAAGGCCTAGTAATAGAAATAAATCTAAAAAGGAGCGACCAAGCAGTGTGAAAGCCTGTGGAGCAGGTATCATCCAGTCAATATCTGGTAGGTTGAAGTCTCCTACCAGAATGACCTCTCTAGAGGAACAAAATGAGTCTATATAAGAAATAAGACAACTATTCTCATCTGAAATATAACTTGGAGGCCTCTATACAACTAAAATATAAATATTAAATAATTGAAGGAAGACTCCTAGAGTATTAGGAAATTCAGTAAACACATTATTATACCTAATAGAATTTCTAATATACAGACCAACTCAATGTTTACGAAAATCTGAAGGGGAATCATTCCGGAGAAAGGTATAACTAGAAATATGTACAGATGACGAAGAAACTGAGGAAGTGAGCCAAGATTCTGTAAGTGCTACAATATCTACACCCACAGAAAAACAAAACAAAGAAATAAGATTAACTTTATTAACAAGAGAATTCAAATCAAAAAACTACACAAGAATTAAAAAAAATATCTACAGTTTTTTTTTTAAATTAGCTATTTGAGTTCTAACTGTATTGCCCGGGGTCGAATAGGACTGCTCTATGGGTCTAACTGGAGTGGTGCATGCAGTCGCAGCAGGGACTGGAAGGGAGGGACCCAATGAACAGGCATTTGCATCAGAGAGTGTAGGAATACCACCTGAATGACTTCTTGGGACAGTTATCCCTCTCCTACTCCTCCTCTCCATTCTCTGCTTATAAGTAAGGTCTTTATTGATAAATATGTTGGAATGTTGAGTACCAGCCAAATTCTTAGAATTAATCAGAATAGTCAAATGATGTGTGTTGGCTACCTTTGCCCTTATCAGATTAGGCTTAAGGGACAATGCATCAGTAGCAATTACTGGACCAAGGTTAGGTCAAACCAATATCCGCAACCTCGTTAAATTTTCGTGGGAAATTTTCGGGAGAATGTCCACGCACAATAAGGCTGTCACGCCTTTTGTCTCACTCATGAAGTTCCATTAATTCATCTTTAAAAAGTTGCTGCATTTCTGGCTGCCCCAGAGCCTCCTTCAATGATAATAGGGAATGTGCAGCTCCAGAGGCAAGAGAATCTTTATGCTCTCTAAGCTCACTGGTAACAGCACTCACCTGGGCACTTATGGTAGACACAATGTCAGACAACTTTGATATCATCACACCCAGAGACTTAAAAAGTCACCACAAGAGCATGCCTGAACTTGAGGGGAAATGTCTCAATTGACACAGTTAGGGCAAGCAAATTTGACACCCTTACCTTTATTAGCCACCTCATATTAAGGAAAGCAGATGAAATTCCACAGCAGACCTCGGTACCATAACACCAGCTGGTACACAAATCACACAATGTATGTAACACTGCCCTCCACTGACCTACTACTACAAGTGACACAAGGTAGCATGCAGTAGAGTCCTGGGTGCCTCTAACACGTTGTGAGGTTTTGCTTTTAGCCCCATGGACCACCATAATTGAATGAATTAAGAAAATGGTAATACAAAAACTAAAAATGTAAGCACAGAAACAAATTAAAGATGGTGCCCTTCCTAATGAAGCACTTACTAAAAGTGCAATAAAGAATATTTACAGAAAAAAAGAAAAGGACTATATACAAAAGAAAAACATGAGAAAATGATGGTTAGAATATATATACCCTCCAATATTGGGTAACAACCAAAGATTTAGGCATAAATAAATAAGATAGATAAAAGAATGAAATGCAATTGATTAAGGTAATTTGATTATAAACAAACCCTAGAACAGGATATACTGCCTGCTACTCTGTATCACCAACACCAAAGACCCCCCAAAACTATACAAAACAGGGAACACACCAAAACCAAATAAATATAAATATATACCGAATTAGGAAAAGAAAAGAAATCTTGGAACAGGATGAAGTATCTATTACTCGGTAACATCAACACAAAAAGAAAAAAACCAAACTATACAAAAAGCTCACTCAAAAACATAATATATACAATGAATACAAATTGATGATGAACTAGAGCTGTAAAATAAATATACAGCACTAATAAACAAAATCAAAACAAAGGGAGACTGGAGAGCACGGGGCAACACAACCTATCGCCTCTACAATCATTCATTGTACAAAACTTTAGTCAGAAACTAGATATAGATTTTAAAAAGTCAGCAAGATTTTATGATGAGGTGAAAACTAGGTATTTAAACTCATCTGTTTTTCCAAAAACTTGCTAATTCTGAATCTGTGAATCGGTCATAGATGGTTTACTTCAAAACCTCAGGGAAAGTATACTGCTCAGCTTGCAAATTATTTTCAGATGAAGAAAATGCATTCACACAAGGAATTTAATGACTAGAAACATGCCCAAAGAATTGAGGGTTGCGAGAATAGTGCTGCCCATAATAATAGTGTTATTTCTAGCATAATTCTTGCACAAAAGGAAGGCTGAATAGATACACATATAGGAATTCAGTTCAAGAGAGAGCACAATTATTGGAGGAAAGTGGTAAATTTCTCATTTTTACCGCTTTGCAGTAAAAATGAGGTCCTTGGATCTAACAACAATGGGGACTTTCTAAGGATAATGGAACTGTTAGCACTGGCAAATGTGGTTACTGGCCTGCATGAACATGATCTCCCTATTAAGGACTATTGTGGTTATTGCAATTACAATGCAAGTAATATGTTGGCAAATATCATGAATTACAAGCCCAAATCAAACAGGTCAACCCTCTGGTTGATTTTGTGCCCTGCTCAGCATATTCATTAAATCTTGTTGGGTAATGTGCTGCAGAGTGCTGTTCCAATGCAATTTCATTCTTTGGATTCTTACAAACATTATTCAACCATTGGTGTATTTTGAAATCAGCCATTCATGGCGATGTCATAAACTTACTATCAACAACAAGATGGTTGGCAAGGTCTGATGCAGCAATGCTTAGAAAGCTAACTTTGTTGAAATACGCTAAACTTTGATTCAGTTTACAAGGAGAGGAAGGATCTCCTCCTCTGACTGGTGCCCCTGTGAAAGCCAAGACCTTCTCTATCTCAGAGAAGGATCTTGCTGAGGCCGGTCAATCTGGCCTTGGAGCTCCTGCCGGCAGAGATGAGAAGAGGATTCTTTTCCCGCCCTCCTCTCCTAAAAAAAGATTTAAAGAAAAGAGACTGGGCTTTTCTCCATCTGCAGGGGCTGCAGGGACGGATCAGTGTGCTGCCATTTCGGGAAGCAACCAAGCCAAGATAGGCTCCTCCAGCCCCGTTGCTCCCCCGGATACAGAGTCCCTGACAAAGACCAAAAGTGCAAGTATGCAGAGCAGAGCCTCAATTATGTTGGGTCCCTCATTCAGAGACTACCTGGTGTTTCCGAGTCTGCTAGCTTCAAATGATTCCTTGTTTTTCACTCTACTGATGGCATGTTGGCTAAGGGCAACATGATTCTTCAGAGGAGAGCTTTGGCTAGTGTGATTGGTAGAGAGCCAAATGTGATCCGTTTCTCAGACGGGATAGGTTTAGCGAATGCATTGCATTGCTCTGAGGCAGCCATGATTAGTGCTCTTCGGACACTTGATGGCATGCCGGTGAGTGTGATGCTGCACTCTACCATGAAGTTTGTGAAAGGATCAGTTTATGTGAGGGAACTCATGGACTATTCTATAGATGACATCACCTTAGAGCTGGCCAAGCATGTGATGAGAACAGGGAGCTGACTCGAGACCCACTCCTACACTCTTTGTCACATTCGATTGTGACAAGTTCCCCGAGTTGTTGTGGGCCGGTTGGTATCGTTACTGTGTGAAGGCATTCATGCCACTGCCTCAAGGTGCTACTACCCTCACCGCTTCGGCCATGTTAATTGCTCTTGTAGACGTGCAAAGTTGGGGTTACTCGAAGTCTGTGTAAGTTTCTCCAAGGCAGCACATGATAGTTCCCATTCAGGTGTGGCCAAGTGTGTCAATTGCAGAGACCTGCACCCCGCTTCTTCGGAGAAATGTGTGTATCTCCTTGAGAATGTAATCCTGGCTGTTCAGGCACAGGAAGTCTCTCATTTCGCGAGGATAAGGACTTCTTGTTCCTGGTGCTGCCTGGTACATCCTATGCCTCAATATTAAGAAATATACCCTGTGCTCCTCGCCCCTCCAGGCCTACAAGCATGGTCGTTCCTGCACTCATTCGGAACCCTTATGCAGGTTCTACCCACCCTGGATGCTCCTCTGGTAAAGCTGGCTGCACAAAGGGTTAAAACCTAGCCCTGGCTAAAACTAGGGCTCCCCTCCCTTCCCCCATCATGACCATTTCCCACCCATCATGACCATTTCCCATAATGGGACACGGCCGTGTGCCTCCACTGAGTCGCTAGACTCTCAGGAGGCAACACCCCTGAAGTTGGTCATAAGACCATCTTCTGGGCTTCCTAGGGCTGCCCCCTGAAAGGAGAGCAACATTAAAGGACCTTTGGCTCCTTCACCTACACTCACTGGTGGGCTGAGTGGGTCGTTTAAAGGAGGGACCGCCACCTCTGAACCCGTCTCACTTACCTATGGTTTTGAGGTGAAGGTAGGAAAAGACTTGCATGGTGAGCCAAACCTCCCTCGAAGGTGGCAGCGCCTATTCCTCACGCCATGAGGTTCAGTGCGCTGATAGGGCGAATGCCTTACTTTTTTAGTGATCCTTTGTTTGTTTGAAGCTCGATTACGGATGAGTTTTATGCATCTGGAACTGAGCGTGTATTGTGGAAGGTGGACTCGATCCACCATACCAGCCTTTGCCTGGCGACCGGTGCTTTCTGCACTTCCCCCATTGAGAGCCTACCTGTTGATGCTCGGGAGATGCCACTCACTCTGTGCAGTGCACAGTGCATTATTACCCTGTGCGTGTGAGCCCAGTCGCCCACAGATCTCACTTCAATCGCAGCTGATCTCTATGGTGCTGTGAGACGCTAGTCATACCCTAAGCCATTCTGGTTTAGGGCCAGGAAATTCCTTTGAGAGCTAGGTGTCAGTGGCACCCCTGGTTCTGACCAGGACACCACCCTGGAGGGTCCCTCTTTTGACTATTGGTTGCCATGCCTCTGCTCCCAAAGCTTCTACAGTTCACTGGGGCTCTCATGCTGCTCAGTTGGGAGCTGCGGCACGATTGGGGACGTCCGGCACAGGGGAGACCTTAGGGTTGGTGTGCTTGGTCAAAGGGTTTCTGTTGGCCGAACGACCGTAAACCTCCTGGAAATAGGCCGATGTGATTAGTGCGAGAGAAAATCACAACAAAAAAACCCTTTTTCAATGCGTATGGTCCGAGATTTTTGTAAGATGGCGAAAAAGAATGGTCCTCCGTTTCGAAAGCTAACCTGCAAAATATGCAAAGTCTACAGATGGAGTGAAGACTTCGGGGGAAGGAGTTGCAAGGAACTCACAGATGGCGTCAGTGTCTGTGACTTCTGCGAACTTGAGAAGCGCCTGGGCGAGAGCATCGCTCAACTGAGAGAGGAGAACTCCCTCCTTAAAAGGGAAGTTCAACTCTTAAAAACAGAGAGATGCAGATGCTCAGGCGAGAAGGCTCCCGATGTCCAACAGCCGATTTCTTCTGCTGAAGGACTTCCTCAACGAGCCAAAAAGAAGAAAAGAAAGAATAAAGAAGAGAAAGTAGAAATAGAAGAAGAGAAAGTAGAAAGAGAAGAAGAGAAAGTAAAAGGAGAAGAGAAAGTAGAAAGAGAAGAAAAGAAACTGGAAACAGAAGAAGAGAAAGTAGAAGCAGAAGAAGAGAAACAGGAAACAAATGAAGAGATAACAAAGGAAGTCAAGAAGAAGAATAAGAAGAAGAAGAAAAAAAAATCAGAGATACAAGAGGAAAGCGGCAAGTTGCCTCCGAAAGGAAAGACTAAGTCATCCGCAGACAAATGTGCAAGAGTCACCCTTATTGGTGATTCTCAAGCACGGGGTCTGAAGCCCCTTCGCACAAGCGTTAAGGTGAGCTGCATCCCAGGCTGTGGGAATAAGCAGGTAAGAGCTGAGGCTGAGAAGTCTCAGATTTCAGAGACTTCAGTCGTTGCCTTTATGGTAAGTGGCAATGACCTCTACCTCAGAGGAGGTAGGGTAGGCCCTACAGGTGAGATTATGAGGACAGTTATGGGCGCTGTCGACGACTGTGGATTCAAAACCTGCAGACGCATCGTTGTGGGGATGCTCCTGAGGTGGGTCCAAGCCGGACTGCCCACTTGAGGAACATGTCGCTAAACAGGCGCCTTGCAGACCTCTGTACGGCTGAGGGTGTCTTTTTTGTGGACCCGTACGCCGTATTCTATGGTAGAAAAGACCTCTACCAAAGGGACGGGGTGCACCTCTCCTTTAAGGGCAAGGCATTCCTAGCCAACCTCATCTAGGATGTCGTGGAGCGCACCCAAAGGAGTGTCCGGCCCATTGGGAAGGCGGACGTACGCCCGAGTCACTCCCCAAACAACCTTCTCTGAGGTTGTCAAAAATGGTGCCACCGCGACAAACAAGAAGCCGAGAAACGGAAGAGTATAGGGAGTCCTACATTAGGGGACTCCCTGAAAGTTCTTCTGTTCAATGCGAGGTCAATCAGGAACAAGTTTCCTGAGCTCCGTGGCCTCGTAGCGACGGAAGAACCCGAAATGGTAGCTATAACAGAATCGTGGATAAAAACCTCAAACCGAGACTTTGAAGGCGAATTCACGGTTCCTGGCTACCAACTCTTCCACAAAGATAGGCCAGACAGAGAGGGTGGCGGTGTAATGTTGTATGTCAAGGATACAATCAAATCTACGAACTCCAACGTTATATCCGACTACGAGCTCCTAGGCGTTGACCTAGAGATCGGTCCTGTCAGATACAGGACCCTGCTGCTTTACAGACCCCCTTCCCAACCCGTTGAGAAGGACAGTGAACTGTACCAGCTGCTGGGTGAGCTGGTTCAAGGCAGAGTGTGCATCGTTATGGGCGACTTCAACAGCCAAGTTGACTGGGAAACCAGAGCAGCCTGTGGCGAGAGCGTGCTACTCCTGGAGTTCGCCAACAACGAGTTCCTCACTCAATGGGTCAGAGAACCGACGAGAGGAGACAATATCCTCGACTTGGTCTTCACCTCTGAGGATGATATCGTTGAGGATATCTCTGTAGACGAAGAGTTCGGTGGCAGTGATCACCAGCTAGTTAGATTTAGCGTCTATATCCCGAAGGTAAGGTCTGTTGCCAGTCAATCAAAGAAACTTGACTTGAGAAGAGCAGACTTTGCAAGCCTTCGAGCTGGACTAACTGACGTGAGGCTAGAAGTGTGCGATGCCGTTGAAGACTCGTGGAATAGTTTCAAAACCGCATTCATGAGTCTTCAATCGCGTTTCATCCCTCTGAAATGCCCCCGTCGGTCTTCTGTTCAACCTAAGTGGTTTAATCGAGAAATCGGCCAACTGCTTAGGGAGAAGAGAACTATGTACCGGCAATCGAAGATCTCGAGTGACTTTGACGAATACCGGAGGCTAGCCATGAGAGTGAAGTCCAGCATAAGGGCGGCTAAGCGGTCTGAGGAACTCCGAGTGGCGAGACTCTGTAAAGAGAATCCCAAGGAGTTCTTTGGATATGTAAACAGCCGTAAACCAATCCGTCGAACGATTGGCCCTTTGAGGAACGAGGAGGGGACATTAAAGCATTCAGATGCAGAAAATGCTAACCTTCTCAACGACTACTTCTCTCCAGTGTTTACTGAAGAATGTAGTCCCATCCCCCAGCCGACGGATTCCTACTCGGGGGAAAAGCTGGAGGATATGGACTTCACTGAAGTTGAAATCAAAAAGATCAGTGACTTAATGACGAATAAGTCACCTGGCCCGGATGGGTTTCTACCTAAAGTGTTGAAAGAAGTGAGCGATCAAGTGTCACGACACCTGAGCGCAATCTTCAACATGTCAATCCGGGCCGAATGCGTTCCTAGAGACTGGCGTGAGGCGGAAGTGACTCCAATCTTCAAGAAAGGAGATCGTAACCAACCGTCGAACTACCGACCTATCAGTCTGACTTCGATAGTCGGTAAACTCATGGAAAGCATCATGGTGGACAAAGTGACGTCGTATTTAGATTCAAACCTGCTACTGAGGAGTTCCCAGCACGGCTTCCGAAGGCAACGGTCATGCCTGACGAACCTTGTAGAATTCTTCCACTTCGTTTTCAGTGAGCACGATCGGGACAAGGCGGTGGATGTGGTCTACCTAGACTTTCAGAAAGCCTTTGATAAGGTACCACACCGCCGCCTTCTCCGGAAAGTGCGAGCGCTGGGCATAGACGGAAAGGTAGCCGGCTAGATCGAGAACTGGCTAAGTGGCAGACGGCAACGGGTGGTGGTGAATGGACAGTCTTCTGAGTGGGTGCCCGTTACTAGCGGGGTGCCTCAAGGTTCTGTCCTGGGACCACTACTATTCATCATCTACGTCAACGACATGGACGGTGACATGGTTGCCAAGATTTCCAAATTGGCCGACGCTACCAAGCTTGGTATGAACGTTGCAAAGGATGGAAATACTGCCCGCCTGCAGGAAGATCTTGGGAAGATTGGGGAGTGGTCGGACACGTGGCAAATGCCTTTTAACGTGGGGAAATGCAAAGTGATGCATATCGGCCACAGAAACCCCCAATCTTAGTATATCCTTAAGGGCACTGCTCTTGAATCGAGTGACACTGAGAAGGACTTGGGTGTAACAATCACTAGTGACCTCAAGTTCTCGAAACAGTGCATTGAGGTGGAGAAAAAGGCCCAAAGGATGCTTGGCTATATTAAGCACCAGTTTGGTTATCGGAACCAGGAGATTGTACTGTGCCTGTACAACTCACTTGTCTGACCGCACCTGGAGTATGCCGTACAATTTTGGAGTCCTTTGTTTCGAAAGGACATCGCGAGATTGGAACGTGTACAAGCCAGGGCAACCAAGCTGATTCCCTGTATCCGACATAAAAGTTATGAGGATAGACTAAGGGAATTAGCTCTGTTCTCGTTGGAAGCCCGTAGACTGCGTGGTCAGCTCATCGAAGTTTTCAAAATACTTCGAGGGTTCGACAATGTTGACTACCGGGATATTTTCACACTGAGTGAGAACAGAACGCGCAATCACGGCTTCAAACTTGAACTGAAGCGTTACAACCGCAATCTGTGTGGAAATTTTTTCACTTACAGTATCTGCGGTGTGTGGAACGCACTTCCAGTGGAAGTTGTCAACAGTGAATCTGTTGACCAGTTCAAGTCAAGACTAGACAAGGTCTTGAAAAGTGGCCGTTTAGGGACGCAAAACAATTGAGCAGCCTTGTGCCCGCTCGATTGCTAGTCCAAAGGTACCCTCTTTGAATGGACCGTAAGGTCTCCTAGGGTACCTTCTTTCCTTGTTGTTACTCCTTGTTGTTACAGTGCCGGGAGTATTGTGTTCAGCCTTTTTGGAGCCCACTTCGTGTCACTCTGGAACCCTGCCAGTTTATATGGATGGCTCCAAGTCAAAAGAGAGAGTTGGTTTCCACACCATATCCCCTCTATTTGAAGTCAGCAGGGTGGTGCAAGGTGCTGCTTCTGTCTTCATAGCCAAGTTGGTTGCAATACACTGCTCGGTACAGAGATTATGTGATGTGCCCAGTTCGGAGACCGGATAGTGATTCTCAAAGTGCCCTGAGTGCTCTCGGGTCATTGGAATCCCTGCATCCCTTGGTTCACAATATCTGTGATGCCACAGTTTTGGTGAGCAGGGTGGAAGTTGAGATTATCTTCTGCTAGGTTCCTAGACATGTAGGAATTGTGGGCAATGAGTGAGTCAAAGGGTCGCAAGGACTGGGTGACACAACCAGCGTTTCGCTCTTCATCACACCAATTACATGGCAGGAATATAGCACCTCTCCTGGCTGCTTGGCAAAGAAGATGTGACTGTCGAGGGGAACCTAAAGTTGTGTGCCATTGCGCCATGACTGTTCCCATGGACCAACCCCCGAATGCCACAACAGCTTCAGGTTGCTTTCTGTCATCTCCAAATTGTACACAATCGCGGGACCCACCACCATTTGATGGACCACTCACCTGCATCATATTGTGATGACTGCATTGTCCCCCAGACTGTTCAGCACATTCTTGTTGAATGTCCCAGTCTGGGTGATCTTTGTGCATGTTACCGGGACGAGCTGGGTCACTACTGCTTGTCCCTTGTACTTGGAACAGGTTTGGGCACACTGACTTGTGGACTTTATGACTTTTTGGAGGAGTCTGGCCTCCTCTGTACAGGCTTTCTTCTGCCTTTTTGCTTTGTGTCCTTGTTATTTTTTATCCTTTGCCCTTTATCATATTTATTATTTACATATTTTTTATATATATATTTTTTTAATATCGCCGAGTACTAGGCTGTGTTGTATACGTCGACTTATGCCCAAGTAGGCATTTGCCAGATGGGCTTCCCCCCCCCCCCCCAATCGCTTTATTTGTACACACTGCCCCTGGTCTGGATGATGCCCTGTAACCCTTGCTCTTACACCTATTTGACAGAGGCATTGGCATTTCTTTTAGATTTGTTCTACAGGATCTGGACAGTGGGTAGGCTCCTTGCGAATGGCTTCTGTGCTTGTGTTTCTCAAGCCATTAAGAGGTAATTCTACCTCAGCCAGTTTCCGTCCAATCTCTAACTCCTAAGTGTGCAAAAGTTGAAGGAGAAATAAGTAAATGTTAGACTAGCCCTTTTCCTGAACAGCGCATCTTCCTCAACTTCAACTCACCTTCAGATGCTATCTGTGACGCCTGCCTTCATAAGACAGTAACTACACCACAGTGTTTTTCAATCCAGAGAAGGCCTATGATGCCGCTTGTCAATATGGTATCATGGAGACTCCACACAATGGGGGTGAGGGGGACTCCTCCCAATCTTTATCTCAATTTTTGAGAGATCAATTCCGGGTACAGGAGGGAGGGGGAGCCATCTCTGGCCCAATTGAGCAGGAGTAGGGTGTCATGCAGGAAATTGTCCAAGTGTCACACTCTTTGCCCTGAACATGAATGGTATCAGCTCATTGCTGCCTTAAGATGTTCTAGCTATGCTCTGTGGACAGCTTTTTTATGTCTTTTGGTGCAACTCAGATGTCAACTCTGGAGCATTGACTCCAACACACATTGAACCACATCTTTTGCTATACCCAAGCATGCAGGTTTTGGTTTTTCATGGCCACGGCTAAGGTGGTGCTCTTCTGCCACCAACCACAACTCCATCCTGACACAGACTTGTTCCTAAACAGTATTTGCCTTAAAGTGGTGGATTTGCACCATTTCCTCAGTCTTGTTTTCAACCAATACTTCACCTGGGTTTTAATATTCACAGCTTTAGGGCCTCTTCTACACCTAGGGCTAGCCTTGCTTTTCTATCATCCTTTATTCATTTGAAACTTGACTAAGGATGCAAGTTTTATACAGCTCAGTCTGTATTGAGCAAGGTGGACACAATCTACCACACCAGTTTTTCCTTGTCAACCAGTGCCTTTCACACATCCCCGCATTGAGAACCTACTCATTGATGCTGGTGAGATGCCACTTGCTCTGTGCGATGTACAGTGCATTATGTGCCTGTCTACATGAGCCTGGTGCCTCCTTTGATCACCAACAGCATTTGGAGCCCATCTCGACAGTGCCTATGTTGCTGTTTAGATCTAGGAAACTTCTTAAGATTGGTGTAGCTGTAGCCCTGGTGGTACCTCTGGTTCTGCAAAAAATGGCACCTTGGAGAGTACCACATTTGCCTAATTTTTGCCATGCCTCTCTTCCCAAAGCTTCCACTGTTCCAGGAATATTGCCTTCTGCCTTTTTGGAGCACACAGGATCTTGCTGGAACTGTGCCAGTGTATATGGATGGCTCAAAGTCCCAAGAGGTGGTCAGTTTCCATCCCGTACCCCTTGTGTTTGAAGTCACCTTGTCTCTACCATGTGCTGTGCCTGTCTTCATAACTGAGCTGGTTGCAATACAGTACTAAGTAACAGGAGATAATGTGCCATGACTGGGCTGGAGATCAAATGACTCACAAAGTGATGCAGCGAGCTGGGAGGATGTCAAAATTTTGTTCTGCTGGGTTCCTGAACATGTGGGAATGAGGGCTAAAAAAGGTCTGAGGACTGGGCAACCAGCCCAGCATTTCACGTTTTCTCACACCGATTACATAATGGGAGTCATGGCTCATGGAGAGAGCTGCTTGGAAGAGTAGATGGGTGACCACTGAGGGAAACTTAAAGTTGTGTTACATTGTGCGGCAACTGTTCCCATGGCCACAATGGCTTCAGGTCACTTTTTGTTATCTTCGCATTTTGCACACTCGCTGGATGCACCATCATTTGATCTCATGCTCGCCTGCACTTTATTGTGATGACTGCATTGGCCCCAGACTATTCAGCACATTCTCATGAATGTCCATATTATGGGTGATCTTTACACATGTTGCTTCTCTGCGTATCAGGATGACTAAGGTTGCTACTGCTTGTTCCCTGGGATGACTAGGGTTGCTACTGATTGTTCCCTGGGATGACTAGGGTTGCTACTGCTTGTTCCCTGTACTCCGGATGGTTTTGTATATACAGATTTGTGGAACAACTGACTTTTGGAGGAGGCTGGCCTGATACATTTTATTTGACTCTGTTGTAGGTTGCATGTTTCTCTTTCTTATTTTGTTTGCTTTTTTCCTTTTGTTTTTGTATTTATATTTGATTTTTGCAATTTTTTTTTTATCTAGCCTAGCATTAGGTTCTAAGGTAATTATGGCAACTTTTTCCTTAATGGGCTCTTTTAAAAAAATATTATTACTCAGGTATTTATTGCATTAATAGAATAACAAAGAATTTGAATGCATTTAACTTCTGTGCAAGCTTGTTTATTCAACATTTAGTGGATAGTTTTTTTGTATCTTAAAGAAATAGGAAAGGCCATTTTTTATTTTCATTCTTCTTTACTGAGAATCATATGCCTAGAAATTAATATTTTTTTCTTATTTTATTGTATAGATTGTCATATTTCTAGGTTTTAGGCTGACAATAATTGTAAAAAAAATTATTATTAAATAAATTAAACGTTCAATAACCTACAGTGAAAATTATTATTTGACTGATTTTAGATAATACTTATGATTTTTCTTAATGTTTGAAATTAGTTGCTAAGCATTTAAGTTATTGTCTCAAGATTTTTTAATTAAAAAAGATGTGTAACACTGAAGATATTTTACAAAAATAAGGAAAAAGCTTCTTTTTTTTATTTAAAATGAGTCAAAATGAGAGTAAGTATCATTTTAAAGTCTCTTCATATTTGCCTATTTGTGCTTAAAGTCTGATTTCCTCACTAATTTTGATATAAACATATTAGATTAATATATAATAAAGTAAAACTACACTCTATTTATAAGAGTAATTTTATGCTAATATTTAGTGTCCTATATAGAGGATGATAGGAAAATCTGTGATTGATATAGTTTATTCAAATATTTCTTTTTTATGGGATAAAACTTAGAGCACTTTACATGGATACCCGCATCACATTTTTAATATAACTTTTTTTCTATGACAATGTGCACATCTCATTTGTTTTTCCTGAAGAATAATCCAGTGGGCATACATGTCAAACTGGCTCTCATTTATTCAATTTTGAGGCCTTTCTCTGTCTTTGATGTGGTAGACTACTACAGTACTTCTTCAGGTAAAATTGAGCTACACTTGCATCTCTATGAAGTTATAAGTTTTTAGAATATGTGGCTGTTGAATGTGAACACATTTCTTGCCTATAAATAGTGAGAAGCCTGACCTATAGATTCAATACTGACTGTACACCGTTTTCATACATCTATATAGAATACTTAATTGTTTGCATCAATCCAATAAAGTCTAAAAATCTACAGTCATTTTTATTCATGACTTGTTTTGATTAATGGACATTTTTCTTGTGTTTTTTCAAATGTTTCTTGTTTTATTAACTTTTCTTTCAAGGCACAAATTATATAAGTGGATTGTGTTTCAGATGGGTTCAAGCAAGCTACCTTAGTGTTCCCTGACACCAAAGTTTCAATCCATAGCATATGTTTACCTATAAGAAAGTACTTGCATTTATTATTCACCATGTATTCATAAATGCTATAAAATTCTTTCAACAGAGCTTATTAAATTATATTTTTTTATTCAAGCAGGCCTGACTGTAGCAAATTTATCATCACTTTGCACTTTTCATGTCAATACTATCTCACCCAACTAGAGTTTAATACATAATCTGAAAATGCTTATGGCAGCTGCTGTAAAGGTGACCTGAATCAGATCAGGACTTGATCCAGTTACATACCTAGTCTGATCTTGCTTAACTTTGCTGTAATTGGAACTGATGTTTCTACTTGGCAAAGGTTTAGCCCTCACTCAAGCCAGTAATGGTAACAATTGACATAAGCAAGGCCTTTAACATTAACCAGACACAGCCCATCTCATATTCTCCATTTTCTCTTTCTATCCACTTATTCTGCTATGTATCCTTGTACTGTGTATAAACTGCATCAGAGGCTTACACACATTTATGTTCTCATCACAATACCTTTTTCTTGCTGTTATCTCTAATCTATGTGCATACATATCAACCCTTTCATTCTTATTCATCCTGGCTTTTCCAAATTCATTCACTCTGGTACTTCATTCCATCTTTTATCCATCTCACTTGCTCTATCATTCATTCCTTCACAACTTCATCCACCCACAATCACATCATAAAATTCCCAAATTGTTCCTTCCAGATATTCTCCCAACTCCTTCACCCAATATGTCTTGTTATTGCAAACTTCATTCAGCAAGTACTTTTGAATTCCCAGAAAAATTCCCTCAAATCCTCTATACCATAAATGTCATACTTACCCATCTCAAATGCAGCATTTACATCTGTGAGATGTAAATACCGCTTTTGAAATGATCTCACTTAAACTGTCATTCCTGCTTACTAACCAGTCTCAGTCTTCTTCACTCATATACTGATACTCATTACCTTTATTCTTTAGCATTTGTTCACTCATTATCACTTTCCTCGCTTTCTTACTCTTCACTTAGTCCAATCCTCATTCTCATACACTTCTTCAATCACACTTTCCTTCCTTCTTATATCGTTAGTCATATTCACACTTTGTCTTTTTCACAAGGGTCATTCTATCACAATCCTCTGGAGTTCTCTCCCCTTTGTCTCCTTCTGCCATGCATTTCCATCCTGTCATGCATTTCCATCCTGTCAGTCATATCTATCTGTATCCTCAGCTACTTTTCTATAGGGTCCGCTTGTCTCTTCCATTGTCCTGCTTATATTTCCATCATTCTGTCCTCCATTTTAGTTGTTCTCCCCTCTCTTTAAATCCTGCCTAAAACCATTTCTTCGCTCCGTGACATTCAGTGCCTGGAGGCCCTGACAGGGATACTGCCTTAGTTTTTTATCGATCCTTTGTTCGTTCAAAGCTCGTCTACGGATGCTAGTTGTATGCATCCGCAACCGAGCATGTATTGCGGACAGTGGACTCTAACCACCGCACCGGTCTTTGCCTGGTGACTGGTGCCTTCCGCACATCCCCAATTGAGAGCCTACTTGTCGATGCTGGGGAGATGCCACTCACTCTGTCTGTGCACAATGCATTATTCGCCTCTACATGCAAGCCTGGCACCTCCCTTAGTCGCCAACTGCGCTCACTGTATCTAAAGCTGATCTTGACAGTGCCTATGCTGCCGAGAGATGCCATAGCTCTAACCCCTTTGGATTTAGGGCTAGGACTCATTCAAAAGCTAGTGTGGAAGAATATGGTTCTCCGTCATCTTCCCCCTTCCTTCCTGACATCCCCAATTTGCCCTTGACCGTCTTCCCCAAGCAATTCACGCAAGGGCGAAATGCCATTGTCACAGATGAATTTAGTTAGCCAATGTCCCGTTCGTAACGCTGCATTTATCTGCCCTATATATGTACTGCAAAAATTAGAATAATGGAAAGATCATTAAGGGGGCATCGCGACCTCCCACTATGGACCCTTATCGTGACCCAAGGAAATTAAGAAAGTATGTTGGCGATGAATCTCTCTCCCCATCTAGATAATTTTGGAGTATATATTAGATACTTCAAAGTTCATAGGCAGATTGTGTCTGAAGCCGCTGTCCAGTACATTAGCCGTTAACGTCTTTGTTAGTTGAGAGGGAATCAACTACATTCCCATCCAGAGAAGAATTGAGTGATTGTCAAAGAGCCAAGGAAGAGCTAGTCATCACTGAGTGTTGTGCGTGGAGATAGTTTTAAGCCCACTTCAACCCTTCTCACCACATCTTCATATTTTAAGGATCGGAAAAGCCATCCCTGAAGCATCCTCCGTTTGTCTCTTAAGGATAAGAGGCCCATCTTCAATGCCCCGAAGTTGGATTGAGCCTCTTGTGAGACGGCCACAAGTTCAAGGTTGAACTTACCTCCCTGGTCCTACTCACCGCACATCAAGGTAAAAGGGATTTAACTCGGACCGCTTTGTCACGCTCCTCCCACCTTTACCACGTCGAACCTCAACGATACTCTTTGCTCTAGAACTTGCATAATTGTAAGATCATTTCTTAATTAATTATCCCTCTGTTCAAACTTAATTGATAGTTTCAATCATCTTATCCATGAACCGTCAATATTTAATTGCATTGACATTTAATTTACCCTATATGTGTATGTAATCTTTAGTCCTATTAAAGTCTATTTTGTAGCCATGTTTGAATATTTCTTGGCCTAGCAACTGTGTATTTAAAGCACTCTTAGAACCCAGGTGGAGCCTTAATTTTGGTCAGCCAGTAGGCCAGTGTGCATATAACAGCATACATCTGGCCATACCACGACAGTTAGGTATAGCTCTCGGGCTGGTGGCGCCCCTGATTCTGTCCAGAACATCACCATTTGTCCCCATGCTTCTGCTCCCAAAGCTTCTTCAGCACCGAGAGTATTGCGTTTGACCTTTATGGAGCACCCTTTGTTTCATGCTAGAACCATGCCAGTATATAGAGATGGCTCCAAGCCTCCTGCCATATACCCTCTGTTTGAATTCAACGAGGGTCTGCATCTGTCTTCAAGGCCGAGCTGGTCGCAATACACTGCTCATTATGGGATATAACGCGACATGCCTGGTTTGGAGGCCGGATTGTGAGATGATTTATAGCGACTCAGAAAGCGCCTTGAGTGCTCTCGGGTCATTGGAATCTCTGCATCACATAGTTCACGATATCTGTGACACTGCAGTTTTGGCGAGCTGGGTGGATGTTGAGATTTTATTCTGCTGGGTTCCTGGATATGTAGGAATTGCGAGGACTGTGCAACCAGACCACCGTTTTGCTCTTCCTCATACCGATTACATGGCAGGAATACGGGCTGCCCTCCGGGTGGCTTGCCAAAGAAGATGTGACACGGTCAAGGGGAACTTAAAGTTACATGCCATTGTGCTGCCACTGTTTCCATGAGCCTACCACCTAATGCCACGACGGCCTCAGGCTGCTCTCTGTCATCTCCGAATTTGACACACTTGCGGGGCGCACCGCCATTTGATGGAGCACTCGCGTGCCCCTTACTGTGATGACTGCATTGTCCCCCAGACTGTTCACACATTCTTGTTGAATGTCCCATTTTGGCTGATCTTTGCGCACCTTACCGATGAGCAGGGTCGCTACAGCTTGTCTTTTGTACTTGACACAGGTTTGTGGACTATGCAACATTTTGAGGAGGCTGGCCTCCTCCCACTTTATTTGACTGTTATATGGTGCATGTTCCTGTTCAGGGGGCAGGCGGGCCTACCCCTGTTGCCAGAGCACGCTTTATTCTTGTTGCCTTTTTGCTTTCTTTTTTAAATTTGTTTTTATCCTGTGCTTAGCCTTTCTCTTTCTTTTTATCTTTGTTATTTATCATTTATATATTGTTATTTGCTTTTTAATCTAGCCTTCTAGTCAGCTTTAGCGTGAGTATGGCAACCAATCAGAAATCATTACACACTATAATCCTTTCACAACCGAGGCTAATAAATTTGTCCCAAACATTTATGCTTTTGGAAGGGTTGTCTAAGCAGGTTTTAAGCCTCTTTGTAGAGCAGATACTAGGAGAACTGAGGTTCTTGTATGAGTAAAGACTTGCTGAATTTTGTGTTTTTTACCAGGTGACGCGAAGACCCCTGAGTCGATGGAGTCATCCATTTCCGGCGGAGATGAAGGTGGAGGTACTGGGGTGCACCTGGTGGCACGACTCTCACTCAACAGTATCCCCAGCATCGATCGAAGTGATGATGATGATGATGAAGGGGCCACCCAACACCTGCACCATGAAGAGGGCAGGTCACCGACCACCTCTACTGATACTGATTCTCACCCACCCCCTAACCTGGCTCACACCCCTCCCCTCATCCAACCTGATCTCAGCCTCCCCAACCTTGCCCACACACCTCCTCTAGGTGAGGATTCTGTTCCTAACCTGGCACACACTCCACCCCCACCACCCGCACCGCAGACTGCAGCTGAGGCATTTGCCTCCGCTGCTGCTGCAGCTTCAGCCTCATGCCACTCCTCACCCCGCCCCATTTCCAACTCACCTGGGGACACCTATGCCACAATCCTGGGCTCCAGCAATCCCTCCACTCCAGACCCTCGTCGACCCCCATTTTCCATTAGCTACAAGAGGTCTTCTCTGGATGCTGGAGGCCCTGAAACCATGGGTTTTGGGATCCTGGGGAGCAGTCCACCATCCCTCAGTGGGGTGTATGGGGCAGCTGGAGGCCTCTACAGCAGCAGTCATCCATCCTCTGGGATTTACAGTGGGTCTGCATCCTTAGGCAGCATTTATGGCAGTTCAGGGCCACCCCCACCAGTACCCCCACCACCATTGGAGAACTTAGGGGGATTTTGTGAGCCTCACCACCGTCGGGAGCACTCCCTCAATTCCCTTCACTCGGTCAATTCACTTAGAGACTTCTACGATAAATCTTCTCTCAACCACTTCATCTCTACTTCGCCCAAACTCTCCAATAGGTGAGGATATGCAATTTACCTGGCTTTTATCTACATGCACACACACATAAACATACTCTTATCTCTTTGAAGTAGCATTGCAGCCTTTGGTTATTGTTCTTTTGTTAATTTTTCTCCTGCCTCTTCCTTCCATGCTTTTCTTGGAGTAATCAATATGATTACTCAGTGATTTTGCTTCTATTCCTTTTAAAACTTTTTCCATAATGCACTTTATATTTGTGTATTGTATTTTTAAAATGAATTACACCCCTTAAGTCTTAGGTTGCAGTGTGTTTAGAGGCTGTTTTTAGCAGCCATGATGGTCCATTCTTTTTTTTTTTTTGTATGATTGTCATGGTTCCTCTTGTCTTCAGGGACATTGAGATGAACAAGATGTCAAGCATGTATGGGGGCAGTTTGGCCAGCGGTGGAGATTATGCTGGTCTCACAGAAATGCTGACAGACCCAGTGGAAGAGGAGGTAAGTGAGAAGCCAGGAGTCATTATTAGGATTATAGTAAACCTCTTAACTTGGCCAGCCAATTCCAGGAGGTCCTCTAGGATTTATCGCAATTCCCCTTTTGAAAGAAAGTTGGATTCAATGCAAAGAATGAGAAAGGGATAATAAATGAAGTCATTTAATTTTCATATTTACAGAAATTAGTATTAGTCCTATTAGAACAATTGAAAGTGCACTGTTATAAACACTTCTTGTTTTATACCTGTAATGTTAGAAAATAAAAAAAAAGCTGCCATTACTGCCTTATTTTTTTATTTATATTCTTCATTTCATTTAACTTTGCCATATATTTGTCATGTAAGTTTGTTCATATTTGTTGCTTTCAATAAATAAAAGGGTATTGGTGCAAATGCACTTAAATATTGGAGTTGTATTCAGCATTGACTCTTATTATTATTATTATTTACTACATTTGGTTATAAAATTTGAGTTGTACTTTATATATTTACTTGGTCTTGTTTTTGAATGAAGCCTCACCAGGTTGGCTCATATTTGAAGCCTTATCACTAGGTACCCAGAAGAGCTGCACATTCTTCCGGCCTAAGTGCAAATTAGGGAAGCCCTGTCACTGGGTTGGTATGAACTCTCTGATGGGGGCTGAGAAAGTTGTTGGTGCACTTGCCCCCTCCATCCCTCTCAGCGCTAATGGGACTCAGTCTCCTGGCTTTGGCTGTTTGCATATGACAGGCCCGTAACCTGTCCTTCCCTCCACTTATATTCTAGTATGATTGTACCTGAACTAGAAAGACATAAACCTGGTTCAAAATCACCTAATCAGCAAGAATAAAAAATGAAGCGTAGAATTGCTAGTTGGAATGTGGGCAGTTTGAAGGGTAGACAGGGGTAGGAGGTTGAGACCCTATTGCGAAGAAACGTGGATGTATGCTATGTGCAAGAACATAGATGGAGGAGGGTTATTCAGAGAGAATGATTGTGGGAAATGAATCAAGATATAAACTGTTTTTGATGGGAAATGCTAACGGTTATAGCGGTGTTCTATTAGCAGATAAGTGTTAAGAGCGTGTTTGAATGGAATTAATGACAGGATATTGGTGTTAAAGTTGAATTTCGATAAAGTAATCCTATCTGTTGTATCAGTGTATGCACCCCAAGTAGGCTTGGATGCTGCGGTCAAGATTGAGTTTTGGGACTAGTTGATCAGAGTTGTTGGAGGTATGGCAGAAAGTGAGATGGTGATCCTGGCGGGAGACCTGAATGGACATGTGGGGGCGGAGGCAGTGGGATACAATGTGGAAGGTGAGCAAATTCTGGAATTTGGGAAGGCGATGGACAGGGTCTTTTGTAACACCCTGTTAAGAAAACAGAAAAGCAAACTGGTCACATATATATATCTGGAGACAGCAGTAGTCAGATAGGCTATTTTATGGTTAGAAGAAGAGAGAAAAAAATAATGAAAGATGTTAAAGTGATACCCAGTGAAGTGTGTACAGCAACTTAAGTTACTGGTGCGTGACCTTGGGGTAAGGAAATTGCAGGCCAGAAGGAGGGTGTTTGTGCCTAGGAGGAATGTGTGGAAGCTTAAAAATAAGGAAGTGAGGGAGGCTTTTTACCAGGAGATCGGTACACTAGCGGTGCAGAATTGAGCGACTGACAGAAGTGTGGGAGACTGAAAGATAACCTAAATACCATTGAATAGGTTTGTGGATGGTCAAGAGGTCCACCTAGGCCCAAGGCATTGTGGTGGTGAAATGAGGAAGTTGAGGCTGCAGTGAAGGAGAAAATATCGTTTATGGCATGGAAGCAGGGTGGGAGTAAGGAAGTATACTTGGCAGTGAAAAGAAGGGCAAGTTGGGAAGTGTATATGGCTAAATCAAAGGGCCGAAAACCTCTTCTTAAGAGACTCAATGGCTAGGCAGATGAAAAAGGAAAATAGTGATATAGTGGGTGAACAGTGCATTAAAAATGATGATGTTAGAGTTGGGGTTGGGCAGGACGATATAAAAAAAAGACTTGGAGGGACCACTATAATCGTTTATTAAACATAGAATTTGACTGGGACAGGGGGCTTGTGGATTCCACAGAACCTGTGGCTGGACCGTGGCCATCAATTGAGGAAAAAGTGGTGAGCAGAGCCATCAATCACATGCCAGACGGTAAGGCAGTGGGTGTTTATGAGATAAATGTCGAGATGTTGAAATCCTCTGGAGATAGCGGTGTGCGGTTGGTCATGGACCTTATAAATGCTGTCATATATGAATGTGCAGTACCAGAAGACTGGCTGAAGAGTGTGATTGTGAATGTGTATAAGGGTAAAGGTGATGTGCTAGAAAGGGCTAGCTACAGAGGCATAAAGCTCCTTGATCATGGTATGAATGTTATGGATTGTGTTCTAGAATAAATGATTAGGGAAAGGTTAAACTTTGACAAGAGAAAATTAGGGATCAAGGAGTGGTTGGTTAGGGTGGTTATGGCTATGTACGAAGGTTCGACAACCCAGGTGAGCCTAAATGGAGAATTGAGTGACTTCTCTGTGAAGGTTGGTGTGGATCTGGGATCTGTTTTGAGTCTCTTGCTCTTTGTTATGGTCCTGGAAGTGCTGTCACAGAATTTTAGAACAGGATTGCCACTAGAGTTGTACACTGATCACCTAGTGCTGATTGCTGAGGATGAGAGGACGGCACTTGAGTTCAAGTTGTGGAGGGAAGGGATGAATTCCATGAGGCTGAGAGTGAATTTGGATAAAACAAAGATGATAATTTGAAGAGTTGGTGGTGGTAATGACATCATTGAGGGTATGTGGCCATGCACAGTCTGTCACAGAAGGGTAAGGAATAACTCTATCCTGTGTAATGGATGTGGTTTGTGGGTGCATAAAAGATGGTGGTATCAGGGGTAGGCTGCAGAATGATGGAGAGTTTCAGTGCACTGTGTATAGAAGAGAGGAGACAGGAGAGGATTGTATTTGATGGTGTGTCGTTTCAATGCATAGAGGAGTTCTGCTATCTGGGAGATATGATTAGAGCTGGGGTGAGTTCCGTGGCAAAGGTTAGAAGTGGTTGGAAAAGGTTCAGAGAGCTGCTTCCTCTCTTGACTCTGCAGGGTTTTTCTCTCCGTGCTAAGGGATATCTGTACACTGCGTGCGTACCAAGTGCAATGTTGTTCAGTAGCGAAACTTGGGCTGTGAAGGAAGAGGATATCTGGAGGCTCAAGTGTACCGAGATGAGAATAGTGAGATGGATGTGTGGAGCATCTCTGAATTTGAGACCTGGAGATGACAGAGTTGCAAACTGTGAATTAAAGGATAGAATGCATTTGTGTGGCACTGAGAAGAGGCAGACTGAGGTGGTTTAGTCATGTGGAGAGGATGGAGGATAATAATTGGGTGAAGGGTGTTAGGACTTTGTAGGTTCGGGGTGTAGCTGCCAGAGGGAGACTGAGGAAGATGTGGAATGAGGTCATACAGAGGGACATAAGAGATATGAGTTTGATTAGAGAAACAGCCAGAGATCGGGCAGCATGGAAAGCCGCCATTAGGTAAATAATTCTGACATATCCAAGCATGTATGGAGCAGAGCCTTCCAAAATGATATTATTATTAATATGGCTATCCCCTCAACCTTTTCTACTCATACTTTGTACCAGAAGGGCTGTTTCCACCTGAACAGAGTTCGCTCCACTAGCCATGGTTCCTTGGTGGATTGCATGTCATCCTGGGATCATCATAGCACAAAGGTATGATGATAATAGGTGAGCACACACACTCTACTCACTAGTGGACCCATTTATCTTTGCATCTCTTTATTACATACCTGCCTACCCTCTTCTAAACTTCCTCTTCTATCCACAGAGGTTGTGGCTGCCTTGCGCCCTTTCATCCTATTATGGTTCCTTAGTCAAGTGGTAGTGTACACTTTAAGGTCACTACCTGCTCTAAAGTCCGAAGGCCTGCTGGCTATGGCAAGTATTAGGCACAGGGTGCATTGGGTCATTGACTCTGCTCATCTTCTTCTAGTGCACATATAAAGTGTCTACACCGATACCATTCTTTATGGTTAAATCTCGAGGACATTTTTGCCTGAATGGCGGGCTGGGTTGTTAAAGCCCAGCTTAGCAAGACCCCTGGACCGGGTATGATCACATTCTGGAATTTTCCGATCCTATGGATCAGGGCCCCTCATTGAGAGACTATCTGGTGTTTTCGAGCCCGCTGGCTTCAAACGCTTTCTCATTATTCGCTCCACAGATGGCAGCGTATTGCCCAAAGGGAACATGATTCATCGGGGGATAGCATTAGCTAGCGTGATTGGTAGAGAGTCTAAGGTGACCCGTTTTTCGGACACGAGCCTTCTGGCGAAGGTGTCGGACTCATCCAAGGCGGCCATGATTAGTGCCCTTTAGGCACATAATGGGTCCCCGGTAAGTGTTACGCCGCACTCGACCTTGAACTTTGTGAAAGGAGTAGGTTATGCGAGGGAACTCGTGGCCTATTCTTTAGAAGATGTCACTTTAGAGCTGGCCGACCAAGGAGCGGTCAAGGTCGAACATGTGATGAGAAAACAGTGACGGGCCTCGAGACCTACCACAACAATCCTCATTACGTCCGACCGTGACAGACTCTGAGTCGGTGCGTGCCGCTTGGTATAGCTACTGCTTGAAGGCATTCATGCCACTGTCACGGATGTCCTACTACTGCCATACGAAGCGCTCATGTAGACGTGCAAAGTCAGGTCTACTCGAAGTCTGTAATTTTCTCTAAGGCTGGACTTGATAAGTCGCAATCGTGTATGATCAAGTTTGTCAATTGCGGAGAGCCGCACCCCACTTCTTCAAAGCAATGTGTGTATCTCCTTGAGAAGGAAATCCTGCCGTTCAGGGCCAGGATTGTCTCTTGATTATGCGAAGCTAAGGACTTGGTACGGGCGCGCCCGGCGCTGTCTGGGACGTCTTATGCCTCAATGCCTCGATCTATCCCGGCGCTCCCATGATGCGCATTCATATTTTTGGGTGGGAGGTGGTCAGTGACCTTCATGGTACTGATCACTTTCCCATTCAAATATTTTCTGGACCGCTGCCGCCTGAAAGACCACCCCGCTGGTGTTTGGTGCTGGTGCAGTGGTGGGTATTTTAGGAAATGACTGATTTCTCTGTCCACTCGAAGAGTTTTGTTTGGTGGATGAAGCCATTGAATTCTCCGGCACTATCATCGCCGTGGACCTAACTGCATACTATTCCTAGAATGTCCTGCCGTTTTGCACACTGACGGTTTGCGTGGTGGTCAGCCTAAATTCGTCGAGATAGAGCTAGGTTCTGGTACGTTTTGAAGCACGCCCGTTTAACCAGGTTCAATTGTTGTTGTTTTTGTTTTTGCTTTGTTATTGTTATTTCTTTTTATTGTTGTTTCCTGTTCAATTTTTTAAAGTAGCCTAGAACTAGGCTGTTTGTTTACGGCGACTTATGCCTAAGTCGGCAGTCGCCAGATAGCCCCCTAATTAAAAAAAAATAAATGAAGCACGCCCGACGCTCTTCCTGGCAGGCATAGGTGTCTTTACTTCACAGGAAGACCACTCCCGCAAATGTGTGTAAGCGAGTCAAAAGGAATCTGGGCAAGTTCTTGCATGACTCTACACCCATTCTCAAAGAGAATGCTCAAAGAGAATGGGACCACAATCTCGGTTCTGGCTGAGGTAAACTTCGAGACCTACCCCGTAAGGGGCGCGGCGATTTGTCTTCCTGGCCACCATGCTGATGAGACTCAGCACCTCGTCTTGCCCCAGCTTAGCCTCTTATCCTTCTTTCTGACACCCTGCTTCCTCACTTTCCCTACAATCTCTCCCACAACTTTCTCTGGCCGGCCTCTAATTTCACAGGGTAGATGCCGACCAGCTTTCTCTTACTCAACCATCCCAGATCGGGGCTGAGGGGAGAGGGGACGTTGTCCCTTTACCCATGAGATCCAGTTTGGGGCGGTGAGTTTTAACTACCTGCTTCTTCCCCCACCTTCATCCTCTTCGCATCTCTTTTCTTCATTTCTCTTGCCTATTAATTTTATGCCCAGCCCAAGGTGGAGCCGCCATGCTGATGGGCTGCCTGGCCACTGGGCGGGAGGTGTAGCCTCTAATGGTGGCAGCCGGCCTCTTATTCACTCCTTTCAGAGCGGGCTACTGCAGGGGGTGATTAGCGTTTGCGTCCCGCATTCACAACAGGGTCCCCATGCCCACCAATGAAAATCTTAAAAAACCTGATCTCTCTGGCACAGGGACTGAGTCTCTGACTAACCTGGACTGTCTTAAGGATTTTGATTTGGATGCTCCTTCAACTCCTGCTATTACTAATAGTGGGTCTACAGCAGACAAGCCAGATGAGGTGGTTGCTCCTCGCTCATCTGGTCTTGCTGCTGACAAACCTAAAAAGTTCACACTAGACACTTCTATGCAGAATATCGCAGCAGAACCTACTTAATATCGCACTGAAACTGAATGCACTACCGTGGTTTCCACAGACGAGAACAATACAGACAACCATGCTGAAACTATAAATGAAAATGACAATGACTGCTTTAGGGAGGTTCCCAAACGACAATCTAATGCTGAGGCAGTGGCTCTGTCCACTACTACCCAAGATACTAGAGACTCAAATGTTGTAACACTGTAACCTTACATATCACATTCCATTTATAGTCCAGGTAGGTCCACAGCTGCGAATCCTTGGATTCCAGTAGTGAGGCGTAGAAAGCTATGACAGAGACAGCATCGGCTGTAAGCTACTTTTGATTTTAGTTGTGTAGTCACAGCTCCAACTCCCTACTTTGAGAAATACTTCCTCATCGAGTTTCCTGGATTAGAGTTAGCTACAGATGTAAATAACATTAAACTGGATCAAGACATCCAGTCTAAAGTTGGCCAGACATTAAAAATTGTCAAGGCTACAAAAAGTTCTCTACTAGTGGAGGCCCAAACTAGTGTGCCCCCTACCAAGATCAGATCATTAAATTCTCTAGTGTGAAAGCAAATCACTGTTACTGCACACCGCCAATTTATCACTGTTAAAGGTGTAATTCGCACCCCTACACTACGGCAGTTATCAGAGGGGGAAATACATGAACATCTGAAGGACCAAGGTATCACAGATGTCCGTAGAGTACAACTGAGACGAGATGGACAATTAGTACCAACTGTCACTTATATCCTCACTTTTAACCTCCACTCCTGTCAGCCAGTGCTTCGTATCACTCGCTGGGTATTGGTTGAGGTGGACCAGTACCACTACTCCAGGCAGCAGTGTTACAAATGTCAGTGCTTTGGACATGTAGCAAAACATTACTGTAGAGAGGTAGACACATGTAACCGATGTAGTGGTGGAGGTCATCGCAAGGATGCATGCACAAGTAAGGTCTCTTGCTTCCATTGTAAGGGACCTCACTACAGTAATGATAGACAATGTCCAAAATACAAATGTGAAAAAGATGTCTTGGATCTACAGATGAGAGAGTGAATTCCTCGTTTTGTAGCTCTCCAAAAAATCTTAGATCAACACCCTATCTATGAGCCATTATATTCTGCTCCTGCCCAAGAGGGCAATGTCGCAATTAACAGTACAGTTGCCTCAGCAAGGACCACACCTAATCTTCCTACAACATCAACCACAGAGATGGCATCAGCACTCTGATACTATCATGAATGTGGAGCGTGAAACAGGACCTACTCCTCTTATGAAAACTAGGGGATCTCCTCTAAAAGTACAGTCTGCAAATAAAATGGATGCATATCCTAATTCTGAAGAAAGCAGAACAAACAGAAAAGCTCTTAAAAGACCATCTGCGTAAGTCTGATGACCCTCACACTCAAATGCGATCACCTTCACGATCGCAAAAGACTATCTCTATTCCACCTAAAGAACAAGATCAACCTAAGACAGTCACAGACCCAAGCTTGCCTGGAACACAACAGCATGCAACTTCAAGACTGGAAACACCAAAAAAAACCCCAGCCTAGTGAGACTTCTGAGACTGCCCTACAACTGGAGACTCGTACTACTCATAGTAAAAAAAAAGTCTCCTTACTTCATCTACAAAAACCACCCCAATCCCCCCTCTCCCAAAAAAGTATGTTACACCTCATCTACCAGAGAGTAACGTGCAAAAGATCCCAGTTATTGGCACTCAAGAGACTCAACTTCCTACCTGCTCCCAAGCCGGGGAAGGATTTATATTGGGTTGAGAATAAGTTCTTGCGGTTTTATCAAATTTATTCATTACCATTAACAACTTTAGAAAAATTCATTTTTAATTGATAACAATATGCAATTTAATCAATAATGTATTCTCCTTTGTTATTTACGACTTCTTCCCAACGTTCAACTAGTTTTTCGATGGCTCGGCAATAAAAATCTCTGGATTTTGACTCGAAGAATTCGTCTAACCAGGATCTTAATTCCACATCAGTATTGAACGAAACGCCGCGCAAATTGTTGGAGAGCGATCGGAACAGATGGAAATCCGATGGAACCAAGTCTGGCGAATATGGAGGATGCCGCAGGATTTCCCAATTAAGCGTTTGGATGGCGTCTTTTGTCATATTGGCAATGTGAGGACGAGCATTGTCGTGTTGCAGAAGGACTCCATAACGTTGATGAGGGCGCTTTTCACGAATACTTTCGGCCAGTCGATACATTTGTTGAGCATAGAGTTCTGCATTGATAATCTCGTTGTTCGCAAGGAGCTCATAAAGAATGATGCCTTCACAATCCCACCACACACACAGCATCGTCTTTTGTGGATGAAGTCCTTGATTTAATCGCATAAGGGTTTTTTTATTGGGGATAAGCCATTGTTTTCGATGGTTCATGTTGACATAAACACACCACTTTTCGTCGCCACTGATGATGCGGTGAAGAAAT
Source organism: Ceratothoa steindachneri (assembly GCA_963969495.1). Classification (NCBI taxonomy): domain Eukaryota; kingdom Metazoa; phylum Arthropoda; class Malacostraca; order Isopoda; family Cymothoidae; genus Ceratothoa; species Ceratothoa steindachneri. Next base: position 157,687,349 of record OZ018327.1, read on the forward strand.
CTGTCCTTATATCCACGAGTAGCCTTGTGACGAGCAAGCAAACCTGCGGCAATCGTGGAGCGTTGAAGTTTGCTGCTTTCGGTCAAAGCGTGTGGAACCCATGCACCGAGTTTTTGAACTTTCCCCATCGAATGAAGGTGATTCGCTACAGTTTTCTGATTACACGCCAATTGTCTAGTCGATTGACGAGGATTTTCATGAAGAAGGTCGTTCAATCGATCTTCATCCAACTTAATGGGGCGACCAGAACGTTCTTCGTTATTAAGATTGAAATGACCGTTTTTCAAACGAAAACCACCATTGAGCTGTCCCTTCTGATAAAGCATTTTCTCCGTACACAGCCCAAATATCGCGACTAGCTTTGGCTGCGTTTGCATTGTTCCCGTCTCGATTGAAAATGCGCCTTTCTTTTCAACTTGACATTCCATTTTGAGGGTACAGAAAAAAAATTAAATTAACACAACTTTTAAATAAACCGCAATGACTTATTACTCAACTTCAAGATGTACCCTAAGCAAAAGCCTAATAGTCTACGCTGTTAAGAGACGTAGCCTAACCTTTGCAAATTTTACTCTCATTATTTATTATTGTTTCTTAATATGTGCACAAATCACATCAACAAAACTTAAATCAACACAACATTAAAAAAACGTAAGAACTTATTCCTCAACCTAATATATTCAAGAGAATTACAGACCCATCACACTGACCAACTGTACGTGTAAATTGATGGCGAAAATGGTTAACAGTCGATTTATGGCTGACCTTGAACGGGTAGGCCATTTAACCCTAGCGCAATCAGGTTTCTGTAGTGGACGCAGTACCGCAGACCACATTCAATTGCAGGCAGATATCATAGCAGCCTTCAACTCTCGTTTTGCATACCATAGTAATATTCTTTGATTTACAGAAAGCCTACGATACTGCATGGAAGAGTGGTATTATTCAGACAATATATGGTTTTAGGTTTAGAGGAAATCTGCTCATCTTCATTCAGAACTTCTTAAATAATAAAAGTATCTAAGTACGAATTGGCCGGCCACCTCCGACTCTAAGTTGTTAACCCAGGGAGTCCCTCAAGGCAGTGTTTTGTCTTGTACCAGTTTCATGTTGGCAATTAATGGAATTACTAGGTCTCTTCCCAACAGTATTGCAATATATGCATCCGGTACAATCCCCCATCTACTTGAACGTCATCTTCAGGTTGCTCTACGTAACCTTGAGGAGTGGAGCAATAAGACTGGTTTTACCTTTTCTACCACGAAAACTGCATCTATGCACATCTGCAGGAAGCGAGGATGCCCTAGGATGGCAGCAAACTTATCCCTATACGGTAGACCAATCACTAATATGCCGGTCCACAAATTTCTTGGGATGTACATTGATGATAAATTAACTTGGAAACCACATATTACCCATCTGAAAGTTAAATGCATCATAAAAACCCTAACTCTCCTCAATCATATCTCGCATAGAAGCTGGGGAGCAGATTGGACATCGCTGCTGCAGCTGAACATCATGCTTCTGAAGCATCAATTAGACTATGGTTGTGAAGCATACTCATCGGCTTCTCATACAGAATTAAACCGAATAACACCAATACATAATGCAGCCATCCGGACTGCAACTGGAGCTTTTCGATCATCCCCATTAAATAGTCTTTATGCTGAATCAGGGATGAAACCACTGGAAACATACCGAAATATAAAGCTGCTCAATACGTATCGACGAATCAAGCGCAATCCGACCCACCCTCTCCATGAATGCATAGCACTGATGGATGATGAAGATGAGTCTAACCAAGAGGATGTGCACATCCCCAATCCTAGTCATACTTGTTTCTTTCAACTGACAAAAACATTGAAGAGTGTGTGTGGAATCTCATTTGCACACATTATGACAGTATCACCTCCCATGTATCCCTTGTGGTCCTTAACAAATTTGAAGACTTGTAAAGACTTAAACAATATTCCAAAGACTGCAGTTGCCCTCCACATACTTCGCGCATTTTTCACTAGACATAGTGTTGCACATAATGGGTCTCTTATAATATATACAGATGGATCCAAAGTTGAAGACGGAGTGGCATTTGCATATAAACATTTGAATTTCACATATACACAACGCGTTCAGCCTCATGCTACTGTATTTACAGCAGAACTCTACGCCATTTATTATAGCCTCAATTATGCTGCATCACTTCATAATGACCAACCTGTCACTATTCATACTGACTCTAGAAGTGCTATAATGGCTATCCAGCAATATACTACTAGGAATCCGCTGGTTCAGTTAATACAATGCAGAATATATACTCTACAACGTCTAGTTTGTCTATGTTGGGTCCCTGCATATGTGGTGAGCCAGGTAATGAAGCAGTGGACACATTGGCTCGCCATTATGCGACCATTGGACAGATTTCAGCAATCGATCTGCCCCGGAGTGACTTTAAATGTTACATCAAGAAAGCTGAGACGGCCCGATGGAAGGAGACTTGGCAAAACGTTGGCCTTGATCATAAATATCGACGAGTCAGCAGTTCTATTTTGCCACTGGCTTCCGCACTATCATCAAATAGGTCCTGGAGGATCACTCTTTGTAGATTGTGCATTGGCCACACGCAGCAACTATATGGAATGACAACATTGACCATAATGTGATGACTGTTTAATCAATTTGACTATATACCATATCCTGATCGAGTGCCCATCATATCTGGAATATCGTCAACTAAATTTTGGTCCAGGTCCTTATAGACTGGACTTATTATTGGGGAACATTTACAGTAATCTACATGGCCCCTTGGATCGATATTTAACAGACATAGGTCTATAATGTGTTGCTTTTATCCAAATTACTATTATATTATTTTTAGTTAAATATTTATGCTTTTAATAGAAATTTATGATTTTAAATATTACTTAAATTTTATTTTTATGCCTCTATACTATTGTTATTTAGTTAGATATTTATGCTTTTATTAGAAATTTCTGATTTTAAATATGACTTAAATTTTATTTTTATGCCTCTTTACTGAAAGCTCCTGATCTCACTATAAAAGATATAGCTTATTTTCGTGTACCCTTTTTATACTCCAGATTGCTTCTTATATTCCGGAAATTTAGGCACGTAATTCTACTCGAGATTCACTGTTGAATCACCCTATGGTGTCTACGGTGGTAAAACACCTAATATAATAATAATAACTTCGAAACCTCGATGTAGCTCTAGGACCAGTGGCTTCCCTAGTTCTAGCGCGAACGCCACTATCGACTATTTCTTCCCACGCCTCTGGTTCCAAAGCTTCTACAGCGACGAGTGTATTGCTTTCAACCATTTGGGAGCACACTTCGTTTCACGCTGAATCCGTGGCAGTTTACACGCTTAACTCCAAGCTCCATGACTCGGTCGGCTTCCACGCCCGATCCCTTTGCTCACTGTCATTTCTGAAATGGACAGACTCGCGGAACGCACCGTCATTTGATGGATCGCTTCCCTGCACCATAGTGCGACGTCTGCGTATTCCCTCAGACTGTTCGGCACATTCTTGTTGAATGTCCCATTCTGTGGGATCTTGCCGCCCTCTCGCCCAGGTACCTAGACGAACGGTGTCGCTTTTGCTTTCAATCGTACTCGAGACGTGTTCGTGGACTCCTGACTACGACTTTTTGAAGGAGGCAGGCATCTTACATTTTATGACTTGTAGCTTAATTACAATGTGAAATAGAACCAACAACGAACCTCACAAATTGAGCACCACGTTAGCCCGATGAAATCTTGAAATTAGGCACACAAATCGAATATTGAAATAATATGCCATCTTGTAACAATGAATTAATTTAAAACAAAGCAAATACTTCTAAATAATGTTGAATCGCAATTTAAAAATCTATGTATCAATGCAAAGCAGAATATTCTGTAATAATGCAAGTGAAATCGTTGTGTGTTCCCACGCGAATATACAAACATACACACATTAGGAAACAGGCGCGAGCTGACGGCCTGGCCGCAGAAATAAAAAAAAGACAGTGGAAACAGCTGTGCATACATGGAACGGAATCTGACACAGGGAGTCTGATCCACCAGCCTTAACATGAACCCGTAAAAGACGAAATCAATCTTGCTACGGATGTCGGCTTAATAAAGCCTGGTCAAGTTTCCAAACTCAAATGCTCGCTTGGTGCACACGCGCCTACACTGAACATGCATACACCCTCTGATCGAATAAGCTCCGCCCAGCGGTCGGATCGGAGAGCACACGCACATACCCTATGATCAGATAAACTCCCCCTCACCCTCAGATTGGAAAAGCGGAGCCATGCCCCTAAATTTGCGGCAGAATGAATAGGCCTGCAAAACATACAACGAGAGTCAGTATTATTAGTATCATAATTAAGTCAACCGCCAAGAGTCAGACAGTACCTCAATCCGCGTTCCGTCCACGCGGAGATATACAAGAAACACTGAGTTTATCAGCACTGATAGCCAGTCACAACGACTTGACCACACAAACAAATCCAAAACTCAGCGATTTCACTTGTCCGAACTGAGGTATCCTTACCCAAGATTAAAAGCCTACAAAACTGCCATTTTCTTGCGATTCCGAGGGCGCCAAAGAGTCTGCGAGGACTGGGCGAGCAGACCAGCGTTTCGCTCTTCCTCACACCGATTAAAGGCAGGAATACGGGCAGCTCTCCGGGCTGCTTGGCAAAGAAGATGGGAAACGGTCGGGGGAACTTGAAGTTGCGTTCCATTGCGCCGCGTCTTTTCCCATGGACCTACCTCCCCCCCCAATGCCACGAAGGCTTCAGGTTGCTTACTGTCGTCTCCGAATTAGACACACTCGCAGGACGCACCGCCATTTGATGAAGCGCTCGCCTGCCTCATACTGTGGAGACTGCGTTGTCCCCCTGACTATTCGGCACATTCTTGTTCAATGTCCCTTTCTGGGTGATCTCCGCTACCTCTTGTACTCGGGACGGGCTCGTGCACACCGACTTGTGGACTTTACGACTTTTTGGAGGAGGCTGGCCTCATCCACTTTATTTGACCTTTTTTGTGCGTTTCTTTTTTTAGGTCGCATGTTCTGGGGGAGAAGTGGGCCTTCTCCCGACGCCGGACCACGTTTCCTTCTTGCCTTTTTGCTTTTTCTCGTTATTTTTTCTAACCTTTGTCCTATTTTATCGTTCTTATGTGTTATTTAGATATTTTTTTTTATTTGCTTTTTTAATATAGCCTAATAGTAGGCTGTTGTGTACGGCGACTTATGTCAGAGTAGGCAGTCGCCCCTCGTGCCGCTAAGTAGACTATCCGGTTACCGTAACTTAGCCGACAAGTGGATAACAAAACGGATATTTGGAGTCGGATTCAATTCTACAGTATCGCTGCCTTAGCCTCGCTTAATAAATGGGATCACCCCGTTTACCTATAAACCGGTCTTCCCTTTACCCCCATAGACACTCTTGTTTGGTGCACTGTCGGTCGCCAGACTTTTGAAAACGGGCATCCCTCCGACGATGTTGCATGCGTGTTCCTTTTGCCTGTTCTTGCGATCTTTGTTGTTTTGGATTTTCCCTTGTTTTTTGTTTCTTGTTTACCTTTTTAATGTAGCCTTCGTTTAGGTTACGTTCTGTTTTCGTCGACTTTTGCCCTTGCAGACATTCGCCTGATATAGGATCGCTGCGCGTTATTGAGAGAGTCTATTCTCTCACCCCTGAGCTCCGGTTTGAGGTTATGGATTTTTAACTACCTGCTTCATCCCCACCCATACCTTCCTCATCCGCTTTATTTCTCCTTTCACTGTCTATCAATTTTACGCCGTGCCGATGGACTGTCAGGTCACTAGGCTGGAGGAGCTAGCCTCATGACGGCAGCTGGTTCTGCCGGCCCTGTATTCACCCCTCGCAGAGCGGGCTACTGCGTGGGATGATGAGCGTATGCATCCCGTGACTTGCATAGGGTCACCATGCCCAATGATGAGTTATTAAACCAAAAGAATTGTCTCCCTTTACCTTCCCCTATACCATCACCGGAGCCGCCTTCGGGCAGCTCCAATGAAAAAATGGAGCCCCCACCCTTGTGTTCTCTCAGGGGACCCTCCAAATTTCTTCTACCGAAGAGGAGGCTTACTCCTCTCCTAGGCCTACGGGTGCAGGGGACCTTTTCCAGCGGCAGTCCCTCCTTTTCTTTCACAAGGGACTGCCGAGAAAGCACGCAGGCGACTCGAAATTGATCGCATCGATAGGACAAACCCCATCAGGGGGACAAGGGATGGCAAGGCCCGTCGGTCCGTGCCCCCTAGAATCCGGCACTCGTGCGTTAAGAGCCTACAGGGGGTCATTGTATATGCTTCCCCCCCCCCCCCCCCTCTTCCTCGACGGATCCCGGTTCGCCGGCATTCGGTGAAAAAGGAACCTCAAATGGGATCTGTTATGTCTCGGGGGGGGGGGGGGGGCACATAGGGGCCCTCCCTGAGGTGACCCAGCCTCAGACGGTATGGTCTTCCATAGGGTCGAACCTGGGCTCATTGCCAAACACTGAAGCCGAGTTCGCCCCTTGCAAGCTCCTGATCAGACCACTCGGGGCCCCTTAGGCCTTACAAGGAGATGAAGGATATTCCCTGCGACAGCCATACCTCTTTTTCAGAGAAGGATCTAGCCCTGGGGCTCCTGCCGGCGGAGGGGAGAAACGGGTTCATTCCCCGCCCTCCTCTCCTAAAAAGAAACGAAATAGAAATGACAAAAAAGACTCGGCTGTCTTCTCCTTCCGCGGGAGCCACGGGGATGGACGGGTCCGCTGCCCTTTTCCTATGCGACCAATCCAAGATCGGCACGTCCGTGTCCGGTGATCCTCCGGGTGGAGAGTCCCAGCCTAAGATGAAAAGTGGGCAGAGCGGAGTCTCGATTACGTCGGGGCCCCTCATTTAGAGGCTACCTGGCGTTTTCGAGCCCGCTGGCTTCAAACGCTTCCTCGTTATTCGCTCCACTGTTGGATAAGGGCAACATGATCCATCAGCGGAGAGCTTTAGCTAGCGTGATTGGTAGAGAGCCTTAGGTGACCCGTTTCTCCCACTGGAGCCTTTTAGCGAATGCGTCGAATCCCTCCGAGGCGGCCATGATTAGTGCCCTTCGGACACTTGATGGCACGCCTGTGAGTGTGATGCCGCGCTCTACCATGAACTTCGTGAAAAGAGTAGTTTATGCGAGGGAACTCGTGGACTACTCTATAGATGACATCACATTAGAGCTCGCCGACCATGGGGCGGTCAAGGTCGAACGTGTGATGAGAAAACAAGGAGGGGCTTCGAGACCCACCCCAACGTTCTTCGTCACGTTCGACTGTGACAAGCTCCATGAATCGGTGCGTGCCGGTTGCTATCACTACCGTGTTAAAGGCATTCGTGCCACTGCCGCGGAGGTCCTACTATTGCCACCGCTTCGGCCCTACGAATCGCTCCTGTAGATGCGCAAAGTTGGTGTTACCCGAAGTCTGTTTAAGTTTCTCCAAGGCGGCACCCGATAAGTCCAAATCTTGTGTGGTCAAGTATGTCAATTGGGGAGAGCCACACCCTGCTTCTTCGAAGCAATCTGGGGCGTATCTCCTTTAGAAGGAAATCCTGGCAGTTCAGGCTCAAAATCATCTCTCAGTTCGCGAGGCTAAAGACTTGGTCCTCACGCGCCCAGCGCTGCCTGGCACGTCCTCTGCCTCAAGGCTAAGAAAGACATCCTCGCCCCTCCAAGCCTACACACCTCAGAGGCTCTCCTGGTAGAGCTGGCGGCATGAAGGGTTCACACCTAGCCCCGGCTAAGTCCAGGGCTCCCCTCCCTTCCCCCAGCGTGACTATTTCCCGTAAGACGAAACGGCCGCGCGCCTCTACCGAATCGTTACACTCACAGGGGGCAACACCCCTGAAGTTGGTCGTGAGGCCATCTTCGGAGGTTCGTAAAACTGCCCCCCGAAAGGAGGACAGCACTAAAAGAGTTTCGGTTCCTACTCCCACACCCAGTAGTAGGCTGAGTGGCTCGGAGACGGTGGATCCTCCAAATGAGGGATCCCCGCCTCCGACGTTGCGAGGCGGAGGGAGGAAAAGACTCGCATGGCGATCCCAACCTTCCCCGATAAGTCCTCGAAGGCGACAGCGCCTTCAGCGCATTGTCCGGCCTAGATCGCCCGGAGTTCAGCCTCCGGGAAGCGTACGGCCATTTCTGTGAGGGTTTTCTCTTCGAAAAGGGTCCCGCAATTCCCCCCAGCTAGGGCTGGAGGGCATATTCTTCGAATGGAATCTCCGCGGACTCCTGGACATGTTATATTAGCTTCTTTTCGGGACAGCGGATGCCATCTGTCTTCTGCACTGTGTGGCTTCTGCAAGCTCCACTCCACGTCGGATTTTTGGCTGCGACTGGAAAATGCCCTCTGCGATGCTTTCCTTCGTAGACAGCACTACGCCACGGTGTTTCTTTGATTGGATAAGGCTTATGATACCGCATGGCTATACGGTTTCATGGACGCACTCCGCACGATGGGTGCGAGGGAACCTCTCCCAATCTTCATATCTTAATTTTTCCGAGGAAGCAGGGGTGCCGCAGGGAAGTGTCCTCAGTGTCACACCCTTTGCCCTGAGCATCAACGGCATCACTTCTGTGCTGCCGAAAGATGTTCTTGCTACGCTCTACGTGGGCGACGCGACCTTTCGATCTCTTTTAGGCCGCCCAGATGCCAACCCTGGAGTGTCGGCTCCAGCAGGCACTTTGCCGCCATCCACGGCTCCACCATGACCCAGACTTATTTCTAAATGGGGTTCGCCTAGATGAGTTGGACACGTGCCGTTTCCTTGGTCGTGTATTTGACCGACACCTCACCTGGGAGGCTCATATTCGCAGCCTTAGGGTTCTAGTATCCCCTCCATGTATATTCTTCGCTCCGTGACGTTCAGCGCCTGGGGCACTGATAGGGCTACTGCCTTACCTTTTTTTATCGACCCTTTGTTCGTTGAAGCTCGACTACGGATGCGCGTTTTATGCATCCGCAGCCGAGCGTTTATTTTGGACGGTGGACTCGATCCACCACAGCGGCCTTCACCTGTCGACCGGTGCCTTCCGCACTTCCCCCATTGAGAGCCTACTTGTCGATGCTGGGAAGATGCACCTATACGCGCGAGCCTGGCGCCTCCGTGAATTACTAACAGCTCTCACTGCATCAGCATGTTAAGCTCTTTGGGTTTAGGGCTAGGAAACTCCTTCGAGAGCTTGTTATATCTCTCGGGTCGACGGCGCCCCTGGTTCTGCCCAGGACGCCACCTGGAGGGTACCACCTTTTACTATTTGCCGCCACGCCTCTGCTCCCAAAGCTTCTACAGCGCCTGGAGTATTGCGTTCAGCCATGTGGGAGCATACTTCGTGTCATGCTGGAACCGTCGGTTTCCATGCCGTGTGCCCTCTGTTTGAAGTCAGCGGGGCTCAGCTAGGCGCTGCGTCTGTTTTCACGGCCGAGCTGGTTGCAGTACACCGCTCGGTACGAGAGATAACGGGACGTGCCCGGTTCGGAGGCCGGATTGTGATTTATAGCGACTCATAAAGCGCCCTGAGTGCTCTCGGGGCATTGGAATCTCTGCATCCTTTGGTTCGCGATTTCTGTGACGCCACGGCTTTGGCGAGCCGGGCGGATGTCTAGATTATTTTCTCCTGGGTTGCTGGACATGTAGCAATTGCGGGGAATGAGCGCGAAGATTAGGCCGCCAAAGAATCCCCGAGAACTGGGCGACCAGACAAGAGTTTTGCTTTTCCTCACACTGATTACATGGCAGGAATCCGGGCAGCTTGGCAAAGACGTCGGGAGACGGTCATGGGGAATTTAAAGTTACATGACATTGCGCCGCGACTGTTCCCATGGACCTACCCCTCAATTCCACGACGGCTTCAGGTTGCTTTCTGTCGTCTTCGAATTAACCCGCTCTCGGGACGCACTGCCATTTGATCGCCCGCTTGCCTGTGGCTTACTGTGACGACTGCGTTTTCCTCCAGACTATTCGACACATTGTTATTAAATGTCCCATTCTGGGTGATCTTCGCGCACGTTACCTACCCGGTACCGAGATGAGCGGGGTACGCTACCACTTCTCCCTTGTACTCGGACCGATTACATGGCAGGAATACGGGTAGCTCTGGGCTGCTTGGCAAAGAAGATTGGAGACGGTCAAGGGGAACTTAAAGTTACGTGCCATTGCACCGCGACTGTTCCCATATACCTACCCCCCATTGCCGCGACGACTTTAGGCTTCTTTTACCTGTCCCGGTACCGAGATGGCGGGGTCGCTACCGCCTGTCTCTTGTACTCGGGACGAGTTCGTGCACATTGACTGGTGGACTTTGACTTTTTGGAGGAGGCTGGCCTCCTCCACATTGTTTAACTTTTTTTTTAGGTTACTCGTTCCAGCGCCGGGGGGGGAGGCTCTCCCCTTGACGCGTGATTGTTGCCCTTTTCCTTTTGTTGTTTTTTTTTTTTTTGTTATCCATATACTAGACTGTCGTGAGTACGGGCGACCTATGCCCAAGTAGGCAGTCGCCATATGAGATCTTAAAATAATAATTTAAAAATTCCATTGTAGTCGGGATGGGTTCGTGCACACTTACCTGTGGACCATGCAACTTTTTGGAGGAGGCTGGCCTACTCCACTTGATTTGACTGTTGTAAGGCACATGTTCCTGCGCCGGGGAAAGGCGGGTCTATCCCCGACGCTGGAGCCCTCTTATTGTTGCCTTTTTGCTTTTGTTTTTTATCATTATTTGTTATTTATATTTTGTTTTTTTAATATAGTCTAGTAGTAGGCTTTGCTGAAGTACCGCGACTTATGCCCCCAGTAGGCATCGCCAGATGGACTCCTAAAATTATAAAATAATATTGAGAGAATCGACGAGATTGGTCAAGCTGTCTTCGTAATATGTGCCAACATATCTGGTATTCGCTCTTCCTGACACCGAATAATGTGGAAAGAATCTGAGCCGCCTTTTTGGTTGCTTGGCAGAGATTGTTGTTAATATTTACAGCAAATATGAACTTGGTTGCCATGACGTCTCGACACCCCTGCACTTTTCCCTCAATATATCGACCTTTTCAGGGTATCTTATGTGTCTGGCCGACTAACCTGATACACCCCCATCAAATGCAACGGTGCTCTGAACCCTTCCGCGATGAATGCCCCGTCCCCCAGCCTCTTGGCCACTTCCTGATGGAATGCCCGAGTATAAGAGAGCTTTGTGTGCGTTACCTATACCTGTTTCGAGGCACCTGATCTTTACCGTATTTCCCTGTCTAGAATTTTAATTTAAATTTAGGGTTGTTTTTAGCCCGTTCATAGTCCGAGTAATAGTGTGAGTGGTAGCTTCTGATAGTTTCGGGCGAGTCAAGTCTTTTCTCCAACCTTTTGGAAGGAGTTGGGTTTTGGCGAAATTGTTTGCGAGATTTGGGACGATTTCGTGGTGTCGCATGCTTGTATTTTGCGCCGCGCTCTTTGCGAGTAGCATTATTTTCTGGCTTTAAAGACTATTAGATTTTTTGTGTGGTAATGGCTTGTTTTTTGTTCGCAAGGTCCTCCAATAATTTAATTCACTCCCCGCTCATATATATAGGATTGTCATCTTTAACATTTTTACTCTTTATCCCTTTGTTCTTTCACTTTTTTATGCCCTTAAAGGGCCGGCTTCTGTGCTGGAAGATCACCCACACATGGGTCCATAGTTTGCACCCTCCCCGTCCCCAATGCTTGCAAGAGGACATCCAAATATCTTCCACTATTTTCGATTCGTCTACCTTCACTTCCTTACAGAATTCTCCTCTCTGCGTGATGTGGCCTCGTTGCTATTGTGCTTTATTCGAGAGAGAGAGAGAAATCGCGCGGAATTGCACCTTGAGGGGAGAGTGAATTGCCACGGATAGAAATGATGATGCGTCATACTCGCGACTTATAATTAACAAGATCGTGGACGCCTTTTATTTATTTACGCACATACGACGCGTACACTCAGGCGCATTTGCTCGTTCGTACACCAGTTTTAGGCATTCCGGATGTTTCACCGCATCCATTCTGCAGCTAGCATCTGGAAGATTATGTACCCTCCTGGCCCCAAATGCTCTCCTTTGCGTGCCCCCCCTCCCTCCTCGTTGGTTTTTGATTTAAATTGAAAAAACAAAACAAGCGAACTAAACCAAAGCACCGAGTGTGTCATCGCCTCGTTTCTTCCCTCCCCGGCGTCCATTTGAATGGGTCACCGGATCTCCTTTAAGGGGCGTGTAGGTAACCAAACCCGGTCCCCTAGGAGCAGCTGTCAAGCTCCCCCCTTTCCCCCCTCTCTCGAAAGGTCTTTCTGGCGGGCAGTGGATTTGGGAGTCTCTTTGTGGTTAGGTGGCGGCTGATCCTCTCCCGTCAGGAAGTGCGGCCTTCTGGGGTTGCCCCGGGTGGAGCCCATCCATCGCCCTTCCCTGTGTTAGCAGCGTCCAGGGGGCGGAAATAATTGTGCACCCTTCACGCGACACATCTCGCTTCTCCCGTCTCTATTCTTCCATCTTCCTCTGTTTATTCTCTTCGTCATCCATTTATTTTTTACATTTTCTCTTTGGCTGCTTCTTTTTAATCTCATTTCTACAGCTATCCTCCACTTTCTTAATTTTTTTCGTAATCTATATAAACCATTTCCAGCCTCCCTCTCTCTCTCTCATCACCCTCCCCCTTCTTTCTCTCCCCCCTTTCTCTTTGTCTCCCGTATATATATATATATATATATATATATATATATATATATATATATATATATATATATATATATATATATATATATATATATATATCATCCCATAAGTATTGCAGCATTTTTTTAATGTTTATTATTATTTTATGGATAGAAATAATCGAAAGCAGGTTCTTTTTTTATGCTTGCCTAGTCTATTAAACTCGGTAGTCTAGTTGTATATCGTAGCCTAACCCAAAGCTTACATTTTATCATATTGGGGGACAATTAATTTTGTATTTTTTAAAAATTTTAATGTGCTATATCGTTAAAATAATGAATATTATGAGTGTCAAAAAGCTCACATTTGCAATCTTATTTTGCTTTAACAGTTTAGAAAAGGCAACAGTGTTAACAGCAGTAAGTTTGTGTCAAATATACTTTGAAGGTACACTTAGTGTGACTCAGTTAGTCCCAAAGATGGTTTTGGAATTTTTACACACGAAACTTTAGTGTCAAAGATGAACTCTATTCAGGACAACCAGTGGAATTCGATCAAGATCTTTTAAAAATCCGATTGTAAGTGTTGAACAATTAGCTTGAAAAAATACTTTTCAATAATTGTACTATGTATTGTTATTTAAAAGAGAGATATGCAAGGTTTCATGATTGGGGCAATGGATTCCTCATGACCTGCCAGAGGTATGCTTGCAATAAAGAAGCAACATTTGTTTATCTCTTCTTTCTCGACCTGGATTATTACTCCTTTGGGGTAACCAATACCTCAGCTGAAGCCAGCCTCATCCACTGAAAATTCTCTTGCGCGTTTTGAATTGCATAATCACTATTGAACTTGTTAACCAAAATCAGACTATCACCTAAGATGTTTACTGTGTCATTTTGAGCATTTATATGGAGCACTTGAAGAACACCCCCGCCCCCCCCTCCATCATTCATCAAGACAGTGGGACCTTATATCGCAAGCGATACCATACAAAAACAACAATTTTGATTAGAAACTAATAAATTATCCTCCATACTCTCACCCGATTTAGCCCCATTAGATTAATGTCTTTAGGAGTTTAGCGAATCACCTGAAGAGAATAATTATGTCAACAACAGGCGAGATCGAAACAACATTAAACAACTTTGTTAAAATATAAATCAAACGATTCTTACAAACATGGTATGTATTAAAATGTTTGGAAAAAGGAGATGTGGTAGGAACTGGTGGAAAGTATATTACTCATTAAATGAATAAATAAATACTTATTTAAATATAAATAACTTCAAAGAGTTGTTTGATTTTTAGCCGTTGCATAATGATAAACATAAATATGCTGCATTACTTATCTGATGATCTTGTTTATATATTATTTAATATTTTATAATGCATAATAGACTGCCTCACAAATGATGAAAACATCAGGTCTCCACCAGGTTTTGAATCAACAGCCTCTCGGTGGAGGTGATGCTTTTTCATATTGTGGTTCGTCTTTTGATTGCTAATTTTTGACATTTTTTTCGTCGTGAGGGTTTTATCTTTTATTAGTCTACATTTATCTTCCTGCTTTGTCCGCCGGGCTTAGTTGCTAGCCCATTTGTTTCTGTTCAGCAGTTTCTCATACCTATCAATCTCTCTTCATTTGTATTCCATCCCATTTTATTTATCCTCTCTTCTTATTATGTTTGTGCTCCTTCCACGCATTGAATGTGCGGACTTTCCTTTTGAACATGCCCCATTATATACCACTTTTTGTCATCAGCGTACATTGTTGTTGAAAATTGGTTGAAACACGTTTATTATCAATTTCTTATTGGAGACCGCCTTTTAAAATCGACGGAGTACCGTTGCTTTATCTCAAAATAAAGTGTTAGGCGTCATTAAATTCTGGCTCTCGTAGTCTCAACCAAAACTCTGGTTTCTAGTTTGATAGTGGTTTAATTAAAGTGCTCGCGCATTGGTTTGAGCGATGCGTTTGGAAGGCAGGCAACCTTCGCGCCGGAGCCGCAGCAGGAGCAGTCACAGGTCCAACAGGAGTTCGAGATCCCGGAAGGGGTCGCACCATAAGAAGAGCAAGGTATGTTCTTGGGAGATCTCGACACCAATCTTCTCATCCTGTCTGAGGAAATGCCAAAACGCAGGGTTTATCTTTTCTGCATTCCCATTTTTTTTGGAGGGGGGGGGTCTATGTTCAATGTTGGTGTCTCCAAAAAGGGGATGCCTTGTGTAGTCTGCCCACTCTGTGTGGGTTCTTTTTACAGCTGGTAGCTGGATGGGCAGCGCATCCTCGCTGCACCTGCAGTTATGCAACCCCTGTCACACTCTGCAGGCACCACTACCTTCACTGCAGTCCCGCATCGGGCACCTCTGTGTAGCCTGATACACTTGCTATCCGGAGGACTTTGAGGTCCTCTCGGCCTGATTTTTATATTATTATTTATTACGATCTATTATCATTTTATTATGTATCATAATTATTTATTTTGATCAGTATAAATTATTATTAATATAAGTTATTGGTATTTTTTAGCATTTATTATAAGTATTATGTTATTAAAGCTCTCCGCTCAATGTTTTCTCCCCGCACTTTGGACCACAAGGAGTGTTTCCACCTGTACAGAGTTTGGCCCGGTAGCCACGGTGCCTTGGTGGACTGCATGCCATCCTGGAATCACCTGGCACCAGGAGACAAGAGGATGCTCACTCGTCTCATAGGCTTACGAGTGCGGGGGGTTTCCCATCACTCCTTCTTTTGAGTCCCCCATGGACGACTCCACCTTTCGCCAAATTGCAGTTCCCAATATTCTATCACAGGGGATTGCCAAGAGAGTAGGCAGGCGGCCCCAAATCGACCCTTCCCGTTGGGAGCGAACTAGTAGGGTGAACCCCCATAGGGGGCAAGGGAAAGTGGGACGCGTCGAGTCGTGCCCCCTGTAGTCCTGCAATCAAGCATCTTAGCATTGCGGGGAGTCGGCATTACTGCCCCTCCCTCCTCTTCTCTGATGAACGTCGGTTTTGTCGCCCAGAGATTTGACTGTCACGGAAGATCCATTGAATGGGCTATGTGATGCCTCGGTCTAGGGAGATGGCCACACGGACGCCTCCCCTGAGATGGCTATGATCCCGGAGGTGACCTAACCCCAGACGACAGGATCTTCCATGTGGTCGAACACGGGTTCAGTCCCAAACACTAAATCCGAGTCCGCTCTTGTGCAAGCTTCTCTTCAGACGGATTGGGACCCCCGAGGACTAACAAAGAAAGAAGGGACCTCCTCCCCAAGCTTGTGCCCCTCATACAGCTAACATCTTCATTTCAGAGAAGGATCCTGTTGAGGCTGGTCCTTCCGGGCTAGGGGCTCCTTCCGGTGGCGGAAAGAAGCGGGTTCATTCTCCATCCTCCTCTCCCAAAAAGAAAAGAAGCAAGATGACTAAAGGTTCCTCTCTCCGCTGGGGCTCTGGAGACGGATGGGTCCGCTACTGTTTTTTTCGGCAAGTGACCAGGCCAAGAACGGCACGTCCTGTCCTGAAACCCCCTTCCCAACAGGGAGGGGGGGGGCCCAGTTCAAAGTCGCGAGTAAGCATAGCGTCGATTACATCGGGTGCCTTATTGAGAGACTATCTGGCGTTTTCGAACCCGCTGGTTTCAGTCGCTTTCTGGTTATTCGCTCCACTTGTGGCAGCATGTTGACTAAGGGCATCATGATCCATCCAAGCAGAGCATAGCATTGGCTAGCTTGATTTGTAGAGAGCCGAAGGTGTCCCGTTTCTCGGACAGCATCGTGCTGGCGAGTTCCTCAGATCGCTCCGAAGTGGCCATGATTAGTGCCCTTCGAACCCTTAATTGCACGCCGGGGAGTGTGAGGCCGCACTGTACCATGAACTTCGTGAAAGGTGTGGTCTACGCGAGGGAATTCGTGGACTACGCCATAGATGACATCATTTTAGAGCTGTCCGACCATGGAGCGGTCAATGTCGAGCGTGTGATGAAAAAACAGGGAGGGGCCTCGAGACCCATCGCTATACTCTTCGTCACGTTCGACCGTGAAAGGCTCCCTCAGTCAGTGTGTGCCTGTTGGTATCGCTACTGCGTGATGGCATTCGTGCCAGTGTTGCAGATGTGCTACTACTGCCTCCTCTTCAGCCATACGAATCGGGTTTACCAGATATATGTTTAAGTTGCTCCAAGGCTGCTAACGATAAGTCCCTGTCGTGTATAATTGCGCAGAGCCTCATCTCGCTTCTTCCTACAATGTGGTGCGTATCTCCTGCCGAAGGATATCCTGGCCGTTCAGGCTAAGATTATCTCTCATTTCGCGAGGTTAAGGACTCGGTCCTGGCACGTCCGGCGCTGCCTGATACGTCCTATATCAATTCGAAAAGGCCCCCTCTGCTCCTGGGCCCTCCAGGCATATGACTACGGTCGTTTCCGCGCCCATTCATAACCCTTATACGGGTTCTACTCATCCTTGGTAGAGCTGGTGGTACAAACGGCTTTCACCTAGCCTCGACCCAATCAAGGTCTCCCTCCCCGCCCCGAGCATAACCGTTTCCCGTAAGGCGAAACCAAAACGGCCGCGCGCCTCCACCGAATCGTTAGACTGACAAGTGGCAACAGCCCTAAAGGTGGTCGTGAGGCCGTCTTTTGAGCTTTCTAAAGCTTCCCCCATAAAGGAGGACATCACCAAAGAATCTTCGGCTCTTACGCCCGACCCAAGGCTTGAATGGCTAGCTTGGAGACGGTGGATGCTTCAAAGAAGGGACCCCCCCTCCGAAGCCGCCCCGCACGCCTAAGCTTTCGAAGAGGACGGAGAAAAAGACTCATATGGCGAGCCAAGCATCCCCCGATAAGTCCTTGAAGGCGACAGCGCCTTGTTCGGCCAACACAACCCGGAGTTCTGCCTCCGGGAAGCGTACGGCCATTCCCGTGAAATTGCCGTAGAGTCTGGGCCAATTGGGAGGAGCTGGGGAGTTTAGTCTCTTCCCGTTCCCCGTTTGCAATCTTTTTGCTGCTAACCATGCTGGGCGCGTACCCCCTGCCAATCTCCCGGAGTATACGGGTTTCGCAACACCACCAGCACGGGATGTGGGACGGGCAGGAGGATGCGTCATTTACACCCGGCATGAGGTCTCCGTTCTTATCTGTTACTAATCCCTCCTTTCTGGCAGTAGCACTACAGCTGCACCTGGATAAGATGTATACTGTTATTTCTGCGTATATTCCACCGCCAGCCAGCCAACTTCAAGGCGGGGAACTTCCGCCGCACCGTGGCACAGTTGCCTATGCCCTTTATAATGCTCGGGGATTTGAACGGTGACCACCCCCTCTGGGAAAACTACTCGATCGATCCCATGGGTCAGGTCCATTTCCATCTGATCAACTAGCTGGAGATAGGTATCCTAAATGTGGATGACTTTACGCACCACTTCCTGAAAGCCTATCTTGATCTCCCCTTGTGCTCTCCGGATGCACAGCATAATTTTGGGTTTGATGTAGTCGATGACCTCCATTGTAGTGATAACTTTCCCTTAAAAATATCATTTTATCCACCGCTGCCGCCTAAGAAACCCCTAGGTGCTGCTTTGCGCTGGAGTGTGGTCTGCATTTCAGGAAGTGACTAATTTCACTGTGCCAGTCGAGGAGTTTATGTCGGTGGATGAGGCCGTTGAGTTATATGGTAACCTCATCGCCGTGGGCCTGGCCACTATTCTAAGAACGTCGGGTCGTTTCTCTCCCACACCCTTTCCGTGGTGGTCAGTCAAGTCTGAGACGGGCCTCAAACAAAAGCGTTATGCCTACATGCGCTATAAGCGCTGCCTGAACGATCTCATTGTCGATCAATTTTGTCGAGCTAGGGC
This sequence comes from Ceratothoa steindachneri, assembly GCA_963969495.1. Classification (NCBI taxonomy): domain Eukaryota; kingdom Metazoa; phylum Arthropoda; class Malacostraca; order Isopoda; family Cymothoidae; genus Ceratothoa; species Ceratothoa steindachneri. The sequence goes on from OZ018327.1 coordinate 157,705,928, forward strand.
TAGGTTCTGGAATTTTCGAACTACGCCCGTTGCTCTTCCAGGCAGGCATATGTGTTTTCACCTAAGGGGAAGACTCCTCTAACACAGGTGTGGAAGCGATGCAAAACGATTCAATGCAATTTCTCTTAGCCCCCCCCCCTCCCACTCCCCTCTCCTTTTCCAGGAAAATGGGACCGCAATCTCTGATCCCGCGGTCGTGGCAGAGTCCTTCGCGAGCGCTTTCTCCGAAGGCCGTTTACATTGAGTGAGTTGCATTCCGCTCTTGCTTCATGTGCGGACACCGCCTTTGGTCCATATGATGTACCTTATGCCATGCTTGGACACCTAGGTCGTGATGTCGCGGAAGGCAGCCGACTTGACTTTACCTTTACATTCGGAGAACCCTTCAACGACAGGTTTAGTCTGAGTGAATTGCGTTCTGCTCTCGCTTCGTGCGCAGACACCGCCCATGGTCTAGACAATGTCCCGTACGCCATGCTTCGACTCCTGGGTGAGCGAGGCATGACCTTTCTGTTAGATTTGTTCAACAGGATCTGGATAGAGGGTATCCTCCCAGACTCCTGGCGAATTGCCACTATGCTAGACTTTCGCAGACTGGGGAGAGATCACTCTACCCCGTCCCGTTTCCGCCCAATCTCTCTAACCTCCTACGTGTGCAAGTTGATGGAGAAATTGGTAAATTTTAGACTAGCCTTTCTTTTCCTGGACATCGGACGCCATCTTTCTTCTGCACAGTTCTAATTCACGTCGGATGCTCTGCTCTGGGTGTAAAATGCCGTATGCGAGGCCTTCTTCCGTAGACATCACTACGCCACAGTGTTTTTCGAGCTGGATAAGGCCAATGATTCTCATGGCGATAAGGTATCGTGGATACTATCGACACGATGGCGGCGAGGGGAGGAGTCCCACTCTTTATTTCTGAGTTTTTGCGAGATCGTCGACTCCGCGTACGGGTGGGGCCCCCTCCATATCTGGCCCAATTGAACAGGAAGAGGGTGTTCCGCAGGGAAGTGTCCTCAGTGTCATACTATTTGCCTTCAGCATCAACGCTATCACTTCGGTGCTGCCGGAACATATTATTTTTGTGACCCAGATGCCAACTCTGGACCGTCGACTCCAACAGGAATTAAACCGCATCTAACTCTATGCTGAATCGCACAGGCTTCGGTTTTCCTTGGCCAAGACTAATGTGGTGCACCTCTGCCGCCATTCACTGCTCTATCCAGACTCACCTTTTCCTAAACGGAATTCGCCTTGAAGTGGTTCAATCGTACCCTTTTGTTGGTTTTGTCTTCGACCGACCCCTCACCTTAGTCTTGGCCAAGAAAAACCGAAATCTGTGGGCTTCGGCATAGCGCAGCGCCTGTAATTGATCATGCATTACTTATCATTATTTGCTTTGAAGCTATTGTAAGATGTGTGATGGAAACCTAACTGTCTGAATCAGTATGGCCGGTACTGTATACCTATATACCTTCCGCTCATTTCCCCCCCCCCCCGTCTTTATTTTCTGCACTTTCGGTACAGATCTCTTCTATCAAACTTACTAGTAGTGTGACACGCCCTCGTTGGAATTGTACTTCAAATTCACCGAGGGGGGGGGGTTGTCGTTGTTTTGTTGGGTTGGTTATAAGTTTTTCCTATTTATTTCATTTTAAATTAACTTAAAGCGTGCCCTCGTTTGCTCCTGGTTGCCGCGCCGTGTGAATGGATTTAATTGTTGTTGGCGCGATTGGGTTGGATACTTGATGGTGGGTGGGCCTCTCCAGGTGCTTCATAATGTTTTTTTATTTATCCCCGTTTGTTTTTTGTTTTAATCAGTTCGAAGCTTTTTTTTTAACTTCCCGTGTCTTCGCCCTTGTCTGTCGCATTAATGGTTAGTTGCTTAACAAAACATAAATAACCGTCGATTTACACTGTGCCCCCCTTCCCCCCTTTCTTCGCTCCCAGGATAAAGTTTTGCGGCTCTCGCCCAGACGGTCCCCCCCCCCTTCTCTCGGCGGTGTTGTTTTTTACGAGTCACCGAAAGTGTGCGGTATATGAGTATTCTCCAAGCCCCACGGGGCCACGTACATCCCATAATAATAATAATAATAATACTGCATTGTTTACTGTGTGAAAATTCACTCTTTAGCTGCATTGTTTCCTTCCTTCAGTTAAAATAAGTGTAATACCAACCATATTTACAATGATTGAATGGTAAAAATAAGTTTGTAATACCAACCACATTCCTAATAATTGAATAGTAAAAAAATAAGTATGTAATACCAACCATATTCATAGTGATTGAATGGTAAAAATAAGTCTGTAATACCAACCATTTTCATAGTGATTGAATGGTAAAATCTTGTTCATTCTTCTGTTGTACATATTTTTGAGTTTGAGTGAATATCTGCAAAAAAATGTATCGTAATTGCTAAGTTTTTGGACATTTGTTTAATAGTTTTTGACTTATGGTGGTTCTTTACTACGTCGGGCCATTGCATAAAGCTACGTGGCCGAGATTCGTGGTGTTTGCTTGTTTTCACCCCATTTCGGGTTTTTCTTTCTTTTTGACAGGTGAGTGATTTTACACGAAAACTGGTAACATTCTGGTGTTTCGGCTTCTAATTGGCGTAAGTGTTACTTTCTTTATTCCAGACGTTCAACGTAATTTGCGGGCTTTTTCTCGGTTTGGGCTTAGGTGTTTCGTTGGTTTCGAAAAAGATTTAGGTGGGAAACGAAAACTCTGGACCAACTCTACTTCGGTGAATTCTTTTAATATTTTTTTAAGGCGTCTATCTGGGTATTGCCACCTCGGGCATAACTTGTCGCAATTCAATTAGCCGACAACTATGCTACCTTAAAAACAAACGCATACGAATTAAACAAACATTAAATAAAAACAGTTAAGAAAATAAACGAAACAATGAAAACCACAAACTGTAAAGAAAACAAACCCTAAACAGACAACAAAAACTATAAAAAAAGTAAACGATAAACAAAAACGATGAAACGAATCAACAAAGCAATACAAGAGGAAGAAGTAGGTGCTGGCACACCGGCGTCGGGAGGAGGGAGATTTCAGCCCCCACGAGCCAATGAAGGTTCCAAGCGCTCGGGGTGGGGGGGGCTCAGTTACAAATCAGAGCAGGTCTGCTCTTCACGCCCCCCTCCCCCAACCAGGGACCGCCTTCTGGTGCCATCGTGTTTGTCACTGTCATTTTGATCTTTATGTTTTCCTCTGAATTCAAAGAGGCTCTTCTGCAGATTCTTTGTTTTAGATTCTGCTACATGCTTTGGGGTTGGGGGGGGGGACTTCCAGTCGTCAAAAGTCGCCTGCAATCACATTGGGGGTTTTGGGGTCTTTATGTTGGTTTCATTATCCGTTCATTGGAGACCCTTGCCGAATGCATGGGAAAATGGCACGCCCTTCTGGCCCCACTCCAACACCTTAGTCTTTTGTTATCTCTGAATTAAAGTTGAAGCACTCACCTGTTCTTTCTATTCTTCACTTCCTTGCTTTTTTATAGTAGACCCCCTAACATTAATATTTCAGGCCCCCCCCCACCCACCCTTTGCCCCCTATTCTACTGGTTGCAATCGATACCAAGCACAAAGGATGTTATCCCGTAATATTGAAATATTAATCCTACTTGGTCTGACTATTTCTTCAATAGTTCTTCTCCCTTTCGTTCTTTATCTAATTTTGTCGTTATTCTTTGTTTCCTTTCCTTAAACTATGACAGATTGCTCATTTATCACTATAAGTCCATTTATCCTAACTCATTAAAGGCTCTGGATAAAGTTGCTTTATTCCTATTTCACCTTATTTAATTTCTGTAAAGAACGAAACCAAATTATTATTCTTTCCTTCCGCCCCCTTTTTCCAACTAAAATATTTAAAATACTTTGTGTGTATTCCTTTCTTCTGACCCCCTCCCCTCCCATTATCCTTCACCACCTGAAACAATAAATAAAACAATCAATCTCCACTTTCTTTATAAGCCTATTCTCACCTCATGGGACAGGGTAATCGCCGACCAACTTTCGTCCATGCATTCCTGTTCGGGGACGCAAAGGGGTGGTATTCGCCCTCCCTATTGTCTCATTTTAATATGCCTTTTAACATCCAACCGCTTGTCATTTTTACTCTCGTTATCTTTCTTTTTTATCACTTTATCCCGCAAAGGGGTGTGAGGTGATATATGAAAAGCATGCTGTAGCTCACATCTGGAAGATTGCATGCCTCCCCCGGGCCGGGCCCATTATCGGAAGATACGTTCCCTTCCGGCCCTAATGTTGGCTTTGCGGGAGAGGCCCCTTTTCCCTAAGCTTCTTTTTAGCAGGAGACCATGCCTGCGTGTGCCCCCTGCCCACCCTCCCCGGATATAAGGGGTTTGCAACTCTGCCACGGGATGGTGGCATGGAAGGAGGATGCAATTTACACCTGTAATAATTGCTCAGTGCTTCTATTTGAAATTAATACCTCCTTTCAGGTAGTGGCAATGCAACTTCACCTGGATAGGGGGTATGCTGTTATTTCTGCGTACATTCCACCGCCAGCAGACTTCGACTAGGAGGATTTCCACAGCCTCATGGCACGATTTGTTCCTCTGCTCTCAGGATGCACAGCCTAATTTTGCGGGGGAGGTGGTCGATAGCCTTCTTAGAAGTGACTACTTTCCCATCTTAGTATAATTTTATGACCTTGCACGGGCGCAGTGGTCTGCATTTCAGAAAAATGATTGATTTTTTTGTTTCCGTCGAGGAGTTTAGGTCGGTGGATGAGGCCGTTGAGTTTTCTCTGGCAACCTCATCGCCATCGGCCTATCTACTATTCTTAGAACATCCGGTCATTTTGCAGGCTGTCCGTTTCCGTGGTATTCGGCAGAGCATGAGACCGCCTTCAGACAGAATCGATATGTTTTCATGTGCTATAAGCACTCCCCCCTCCCCACCCCCACCCAGCCAACTTACTGTCGGTGAATTTTGTCAACTAGGGCTAGGTTTGGTATATTTCGAAGCACGCCCGCCGCTCTTCCTGGTGGACAGACGTTTCTTCCCTTAGCCCGAAGACTCCTATTGCAGAGGTGTAGAAGTGAGTCAAAAAGATTTGAAAGATTTGGGGGGCCAGTTCTCCCCCCTCCCTCGTTCTCCATGAGCATGGGGCCCAATGGAGCAGGAAGAGGGTGTCCCGCAGGGAAGTGCCTCAGTGTCACACTCTCTGCCCTGAGCATCAACGGCATCACCTCGGTGCTGCCGGAAGATGTTCTCGCTACGCTCTACATGGACTACCTTTCGATCTCTTTTGGCGCGGCCCAGATGCCAACTCTGGAGCGTCGACTCCAACAGGCATTGAACCGCGTCTCTCGCTATGCCGAAGCGCACAGGTTTCGGTTTTCCTTGGCCAAGACTAAGATGGTGCACTTCTGCCGCCATCCACGACTCCACCCTGAACCAGACTTGTTTCTAAATGGGGTGCGCCTGGAAGTGGTTGAATCGCACCGTTTCCTTGGTCTTGTATTCGACCGACGCCTCACCTGGGAGGCTCATATTCGCAGCCTTAGGGTCTCTTGTACCCGCGCCATGGATATTCTCCGTTCCGTGACTTTCAGCGCTCGGGGCGCTGATAGGGCTACTGCCTTACTTTTTTATCGATCCTTTGTTTGCTCGAAGCTCGACTACGGATGCGAGTTTTATGCATCCACAGCCGAGCGTTTATTGCGCAAGGTGGACTCGATCCTCCACACCGGCCTTCGCCTTGCGACCGGTGCCTTCCGCACTTCCCCCATGGAGAGCCTCCTAGTCGATGTTGGGGAGATGCCACTCGCTCTACGCCGTGTACAGTACATTATTCGCTTGTACGCGCGAGCCCGGCTCCTCCCTCAGTCGCCAACAGCTCTCACTGCATCCGCAGCTGATTTCGACGGTGCCTGTGTCGCCGAGAGACGCCAGTCATACCCTAAGCCCTTTGGGTTTAGGGCCAGGAAACTCCTTCGAGAGATAGGTATAGCTCTCGGGCTGGTGGCGCCTCTGGTTCTGCCCAGGATGCCACCCTGGAGGGTACCACATTTGGCTATTTGTCGCCACGCCTCTGCTCCCAAAGCTTGTACAGCGCCGGGAGTATTGCGTTCGACCTTTTTGGAACACACCTCGTTTCACGCTGGAACCGTGCCAGTTTATACGGATGGCTCCAAGTCTCAAGAGGGGCCTTCTCCCCTTTATTTAACTAGGTTTTTTTTTTTGTTATTGTTGTTTTCTCTGTAGGTTGCACGCTCCTGCGCCGGGAGGAGGGGGACCTCCCACCGACGCCGGAGCTTTCTTCCTGATTGTTGCCATCTTCCCTTTTTATTGTTGTTTTGTTTTCATATTCTTATTTTAAAGTAGATTAGTGCTAGGCTGTTGTGATTGCGGCGACTTATGCCCAAGTGGGCAGTCGCCAGATAGGCTAAAAAAAAAATCCATGAGCATAGGACCGCAATATCGCAGCCCACGTCTTTTGCGACCACTTTGTCCGAATTCTCTAGCCTAGATACTGCTCCGCCATTATTCAATACCCATTTTAACACTCCTTGTTGCGTTCTCAACTGGAGTACGAATGAAGGTTCTACGTATCGGCGACCGAGCGTGAATTGCGCAAGTTTTACTCGCTCCACACAAGTCGCTTTCTCTCTCGTCCGATTCCGGCATACTCGCGAGACGCAGCGCCATTTGATCGACCTCTTTTTAGCCCTATGACGCCGGCTTAGTCCTCCAGGCTTGTTCTTTTTATATTGTCAGGTTCCTGTGGGTCCCGATTGTGGGTTGTTTGATTTTTTTGAGGAGGTAAGCCTTCTCGACAGTATTTAGTAGTTGCGCGTTGGTTGCATGGTGCGGCCCCGCTTTGAATGGGTCTCTCCCCGGAACCAGAGCACACCTTTTCCCTTGTTTTGGGGTTTGTTGTGGATTTCTTTTTCCGTTTGTTTCTATTAATTTTAATATAGCCTTAAAGATAAACTTGTTAGTAATTACGGTGTCTTTGCCCCTATGGCATTCGCCAGTCGAATCTCCTTAGATAACAATAAAAAAAATCCCTTGCCCCAACTTATAAGTAGAGAACAGCGCCCCCAAATTGGTTTCGTTGCTTTCTCATTAAATTAGTGTGAGGGCTCATGTTCACATTCTCTCAACGCCTACACAATAAAATTAGATCAGACTCCTGGTATCATTTTCAACCCCTTAATAAACGAGAAGTTGTTGCACAAACAGCTCGAAATGTATTCGGATTAATTCAGCATATATGAAATAATAGTTTGTGTCGTGCAACATCCGCCACGAGAGGCAAAATAATATCATTTAAGTGAAGGGTATCTCATTTGATACTGAAGGCAGTGAGCCCTATTCTTGCTGTGGGTTTTGTCTTAATCCCCCCCATCCCTCCAAGGAGATTCTCCCCCTGTGCCGCCTTTTATTGCCTGGGCTTTTTGTTCGAACACTTTTTGGGGTAATTTGTGATGCTCCGTCTCATCTCTAACCATTTTTCCGTATTTCCTTTTTGTCTTTTACTTCATTTTTACAACTCCCCCTCCCCATTTTCTCTTTTCCACCCCTGATAATAATCATCTTGGCTGAGTGGATTGCCTTTACATCAATCGGCGGATACTCCACTCTCTCATTTTTGTTTGCCTCATCCTTTTTTCCCGTTTCCTTGTTGGACTTGTTATGGTTAATAATCGATAGATTTGCAGGAGCGTCCACTCTTTAGAAGGCTAAATATTTTCTTGAAGATTATGAGGCAGGATACTAAAACTGTTGATATTGAGATACGAGGTGCAATATGCTAAGCCTAAATTGAGATGATTGCTGTTAACTGGTTGGAGGCTGCTGTCGATGATTGCTGCTTGTGTGGCGACTTTGAGTGAGTTTAAGGCTAAATCCCAGCCAATATTTCATTCTTCGATGGTGCGTACGTAATAGGAGTTAGTGGGCTACAATGGCTTGGTCGTTAGTATTAACTCGATGGAAACTTGTCAGATTTGGTTGAAGAAATCGAACGAGAACTTGGACTATCACATGGAAGTGTTATCAACATCATCCACGACAATTTGGCCATGACCAAGGTCTCTGCCCGTTGGGTCACTAGAAACCTCACGCCCCATGATCGACTTCAACGTCTTCAAAGTCCACAAGGCCAGAGTTGCACAAGCTGCCCTGCACGAGTGCAGATTCGAGGAGCTCAACCATCCCCCCTACAGTCCAGATCTGGCTCCTAGCGACTACTTTTTATTCCGCCAGCTCAAGGCTGCACTGCGTTGACGCTGGTTTAGGGACGATGAAGATGTCAAGCTCGCCGTCCAGGAGTGGATTGAACAGCAGTCAGGAGATTTCTGGTTGTGGGGAATTCGAAGCCTCAGGGTCGAGTGGAGCAAGTGCATTGAAGTCGAGGGTAGTTAATTGAAAAATAATAAAACACTTTTCCTCATATATCGTTTCCTTATATCTGAATTGCAAAACTTATTGACCGCCCCTCGTAAATACCTGCCGCCTCACCTGGATAGGAAGTATACTGTTATTTCTGTGTACATTCCACCGTCAGCCGACTTCGACACGGGGGACTTCCTCCTCATCTTAGCACGGTTGCTGAGGTCCTCTCTACTGTTCAGGTATTTGAAAGGTAGACACCCCTCTGGGGAGACTACTCGATCAACGGGGGTCAGGTTTTTGCCAATCTGATCGACAAGCTGGAGATAGGTGTTCTAAATGTGAATGGGTTTACGCATCCTTGCCCGATAATCGCTCCATTTTCCTACCGCGATCTGCCCCTCTGCTCTCTGGATGCACAGCCTGATTTTGGGTTGGTAGTGGTATATAACCTTCATGACACTGAACACTTTCTTATTCAACTATCGTTTTATGGGCCGTTGCCGCCTGAAAAAAAAACGCCTCCGGGGTGCTTGAAACGGGCGAGGTGGTTCGCATTTCATGAAATGACTAATTTCTCTGTCTCAGTCGAGGAATTTAGGTCGCTTGATTAAGCTGTTGGGTTCTTTAGCAACCTCAAGGGCGTGGCACTAACTACTATTCTAGACTGTCTGGCCCTTTTGCACCCTTCAGCTTCCTTGGTGGTCTGCAGAGTGTTAGACAGCCATCAAGTAGAAGCTATAATATGCATAAGCGCATGTACGATACCACCGTCGTCGCTGAATTTCATCGTTAGGTATGCGCATCCTGATGTCGCTGAAGGCGGAAAACCCTTCAACGACATGTTTACGTTAAGTTGCGTTTTGTTCGACTCTCGCTTCGTGCGTGGACACCGCCCCTGGTCCAGCGTCGATGTTCCGTACGCCATGATTCGACACCTACTGAGCATATGCTTTTTCCGCACATTTTTTTCTAACTTCGTTCGTGTGCAATTTGGGAAAAGTGGTAAATGCTAGATTAGCCATTTCCTGCCCTATACGGCTGATCCCCACATGTTCCTAAATGGGGTTAGCCTCGAAGTGGTGGTTTCGCAGTTTGCCCTCTTCTTGTTTTCGATCAACGCCTCACCTGGTGGGCTTATATTCGCAGCTTTAGCGGTTCTTGTATTCACGCTATGGACATTCTTCGTTCCGTGACGTTCAGCACTCGGACTACCTTACTTTTCTACTGATTCTTTGTTCGTTCGGAACTTGAACCATACCGGTCTCCCTCTGGCGACTGGTCCCACATTGAGAGCCTACCTGTCGATTGTGTGTAGATGCCAGCCACGTGCTCTGCGACGTACATAGTCCATTATGCGCTCGTACGCGCTACCCTGGCGTCTCTCACTGCATCTGCTGCCGATCTCGAAGGTGCCTATGCCGTCTATAGAGACGCCAGTCCTAACCTAATATTACCCTTTGGATTTAGGGTTAAAAAATCCTTCCAGAGCTCGGTGTCGTTCTCGGTCTTGGCAGCACCTCTGGTTCTGCCCATGACTCCTGTCTGGACGGTACCATCTTTGACTATTTGTATAGAACGTAGTTTCGAGTAGATTATAGAAGTAAAATAGGTTTTAGCTTTTCTATTAAAATTCTCGTGTCCTTTTTCACAGCAAAATCGGGTATCTTTTCGGCTTTCTGTGTCCCAAAAGTGGGTGGGAGAGATGATCGGGGAGAGCATTCATCTGTGCTATGCTTTTTCTCATGCTGCTTGTTCGAGCTTTCCCAAAATAGAGTCTCCTCGGTATGGTTAGCAATGTCTTTTGAGGTACTACTATTCCTCGTGACTCCTTGTGAATCAGTGACGCCACAGTTGCCGGCGAGCTTGGCGAATATCGAGATTACCTCCTTTTGGGTTTCTGGAGATGTAGGGATTGCGGTGAATTAGCGAGCCAATGAGGACGCCAAACAGTACGCAGGCACTGGGCGACCATACCAGTGTTTCGCTCTTCCTCACACTGACTACAAGGCAGGAATTTTGGCCGTCCTACGGTCTGTCTGGCAAACAAGATAGGAGACGGCCGATGGGAACAAGTTCCGTGCCATCGACTCGCAACTGTTCCCGTAGACTTTCCCCAGTCAGTGTGATCCTCACTTACGCTTCCTGTCCCCGTACCCGGACGTGTGAGGTCGATGTCACATATTTATTGTACTCAGGACAGATTTGTGCACACATACTTGTGGATTCTTTGACCTCTTGACACTCTTTGAGGTTGGTCACATGCTCAGGCGAGGGGGGCAGGCGGTCCTCTCCCCGACGCCGGACCGTGCTTCCTTCTTCTTGCTCTTGTTTTGTTTCCTATTTTATTTTTTACTTTTGTGCATGCAATTTTGCATTGTTTTTCTTTAATGTAAACTAGTAATAGGCAACAATTGATTACGGCGATCTCTTAGCTTGTGACAATCGCCAGATGACTTGGCAAAGAAGATGGGAGATGATCGAGCGGAACTTAATGTTACGTGCAATTGCGCCACGACTGTTCCCAAGGACCTACCCCCTAATGCCGCGACGACTTCAGGTAGCTTTCTCTCGTCTCCGAATTGAACACACTCACGGGACGCACCGCCATTTGAGGGAGTGCTCTCCTGCGCCTTATTACTACGACTGCATTGTTCCCCCGACTGTTCGGCACATTTTTGTTCAATGTCCCAGTCTGGGTGATCTTTGCGCACGTTTTCCCTTGTACTCGGGACATTTTCGTGTACACAGACTTCTGGACTATACGACTTTTTGGAGGAGGCTGCCCCCCTCCACTTTATTTGACTGTTTTTTTTTTGTGGCAGCCTCTTCCAAAAAGTCGTATAGTCCACAAGTCTGTCGGGCCTACCCCCGACGCTGGAGCGCGTTTCCTTCTTGTTACCTTTTTGCTTTGTTTTGTTTTTAGTCTATTATTTTTTATCCTTGTTATTTACTTATTTTCTTTTATATGGCCTAGTCGTAGGCTGTAGCGAGTATGGCGACTTATGCCAAAGTAGGCAGTCGTCAGATGGGTTCCTAAAATAAAATGAAAAAAAGAGCGCCATATAAAAATTCAGGTTGCTTTCTGTCGTCTTTGTATTGGGCGCACTCGCGGGACTCAGCGCCATTTATGGAGCGCTCCCTCGCATCTTAGTGCGACGACTTCGTTCTCCACTCGACTGTTTCGCACATTTCTCTCGAATGTCCCAGTCTGGATGACCTTGGTGCACGTTACCTCTCCCGCTACCGCGATGAGCGGGGTTGCTACCCTTTGTCCTTTATGTTTGGCAGGTGTTTGTTCACCACTTACCTGTGTACTCATTGGCTTTCTGGAGGAGTCTGGCCTCCTCCATTATATTTGACTGTTGTTGGGCGCGTGCTCCGTGCTAGGGCGTGGCTCTTGTTTCTTTTGCATTTTTTTTTCTTTGTTTACTGTTTGTCTTTAATTATCCTAATAATAAGCTAAATATAACTGGGCGATTTGTCCTTGCTAGCAATCACCCTATGGACGCGACCCGGTCACATGTCGAAATGATCGTTAGGGTTCCCGGACACTTAGGAGTGGGTGTCCAAGAACGTGGGTTCATCACTGTCTGCACGGACTGATCGACCGGGCGAGCGTTTATCTCATTACTCACGGTCAAATCAGAACAATCCTCCGAGTCCATAGCAACAGCGAACGGGAATTTAAAGTTCCGTAGTATTTTGCCCTTATCTATGTCGTGGGTCACCCCTCCTCCCCTCCGTTGCGGCAGCGGCTTCATGCCGGTTCTTGCGCCTTCGAATTGTACAAACTCGTGGGACGCACTGCCATTAGATGAAGCTCTCACCCGAACCAGGGAGCAAGACATCTTTCGGCAGCATTCTGGGGCGACACTCTAGGCCACTACATGTCCCAGTACGCGATAGGCTGGGTCTCTACCCCCTCTCCCTAGTGCTGGGGCGGAACTAACTCCCCAATACCGGATTGTGGTGTGATTCATTTCTTGGAGGAGGCTGGCGTCCTCCACAGTGTGCATTTATTTAAGTTGTTGATTGGTCGCACAGGCCGGGAGAGTGTCCCTCTTCCTTTAGGACCTTGAGGGTGCTTTCTATATATTTTTTTATTCTAATTCTTGGTTAGTGTCGGTGACTTTTCCTCTTTTTTTTACCTTATTGGCCTAAAGTTAAGCCATTTCTTTTGTGATTTTGGTGTATCCCCTCGCTAGCGGTGGCCAGAAGATCGCCTTAAAAGAACAAGACAAAAGATATTCCCGTAAGGGATGTAGCATGTGCAACCTTGCCGTGGTTGACATCTGGAGGCCTGTGGGACCTCCCATCCCCAAACCTAGTTCCAGATCTCTCCTTGTAAACGTTCTGCGGGACTCGTCCTCTTTAGTTAAAATCGAGAGGGGGAAAATATGCTTGTCTTTGAACGCGCATTCGCTGTCTTATCCCTCCCGCTCGCCAGATGGGGGCTTAAAAAAGAAGCCCTTTGCGGCATCGGAATCTATCAGAAGACTATTTTAAGAGAGTTCATCCTTCTCATAGCGCTACGGCCGCTTGCGTTGTTTTGCTTTCGCCGCTTTTGCTTTTTCCCCCCTTGCCCTCTGTTGCCTTTCCCGCCTTTGCTTTTGGGTTTGTTGTTTTTTTAACTTAACCTAGCATTAGGTATGATATAATTACGGCGAGTTATTCCCTTGTAGGGGATCGCTAAAAAAATACGACTACGACTTTGTTCATAGTTTTCCAGTTTAGCGAAGCCTTTTCTTTCCTTCCACTATAGAGCGCAATAACAACGAGGGCATCGCCCGCTGAAAGTTTGTAAGGAGAGAATTTTAAAGAAAGTGTGGAAGATAGATGAAGTGAAAAAGTGTAAGACATGTAGCTACAGATCCTCTTGTAAGCATTGGGGCCTGGAGGGCATGCAATATACCAGATTTCAGTTATATGAACAGTTTCCTTGATGGTTAGATAAGGAGAGATGTGCGTAATAAAAGCGGAAAAGGTAGGAACAATACAGGCCTGCCCCCCCCCCGCCCAAACCGGAGCCAAGGAAGGGTTGACCCACCCCTCTCCCCCGCCCTAACCATGAGTGGAGGGATGCTAGCTGGTTAGGAACTAGCCTGCAATTGTAGCCACAGGCCAGCAGCTGGTTCTTACAAGGAGAGTGGCGAAACGATGGTAAATGTGTGTGGTGGTGGTGGAGGGGGGGGGAGTGAAGGATTAAAGCTCAGGTAGTCTCAATCTAGTGTAAGACAACCGGGGTACTTTGTCTCTAGTACTCTAGTAGTTGTTTGCCATCTGGCCTTGGCCATGGCGGATCTCGACCGGATAATGAAATATACATAAAGGTCAGTATGGCAATCGCTGGTGAGTCCGAGGGCACCGGAGGCCGGTTCCTCGGTCCTCTTTGGGGAGAGGTGTCAGGAAGGATTATGTTTTGACACCAAACAGCGTTCAGGTGGAACCTTCTTCTCCACCCCGGGGGGCACAGGGATATGTTCCGCGTCAGAGGTATGTGGATATGGATACCTATCGGCGGGATTCCTTGGAACAGAGTGTATGTGTGTGTGTTGTGCTGCAAGGCTGGAGTGGAAAGAAAGGAGTGTTGTAACTGGTTATGTATGTGATAAGTGTAAGATCTACCCACTCAAGTGGGCTGATAAGTACAGCGCTGATGTTTGTCTCCGCTCATGTCGGAATCGAACCCGGTACCGATCGCGACGTTAGGAGAATAACGCCTTATTCACTCGCAAGAGCTCTAGAGCATACCCTAGATACCCGTGCTGTGATACCCCCCATTAATCTGTAGCTCTCCATTGAGAAATACCTACATAAGACGAAGTCCCCAAACGAACATCCCTTTATTTCACTCCATTCCCGAGAAGATAAGTTTGTTTTTCTCGGTGCGATTCGCTAAGCCCTAAATGTGTGGAGAGATTAAACGCAATACCTCTTTTAACGTCTAATCATTTTCCAGAAAAGGTGTGATTTGTTTTTCAGATACGTTTAAAAATGTAATAAAAGTACAATTTAGTACATAGTCGCAACACAGTTCATCTCGGGTAGTCGATTTTCTGAACTTCGATTACAACGACCGTTCAGGCATCTTTTTCAAGAAGCATTTTTGATAAAATGACCAGGAAAAGGGAAGTGTCCTAAGAGAATATTTTGTGAAAGAATTAGGTAAAGGAAAATCTGCAATTTTCAAAACATTTAAAGCACGATCATCTCACTGATTTTTTTTTTAAGAGAATAATAGTATTCAGCCAAGAAAGAAAAGGTTTCAATCTGACTTTCGAGTACGCCAAGAGATTGTTCTCAAATCAAAAATAGAATTGGTGAAACCATCCCTCGTGTCAGCGTCATTTTCAAGCTCTCTTCGGTGAGTCTCTTTCCATCTCGAAAGAAAAATGTTCTCAGGAAATTTTCTACCTTTAGCAATAAGACGAAAAAGCCGTTCATAAGGGGGAAAAAAACACAAAGAAAAGCGTCCGCTGTGCGGCTGACATACCTGCATGAAACTGACGGTATCAAAGAAGTTATCTTCACTGACGAATCAAGAGTCACTGGATCGGCCCGAGGGTTGATCAAGAGTCTGCGTTGTCGATGGACGTCAAGTGAATCGCTTCACCAAACGACAATAAGGAGGAGGATTGGTGATTTGGGCTTCAATTGTTGACAATTATGTTGGACTTAGAGGTAGTGGCGTCAAAATAGATTCCAAGGCGCACTGCTTGCTAGAGACGAGCTTGTAGCACCTTAAATAGATGCGAAGGCGCACCGCGAGTTCATAGAGAAAAACGTCCTACCTTGTTTCAAAAAACGGTCACAGAGGTTGAGGAAGTCTTCGTGCAGGGTAATGCTTTTAGGCATTCCTCTATGTTCTCTAAGACTTGTTTAGCGTCGAAAAGATTTATAGGAAAGCCAATCGTGGACCGGCCTCCCAACAGTAGCGAGCTAATCCAATAGGAAACTTGTAAAACATCCTAAAGACAGGCGTTTACGCAGATGGCATTCAATTTAATAATAAAAATGATCATTGGGAAGTCATCCAGGATGCCGCAAAGAATGTTTCTGTTGATTGCTTCAAAACTTTGACTTCATCACTCGACCATTGACTGTTCAAAGTTATTGAAAAGAAGGGCTGCTTTCTCCAGTAGCTCTTGAACAGTTCTTATTTAATTTAAAATTATGTTTCATCTAATTTCCTCTCTGTATTTCTTACACTTATTTCATTTAAGTTGCTTAAACTTGTTAAAAACTCTGTGTAGGTATTTCAAATAAGAAAATATCTGCAAATGTCCTTCCCTATGGCATTTAGCTTCCATTTATTTAGATTAGATTTTTTGTTCATATGATTTCTTAACTCCACGAAGAACGTTACCCCAAAATGGAGCTGTTTTAAGAGAGCTTTAGCTATTTTCATTATTTGCATATTATCTCTTAACACACTAATGCTAGGCAATTAAACTCTCATTTTTTGCTTTTTTAATTTAACATTCTCCTTTTTTGCTTTTTAGTTGCCATTATTTTTGCTCCCTAAAAAAAATCCATATGGATCCCGCAATCACATACCTGCCAATGAGGTTCCTCTTCCTGCAACTATACCGCTTGTCCTTTGTACTCGGGGCGGGTTCGTGGAAACAGTTGTGGACTATCTGACTTTTTGGAGGAGGCTGGCCTCCTCCACTTTATTCGACACGCTTTGCTGTAGGTCGCATGTTCCTGCGCTGGGGGAAGGCGGTCCTATCCCCGACGAAGGATCGCGCTACCTTGTTTATTTCTGCTTGTTTTTTGTTTTATTTGTTTTGTTTTTAGCTTGTTTCTTAGCCTTTATTCCTGTTTTTTATCTTTATTTGTTATTTTTGCCCTAGTAGGCAATCGCCCATAAAATAAAATAAAAAATCCTCCAACTAAATTTGCCGCCAAAAAGGAGTTGTTTTGTGTATGGCGCGTTTGTGTGACGTCACATTCCAGTGTCACTGATATTTTGGTGCTCATTCATGTTTGAGGCTCCTTATTTCTCTCCGCCGAAGAGAAGTCATTGAATTAAGGGGAATCTGCGTAAGATGGGTAATAGGAGTTAACTGGTATGTGTGTATGATGAGGCGCAGGAGGGATGGACTATGAATCGGTGTACTGTTTAACCCCCTCCCCCCCACCTAAAGAATAAAGTGGAGGCGATAAGGGTTTACTTTTCATCTTATGTTCCGATGATATTTATTAGATTTATCCCTCTCCCCTCCAGTTTTCTTCCGTTCTCCTCATCTTTCTCTTACTACTAATGTATATTCTTGGGTCTCTTCCAGCGCTGCAGGGCTTTTCATTGCTTTCACCCCTGCCCCCTCTACCGACACCACCCCTTTCTCATATAGAGAGAGAATGGAAGCGGTGGCGAATCTCTGTCGGTACGTCGCCGGTCCCAAACCTGACTATCCTTATTGGTCTTCAGTAGCTGATCGCGGCTCCCTTCCTATAGAAAGTCATTTTCTTAATTTCTTTTATTTTTCTTTCTTTTTCTTTATTTCTTTCTTTGTAGAAAATTCTTCTCTCTCCTTCGAAAACGTGTTGTGGTTGGTGTATGTTTGTTGGCTGTGTGCGACTGACGAAACCGATATTGCGGGTGTCGAGGCGGAGAGCTTCTTCCGTCGTCAGTTTCCTTCTCTTCCTCACTCGCAGCGCGTCGCCCTTTTCGGCCCCGATACTTTTCGAACGGTCCCATCGCCGCCTTCGTCGGTTCTGCTGCGACAGCGCCGAGCACTCGTGACGCCTTGCTCGCGTCGCCAGTGTGTCAGTGTTGCGCTGACGTGGAGCGAGGCTGCTCCTGTTCCTTATATCACTTCCCCCTAGTCCTAGTTCCGGTTTTTCTGGACACTCATCCGGATGTGTATAACCGATTTCCGTTTCCCCAATTCCCTTCTCATGGCGGTTTGTGCGGGAGAGGGGCGGTCTTCGTTTTCAGTTTTAAAGTTGCTGGAAACTTCGTGCCTCGGTTTCAAGACTGCGGGAGCGCTCACCCCTCCCCTTCGCCTAGTGTGTCCCAGTTTTCGCTCGCTTGTGGCTGTATCTTGTGTCGGTGGTGTATTTGCATGCTTACATCTCATTTTACAATGCGTTGTTCTTATTATCGTAGGTAAAAAAAAATACTTTTGATAAAATCGCGAAGCCGTTGCTTAAAAAATGGTTATCTTGAAAATCGACCTTCATTTGTCAGTTTTTTGGAAAGCGATCGAAACCTTGATAATCGTCGTAGGTTTGGAGTAGACTCAAATTCCGATTTCTGTAAGCATACGGATGGAAGGCTTAGAAATCTAGGACATGTTGTTGTTTGTGTCTCTCCCTTACTCCCCCATCCCCCTACAATTACCTAGCCGGGAGTCGGAACGGAAGTAGGTTAAAGAGTTGCGTCCCCCCTCCCCATATCCTGTTTCTTCACTGCAGATTGTGTATTTGTCAGTTCCGGACACCCCGTGATTGAGGACTTATACCAGGGGTGGTCAAACGCGTGCCGTCCATGTCAAGTAAATTTTTCCGATGGGATCGTTTACCACAGCATTAGGTATATATATATATATATATATATATATATATATATATATATATATATATATATATATATATATATAACAACAACTTGAGAGTTCCTCTTAATTGTATTATCTAAAATGGATCTGTTTAGTTAAATATAAACAGTTAAGTGGAGCGTTAAAGCATCAATTTTCTAAAGGTAGGTATTCAACGTCTTCGCTGAGAAGGGCCTCCAAAAAACAAGTGCCCGTGAAAGCAAATGGTGCCGTTAGATAGGTCTCATAAGTCAGCACCCTAGACTTATTACCCCACTTTGGGGGCCACTTCCATTGCCAGGACTCCTCCAGGGAGATTTAATTAAGGTTTCGCTCTCACAATTATTCTTATTACATTTGGCTCTACTTCACATTTACTCGTTCGTTCAGTCATTGAATCATTTGCGACTGCGGATACTTACACCGTCGTTAAAGTGGCTGGTGTAGTCGGTTTAGGCGTACCCACCTACATACAACCCTACCGTGCACGCATTTTGGCGGCTGAGTTCATTGATTTTTCGAATGGGATTGGATGCACGGCTTTTCAACGGGCGCCGCACTTAATCTCGATGTGTAGTATTTTCGCGTTTGAGTTTGCATTCTTGAATGATATGTGTGTGCCTCTCTACAGCAACCGCTGATGAAGTACTAATGAAGTGCTCTTCCAAATTATTTTTAGTGTATACCCTATATATATATATATATATATATATATATATATATATATATATATATATATTGTGTGTGGGTGTGTGCTGGACGTTAAGCCAAAAGTTCGCGAGTTCGATTTTAAGGCAAAAAAAACCCAAACAATATCAGTGTCGACCAACCAACCCGCATTGAGCTAATATAGTAGCTTCTTGCCCCAAACTTCTCATTATGAAATAAATCCTAAGAAATTTCGGACGTTCCTGTTGGATCAGCTGATTTAAACTAAGGTCCAACTAGTGTTTGTATAGATCGGGTGTGGGTGTGGGGGTACATATTGCGACTGACTACTTGTATAGACAGGGGTGCTGTGAGTCCAAATGCGCCTGCCTACAATTTCAAATCCAAAGACGTGATCAAAAACCTAAATAAAGTCTTGTACATTGCGACCTACAACTCCAGAACACTATCTGAGGAGGTAAAATCTCACAGAACTCCTCACTGAAAGTCACTGATATTAAATAAGATCTAATTGGTGTGTGTTAAACCCGACGATACGGGGAAGCAATCACTGAAACAAGTAACCATCTCCTACAGTACCACAAAGCAAAATAAGACCAAATGCAGCATGGTGTTGGATTCCTAATACAGATAGTAGTGCTCAAAGAAAATGTATTAGAGTTTCAATATATATCAGAAAAGAGTAGCTTACGTAAGCCTTAAGAGTTTAAGAAGTACAACCTCACCCTTGTCCAAGTTTGCACCCCAACATCTGGTAGTATGCAAGGAGAATTAAATATATTATATGATGACATTAGGATAAGCTTAATTAAAAAAAAGAAGCCCACTTTAACATCCTCATGGGAGGCTTTAATGCAAAAGTTAGGCAAGGTATGAGTTATGGATGGGAAAGTTCTAAATGGGTGAATGAAATAAAAGGGGAGTTTACACTGACCACAACCTCAAAATTGCCAACACGATGTTAAAAAAAATAAGCAGCAGCAAAGATGGACTTGGATAAGCTCATAACGATGAGAGATACAATGAAATTGGTTACATTCTAGTGGACAAAAGTTAACTGTCAATAATTTTCAAGCCATGAATAAAATCAAAAGCAGTGACCATAGGATCAGATGTAGGCTAAAAATAAGCCTATTAAGATATAGAAAAACCTCGTTTCAGAACTTCAGCGACATCTTCCATCGATCATACCCTGAAAATCCCCATTGCCAACAGCAATATACAAGCAATGAACAATAACTTGATGAAATAGCTGCAAGACACTGCTAAAAAATACAAAAAAACAAAATGAGAACTACAAACTCAAATTAATCCTTTAATGCAAATAATCAGCCAAAATACCTTAAAGTAACAAACATCAACCAATAAAGTGATAGAAACAGAGAACTAAGTTAGGGTTGAAAACCGCATCAAAGAAGAAAAGGAGGATATAAAATCACCCCCCTTCCTCAAAGGAAAATTTCACATTGTAGCTATAAAAGAGGAAGATGGTTCATCATCCAGGATCGAGAAAGTTAAAAGAACATCAAGAACCACAACCAACCAACAACGCCCAATAATGTTTCAGCTGTTATTAAATCAGAAATTGTAATCAATAAATGAAGAGACACAAAGCACCAAGTCAGGACATTATCCTTTCGGACTTGCTGAAAGATTCTGGAGATGTCATCGTGGGCAAACTAGTTTGCCTCTTCGCTGAATTTCTTAAACGAGTCAAGATTCCCGACGACTGACGCAATGCCATAATAATCCTTCTATTCAAAGGCCCCGCAGGGTGATACTCCGTGTAGACTATTATATTTGGTATCTGGGGGACCAGTAGTAGTGGTAAAGGGTTTTCCCTTTCCATCTTTAGAGTTGTCTTTGGGCAGCTCAACTTCTTATATGGAGATGAATCGCCTTACCCTTTTTCTAAGAGACTCATAGCGGAAAGTAGGTTTACCTTTCTCCTACCTCTGACTGGTAGAGTCTTCTCTTGGGGCGGCACAGGCTCACGAGGACCCATTAAGAGAGGAGGGACCTCAAGACAACCGAACCCTCTCCTATTTTGGTGAAGGATAAGACTGACGATGTCCGTCCAGCCTCGCAGGATGAGATAAGAGGGCTCACGCCCCTAGCTCTCTGAAGAGGAAAGAAATCATAGAAAAAAAATCTGAGTTCGTCTGCTTTTGGGGGCGGACGGGCTCCCCGCCGATTCAGCGAGATGCCAGGCCAACGAGAGCATGTCCCACCTCGGGTGTGGTGGGGAAACAAGTCCCAGACCAAAACTAAGGTGAGTGGAGCCTCGTGTCCACCGGGGCCTCTCCACGAAGTGTTACTCGTTGTCTATGACCCTACCAGCTTCAAGCGATTCCTACTTATTCATTTGACTGTTCGACAGATGGAAAACTGTTATTCAAAGGACACATGTTCTATCGGCGTCAGACTCTCGCTAGGATACTTGCTAGACACCCGAAGGTCACCCGTTTCTCGGACGTGACACTTTTAGTGAATGTGGCCGACTAATGTGCAGGCGGCTATAATGAATGCCCTCCGGTCACTTACTGGCTCGTCGCTGCAGGTAACACCGGACTCTACCATAAATTTGGTAAAATGGAAAGTTTATGAGAGGGAAATCGTAGAGGACATCACAGATAGGCTGGCCGACCAGGAAGCTGTCATAGTAGAGCGTACGATGAGGAAATAGGAATATGTCTCGACTGCCAACCCTACGCTCTTCGTCTCGTTCGACCGTGACAGACGTTGTGAATCAGTGTGGGCCAGACGTTATCGCTACCTCGTCAAGGCATACGTGCCTCGGCCACGTAAGTGTTATTAGTTCCAACGCTTCGGCCATACGAATCGCTTTTGTAGAGGTGCAAATTCGGGTCCAGCAGAAATATGTGCTATCTGCGCAAGGTACACACATGACCAGGCTCTGTCTTGTACACCCAAGCGTGTGAATTGCGGCGAAGCACACCCTGACTCTTCCCCACGTCCCCCATTGAGAGCCAACTTGTCGATGCTGGGGAGATGACACTCGACCTGCGTTGTACACTGCATTATTCGCCTGTACGCGCGAGCCCGGTGCCTGCCTCAGTCGCCAACAGCTCTCACTGCATCCGCAGCTGATCGCGACGGTGCATATGCCACAGAGAAATGCCAGTCATACCCTAAGTCATTTGGGCTTAGGGCTAGGAAACTACTTCAATCGCTCATATAGCTCTTGGGGCAGTGGCGCCCCTGGTTTTGCCCAGGACACTACCCCGGAGGTTGCCACCTTTGACTATTTGTCGTCACGCCTCTGCTCACAAAGCTTCTACAGCGTAGAGTATTGCGTGCGGCCGTTTTGGAGCTCAGTTCGTGTCACGCTGGAACCGTGCCAGTGTATACGGATGGCTCCAAGTCCCAAGAGGGGGTCGGTTTCCACGCCGTATCCCCTCTGTTTGAAGTCAGTGGAGCACCTCTGCCAGGCGCTGTGTCGGTTTTCATGGCTGAACTGTTTGCATTACACCTGCCAGTACGGGAGATATCGCGACGTGCCCGGTTCGGAGACCGGATTGTGATTTATAGCGACTCAGAAAGCGCCCTGAGTGCTCTCGGGCTATTAGAATCTCCGCATCCCCTGGTTCGCGATATCCATGATGCCACGGTTTTGGCGAGCCGGGCGGATGTCGAGATTATCTTTTGGTGGGTTCCTGGTCATGTAAGAATTGCGGAGAATGAGGGTGCCAAAGAGTCCGCGAGGAGTGGGTGACCGGACCAGCGTTTCCCTCTTCCTCATACCGATTACATGGCAGGAATACAGGCAGCTTTCCCGCCTGCTTGGCAAAGAAGATAAGAGACGGCCGAGAGGAACTTAAAGTTACGTGCCATTTCGCCGCGACTGTTCCCATGGACCCACCCCTAAATGCCGCGACGGCTCAGGTTGCTTTCTGACGTCTCCGAATTGGGCACACTCGCCTGTGCCTTATTGCAAGGACTGCTTTGTCTCCCAGACTTTTCGGCACATTCTTGTTGAATGTCCCTTACTGGGTGATGTTCGCTCACGTTACCTGTCTCGGTACCGGGATGAGCCGAGTCGCTACCACTTGTCCCTTGTACTCGGGATTAGTTCGTGCACGCAGACTTGCGGACATTTTAGAGGATGCCCCCCCCCCCTTTATTTGACTGTTGTTTTCTTGTAGGTCGCATGTTCCATGCGTCGGGGAGGCGGGCCTATCCCCGACGCCGGAGCGCGCTTTCTTATTGCCTTTTTGCTTTGTTTTCTCGTTATTTTTTAGCCTTTGCCCTTTTTTATTGTTGTTATTTACATATTGTTACTTGCTTTGTTTTTGTTATTTGTTTTTTGATATAGCCTTGTAGTAGGCTGTGTTGTGTACGGCGACTTATGCTCAAGTAGGCAGTCTCCAGATGCCCCCCATCCCCCCAAAAAAATCCTGCGCCGGGAGGGAGGCGGGCCTACCCCGGACGCCGGAGCGCGCTTCCTTCTTGTTCACTAATCTTGTTTTTTTCTGTTTATTTGTTGCTGTTGTTCATTTTTTACCCTGCCTCAGCCTTTGTTCCTTTTATCTTTGTTATTTATAGATTATTTGTTTTTTTTTATCTAGCCCAATATTAGGTTGTGATGTCAGTAGGGCGACTTTTGCACCGAGTAGGCAGTCGTCAGATAGGCTCTTAAAAATAAAATACCTAAGAATTCTGGCATCTGTCAATTACAAAAAGGTGCAAAACAAGTAGATATTATCGCTCCGAAGTTATTCACCTCCCGTTCGAAATCTTCAGGAGGCTAAACTGGCAAAACAATGCTATTAAGATCTTTTGGGGTGTACGTATAACCTACTACATGGGATTCGCAGATTATATGGTACTTAAAGATGATAACCTAAAGAGATTTAAATAATACTTAATGAACCTATCCATGGAAACAAAAAATTTGGCCTAAAAATAAATCTTTGAAAAGTAAAAGTTATGGCAAAGCAACCCAAGGTCGACATGATGCACATTAAAAGTAATAACGAGCGAATTGAAATGGTAGACAAATATTTATATATATATATATATATATATATATATATATATATATATATATATATATATATATATATATATATATATATATATATATCTGGGTCAACAGATTACAATGTCATCGGGAAAAGTTTAGGAAATCTAACACAGATTCACTCTGGTCTGGACGACTTTTGCAAAATGAAACATCACCTTCGAAAGCAAAATGCCTGTGGTCCAACTAAGAAAACTATACAACTAATGTATACTAAGGCCTATGAAGCATAAACTTGGAACTTGATCAAAACACAATAAAACTTAGAAGAACGCAAAATGCCCATGAGCGTATATGTGGGATATGTGGAGAAACCAAAGTTCACGAGAGATGGAAGTTATAAGGAACCGAAAATGAAACTGTACAGTCCATGCATGTGTGGCAAAATTCAAAGAACATGTAGATGGACCAGGAAAATGATCGATTTCATTCCACCTGAGAAAAGAAGACTTAATGCAAGATATATGGTGCGGGTGGTTGATAGCGCCCGCTTTTTATAGCACCCTGGGGAACGCCCTAGTCACCACCAGGGAAGACCAAGTTTCAGTCACTGTTTCTAGTGAACGCCCTAGTCACCACCAGGGAAAACCAAGTTTCAGTCACTTCTAGTGAACGCTCTAGTCACCACCAGGGAAAACCAAGTTTCAGTCACTGTTTCTAGTGAACGCCCTAGTCACCACCAGGGAAAACCAAGTTTCAGTCACTGTTTCTAGTGAACGCCCTAGTCACCACCAGGGAAAACCAAGTTTCAGTCACTGTTTCTAGTGAACGCCCTAGTCACCACCAGGGAAAACCAAGTTTCAGTCACTGTTTCTAGTGAACCTAAAAACAGTGCTATAAAAAGCGACCAGTGTCATTCTGTGCTATCCACCAACCGCACCATCTTTTATAATCTCTCCCTCCCAAATATATATATATATATCTATATCTCTCTCTCTCTCTCTCTCTCTCTCTCTCTCTCTATATATATATATATATATATATATATATATATATATATATATATATATATATATATGTTTGTGTTGGTGGGTGTATTGGATTAATAATCCAATATCAGGGAATAGAAAGTATTGAAGCTCCTTGTGAACAGTGGCAACCTGCCATTAGGATGTTAAATAATTTAAAAAAAGTGGTAAGGTTTTCTTTGCAAGAGTCACATGGAATCAATAGTATTTGCATTGAAAAATGTACACACAAACGGATTTCATTCTAGAAATCGGTTTAAGGGAGCAAATGTGGGAGTGGGGGGATTAATGTTTTAATTGAACATTTCTATGAAAATTCGGAAATGAGAAAAAGTTCAAACCCACATACGCGAAGTTACCGAAAAGTTGGTTTTAGACCCCTTAGAAGAAAGGGAAATATCGATGTCGAAGCACAGAAAAGAGCTGTCGCCACAGATTTCGCAATCAAAGAGAAAAAATGTATCATAAACAGTACTGTAATAATCCCATGATTTGCCTGCAAATAAATTGGCTTCTCAAACCATGCGATGAAATTGTCCGCAAATACAGGACCCCAAGTGACTCCCCCCCCCCTACGCCATTAATTTAGCCATAAATCTCATTATTGCTAGTATAAAAGAAGTGTGTTAGTGCGGCCAATAAAAGCCCTCTAAAACGTGTAGGGGAAGAAGAACCCTTAAAAGAGGGAGTTGGGGAAGGAGAAAAGGCTCGTTTAATGATTACATCAATAGTCTGGTCGAGCGGAACCACCGCTTCCGATTTTAGTGAAGTTAAGTGGATACGTCAATGGGAATTTGACACTTTTCTACCCCTCAAAAATCTTATTTTTGAGTGAAAATTTCATTTTTTTTTATCATTATTTACATTAAAATTTTCTTAGCAATTCAAAAATATGATTTTTATTTCGATTAAACTACCGAAAATAACCGTAAATTGTACATTTCCATATATGCGTCAGTCTGCCTACGCGGCTCGAGAAACGCGCTGCGCTGGAGAGAAAACATGTGTGATTTGGAGATGAATTCGAAATAAAGCAAAGAAACAAACTCTGAATCACAGAGTTCACTTCACACTTCTCTTACCTGTCCCAATTAATTTGTTTTGACTGTATCAAAACTTCTCTCACCTCACACACAGCTAGGGTGTCTCAATTATGTCACAAAACAACTTGCTATCGAGCACAACTGTGGATTCGAACAAAGTGTAATTGAAAAGAGTATTGGGTTACCCTGTGTAGTCAGGTTAAAAAAATGAGTGCTTGTTTCTCAAGACAAATCACGAACAAAACAGAGACCAAAAACAAAAACTAAACTAAGGGATGATAACTGTTCGCCCGGAGCATTCTAAGTAGGCACTTTCGTAACTCTTCTTCCTCTTTCATCATATTCAATAAAATTAGGTATAATATTAACAAATACTGATGAATTTGTTTGTATATATATATATATATATATATATATATATATATATATATATATATATATAATATATGCACAATAATACTAAGAAATAAAGTGTAATTAATATGTCACAAAGTTCTATTTCTTTTGGTTTGGAAATATCATTTCCTAATAAATTTTTTCGTCAACCTTTTTTAGTCTTCGTTTTCCAGGAATTCATTGGTTGTCGACGCGCGTCGATTTCAACTACTTACAGAAATACGCATCAGTCAAAGTCCTTCATATTACCACCATTTATGAATGAAAGGATAATAAAAAAGCAGTGGTGCCGTTAGTTTCTGTGAATTATTATCCAAAATGCACATAGGACTGCCATATTTAAGCTTTGGGGCAAATAGAAATACTCGCCCAGTAAATTTACTAATCACATTTTCAGTATAAAGAAGAAAATGAATTTTTTTAATAGCTAACTTTGATTTATATTCTATTCTGACTACAAAGAGACGTCTCGAAGGAAGTTTGACCAAATTCTTACAGATACATATAACTTTTAGTGGATAGCGTCGAAGAATCATTTTTTTTTATGGTCGGGTGGGATTGGTGGGGGCATAACAAAAAATGAATCTGTCAATTTTTCTGAAATTTGGCATTTTAACTAAGAAGGTATTAATGAATATCTGTACGAAATTTGAAGCCGATTAGACAAGTGTCAAATTCCCATTGACGGGTATTGTTAGTCGCCGGAAGGAGTCGCGATTCCGGGCGACTTCATGACGCTGCTATTCGCTGAAGCGACCCATTGGTGGCCGAATGCCAGATTAAAATACGCCCCCCCTCCTCCACTGACAAATAAAATACCACAAAACGAGTGGTATATATATATATATATATATATATATATATATATATATATATATATATATATATATATATATATAATTTGTAAGATAAACGAAAGGACGTAGAGGGAGAATTTCATTTCATTACTTGATTAAAAACACGTTTCTTGTGTTAATTTCCACCCACTTCTGAATTGGGTGAAAATTAAAGACCTGAAACGTTTTTATGCTATCAAATAATGAAATGAATTTTCCTTTCACGTCCTTTCGTTTATCCTACAAATTAAATTGAAGCTCTACAGGAGCAGCCCAACAAATCAATATATATATATATATATATATATATATATATATACAGTGTGTGCAATAAATATCCGATACATGGTCAAAAGTTTATTTACGATAGTTACACAACAGCAAAGCAATCGAAAATTGAACATCTTATGTATTTTGTACGTTGAATACAAATTCGGTATTAGAATACACAAATAGTAAAGCATTGATATTATATCGACAAAAGTGTTAGATTATCGCCTAAAAAGTATCCAACACAGCCACCAAATTAGTTTTAAAGCGATAATAAATAGTTCTCGAACATTCCAGAGTGGTTTACGTGACAGGAATGCTGTAGAACTTTCTAGAAAAATAAACTACTTCGTCCACGTGAAACAGCGGACCTCAGTCAGTGTCTGAGAGCTGCATGAGAAGGAGGCCATCGTTCAACAATCTAATTCTAATATGGCGAAGACTAAAGAATTGACCAAATTGCAGCAGAGAACTAATTGTTCAGTTACATAAAAGTTGTTTGGGCTATAGAAAAATTTCATCTATGCTAAAAATACCAATCTCAACCACTGGTGAAATGTTTGCCAGTTCACGTCATATCAGTCCACTGCAAGTCTACCACGTTCAGGGCGTCCATCTAAAATTTCAAACCGTGCGGCTAAACATATAGTCCGTAAAGTAAAGAAGAATCCTTGATTGACTCTATCTTAACTTCAGAAACATTTAGAATCAGCTGGGACAGATGTATGCAAAAATTAATTAGAGCAGTTCTTAGGAACGAGGGATTCCATTCTCGCACACCAAGAAAGACGACACCTTTGTTGAATCCAATTCATGTCATAACTCGTCTGAATTTTGATAAGGAACATTTAGAGAAACCTGCAAGTTTTGGGGACGCTGTACTATGGTCTGATGAGACGAACATTGAATTATTTGGGTGGAATAGTGTTAGTCACGTTCGGAGGCAGAAAAAATCGGCGCATGATCCTAAAAATACAATCCCAACAGTGAAGTTTGGAGGAGGCAACATAATGGTATGGAACTGCTTCTCCTCTGCAGGTCCTGGAAGACTCCATATTATTGAAGGAAAAAATGAATGCTCAGATGTATCGCAGGATTCTGGATGATAATCTCTTACAGTCTGCGGACGAATTGAAGTTGCCAAGAGGATGGACATTCCAGCAGGTCAACGATCCAAAACATACAGCCAAGGGCACTGCAGCGTGGTTTCAACAGAACAAAATAAAGGTTATGGGATGGCCAAGTCAGTCGCCAGACCTAAATCTTATCGAGAACCTGTGGCGACAATTAAAACTAATAAAAATTGAGAAAAGGGACCCAAGAAATCTAACAGATTTAAAAAGAATACGCCAACAAGAATGGGCCAAGATACCTACAAAAATTTGTAAGAACCTCATAAGTAAATATCCCAAACGGTTGGAAGCTGTACTAGCGACGAAAGGTCATATCATCAAATACTAACTGGTTTTCAAAGATGTATCGGATACTTTTTGAAACGTTCGTTTGATATTCTTGCCGTAATCATAGTGATGTTTTACTATTTTTGCAATGTGATACCAATTTGTATTCAACGTACAAAATACATAAGATGTTCAATTTTCGATTACTTTGCTGTTGTGTAACTATCGTAAATAAACTTTTGACCATGTATCGGATATTTACTGCACCCACTGTATATATAGAGAGATAAAGATAGATAGATAGATATAGGATGCTAAGGGGGATTTGAGGACATTTAGGTTTCAGTTTATTTTATTTGCCTCTGTTGGAGTTCGAGTGTTCCTGTGCCCGTGGGATGCGGGCCTCCCTCCTGCCCCGGAGTCCTTCCTTCTCATTTTGTTTTATTCGTTTGTTTGTTTGTTTGTTTTTAATCTAGCTTAGCATTAAGCTGTAGGATGATTTCGGTGACTGTACCCACCAGGGCAGTCTCCAGATGGACGTTTAAAAAAAAAAATGACCTCGTTGCTATTGCGCTCTAAATGAAAAGTGAACTAAAAGTTGCAGACCCGACCGAAGATGAAAGAGGGCGTTAAATTTAGTCATATATGTTTACGTTGTTGGTGTGGCCTGAGTGTAGCGTGATGTATAGCTGGGTGTATGAGAACGACAAAATTGACATTGAGAGGAGAATAGAAACGTTTTCTAGAAATTTCTACTAACCGGTTCACGTCGCCCTTTAGATGATTCGCGCGACCGCCACCATCTTAACATGCCTCATGTACTACAATATTTTGAATTTGTGTCGTTGGAAAGATTTAGGTGTCAAGAAATGTGATATTTAGTCTGCTTCCGTCTAATACCTCCCGAGGAACTTGATCAAATCTTCCAAACACACTAAAAAAAAAAACGAGTTTAATTTTCTATGAAGTGCAAAGAAAAAGTTGCCTTCGTCTCGATAAAGTCCATTATTGCCTATGGATTTCTTTCCCCCGGTGATAGAAGGAATTGTTTCTAAATTCGGTTGTAGTTTTGGGATGGTCATTGTGTTTTCTTTATGGGCAACGGGGAGGGGCACCGTGGATTTCTAAAGGGTTCCCATGGATCGTGGGTTTCTCTGTAGACCGGACCACCTACGGTCGAGGTGCTGAATATTACCGACGAAGTGATCTTATCATGGTGAGCCCCTCTATTGGAACTTTCGCCTCGCCCACGTTCCTTGAGCCCGTTCTGTCGAACCCTGCCCTCCCCCACCCCTCCACCACACCTGACGGAAATGAAGTATGTGGGCTACATGCCCCGGTCGGAGGACCTCGGCCCGTCCCGGCACCCGGACGCGAATCAGACACTGTTCGAGAACTTTGTGCGGGCGGCGTCGCGCGGGACCGAGGACGAGACAGCTTCTAGCCACAATGACAGCATCGGGAGCCCTTCCTCGCGCTTCTCCCCGAAGACCGCGGGAACAGACATCGCCGCCATCTTCCATCACCCGCCCGACAAGTGGGAGCAGCAGGCCCCCGGCTCCGCGGGGATCTTCGAAATTGGGGGGTTGACCGGGGGCGCGTCCCCGTCGGCCTCCAGCACAGACACCCACCCAGAGGGGTTGTCTACCCAAAGGAAAAAGGCCGGGAAAATTTGTCGAGGGGGCCGAAGTTCCCAGAAAACCCCGACTACCAAAGTGCCCTCTGGGGGCTCTTCCCCCCATGAGCTTTTAATCAGGGAGACGGACATCTTGAACGACGAGATTTCGCCTCCGATGGGGGAGCCGCCGGATGGAGCTGTAGGGGATTCGTCGTTCCACGGATCGGAGGTGTTCTATCACCCTTACCTGGGGCAGTACCAGCTGCAGGAGTTGGACTCGCCCACCGGGGAAGACGAGACGTTTGGTTTCTCCGTTGGCGGGTCCTCCGAGGATGGTTCCAACTTTGTCTACGGCTACTGGGATCAGGTAATGTGAAGGAGTCGCTCTCGAGTGCGAGCCAAGTTGCAAAAGTGTGGTCTGTTGAGGCAATCTATTTTGTATAATCTTGTTGCAAAATACAGGGCTACTAGCCTTATGGGCCTCGGTATTGGTGGTTGACGGGCCATTACAGTTCTTTGCATGTTACCTTTTTTCCCCCAGCATTTATTTATTTCTTTTGCTCCGTCTTTTTCGCCATTCTTCGTCAGTGCTAAATCGCCGCCCACCCCAAGGATTACACACCAAGGAATGCCGATGAGGTTTTCGTACGCCTCACTTAACCCCCATCAGCAGCATCTGGACTTAGTGCAAGGATGGCAATCGCAAGCGTTCTTCGCCCCCTCTTGCACTCCTATTCTCTCCTTGTACTCTAATTTCTTTCTAGCAATAATTATCCAGGGGAGTAGTTTATGGGCTTGAGTTGTACTCCTTTGTCCCGGAGTAGAGGATACCGACCGCTCAGTGGGTTGAGACTCCCAATGCATTCGCGCAATGAAAAGGGTTTGAAGTCATTCTTCCTCCGTATCTGGGTGGGAGTTTTGTATTTGTCCGAGGTCTCTGCTTTCGACAGTGGGGAGATGATAAATTGTTTATGTAGAGGCGCCCATCCGGGTACGACGTTCTCTCACCCGCTCGCCTACTCGAGAGGCCTTTTTTTTTAACTGGGGCACAACATTCAGAGGAGAGGAACGAATAACTAAAAAAAGGATTAAGTGTGTAGAGTAGAAAAGATAGAAGCAAAGAAGAGTTGCTAAAGCCAACCCCGCAGGGGGAGCCCCGTGTAACCTGTTATATTTGGTACCTGGAGGAGGTGCACATCCTCTGGGTCCGAGTGCAAATTAGGGAATCCGTATCATCCGGTTGACGGAAACACTTTAATTGGGCCTGGATAAGTTGTTGGTGCGCTTCTCCCTCGCTCCCTCTAAGCGCTACTTTACCTTTTATTATTATTATTAGTTTATTATTTTTAGTATTATTGTTATTTTTTATTATTACTAGTATTTAGTAGTATTATTTATTAATATTTATTATTTCTATTATTTCTATTATTTATTATCATTTGGGTTATCCCCTCAACCTTTGCTACCCGCACTCTATACCAGTAGGACTCTTCCCACCTGGACAGAGTTCGGTCCGGTATCTATGGTGCCTTGTACACTGCATGCCTTCCTGGGATCACCTAGCACCAGGGTATGATAATAATAGGGGATAACTCACCCTAGTCGTTGGTGGACCCGCCTATTACTACTTCTCTTTATTACATACCCGCCTACCGATTACATGGCAGGAATACGGTCTGCCTTCCGGGCGGCTTGGCAAAGAAGATGGGCGACGGCCGAGGGGAGCTTAAAGTTGCGTGCCATTGCGCCGCGACTGTTCCCATGGACCTATTCCCCAATGCCGCGACGGCTTCAGGTTGCTTTCTGTCGTCTCCGAATCGGACACACTCGCGGGACGCACCGACATTTGATGAAGCGCTCGCCGGCGCCTTACTGTGAAGACTGCGTTGTCCCCCAGACTGTTTGGCACATTCTTGTTAAATGTCTCAGTCTGGGCGATCTTGGCGCGCGTTACCCATCCCGGTACCGGGATGGGCGGGGTCGCTACCGCTTGTCTTTTGTACTCAGGACTGATTCGTGCACACAGACTTATGGACTTTAGCGACTTTTTAGAGGAGGATGGCCTCCCCCACTTTATTTGACTGTTTTTTGTAGGTTGCTTTTGTCCCTGCGTCGGGGGGACGCGAGCCTACGCCAGAGCGCGCTTCCTCCTTATCTTTTTGCTTTCTTTTCTTTTTTATGTTGCTTAGACTTTCTCTTTCTTTTTGTCTTTATTTGTTATTAATATATTATTTGTTTTTAAATCTAGCCTACTAGTAGTAGCCTTTCGCATGAGTACGGCGTCTTTTGTCCTAGTAGGCAGTCGCCAGATGGGCTCTCAAAAATTAAAACACCCCAAACCCAAACCTCTCCATTATTTTGTATTTTGTTGTGTTTTTTTCTGGTGCATCGGGACTCCTTCCAGCACCTAGTGTTTTTTTTTCCTTTGTTGTTTTCTAGTCTTTCTTTTTTGCTTTGGTTTTGTTTATAGTTTTGGTTTCTTTGTTGTTTGTTTTTTTTTCGCCGATTTTTGCCCTCGATGAAAGTCGCTAAACATGGCAGGGATCGAGACAACCCTCTTAGCTGCATCATGGCAAATAAGATGAGAGACGGCCCCCGGAAAATATGAATTTGCGTGGAATCGCGAGCCACTGTTCCTGCGGACCTATCCCCCATCTGGCTCGACGCTATCGTCATTCTTAATCTCCTGCGAATCGAACACACCCTGGGGACGCAGAGCTCTCGAATGGACCGCTTCCCTAAACCTTACTGTGAAGATTGTCTGGTTCTTATGACAGTAAGGCACTTCTGGACCAGCTGCATCAGTGATACTCCGTCTCCGTATGTCTTGAGCAGGGTCGCTACCGCCTGTTAGTGTCCTGTTTGCACGCTCGTGCCTGCCTGGTTATGGTATTTTAATGTTTCTGGGAGAGGAGGGGGGAGGGGGGGGGCAGGCCTGTATAAAATTTTGAAAAACAATGTTGTTGATGGGGTACTTGGCTCCCTGAATGAGCCAGACTTCCCTTAGGCTTGTGAGCCCTTTTGATTTTGTTTGTTTATTTTTTCTTGTTTTATTTGTTACATTTTGTAATTATTATTTTTAATCTAAGTAATTGCTTTTTCGGCGGTTATCCCCCCATAGTTCGCCGCAAAACAGGCTCCAACAAAATTAACATTAATACACCCACCCTAATCTTCTCTTGGTGGGGTAGCATTTTTTTGTGGTGGGTGTTGAAACGGTGCCAAAGTTCTTTTTATGTCCAGAAAATCGATGCATCTTTTGGGAGAGAGGAAGCAATGCAGGATTCCTCTCCCAAATGCGGCGGCGCTTGCATGATCTTCGCCGGCCGTTCTGTTTTGATTGCATTTTGGGGTGGGGGGGCGAGCCCCCCCCCCAAAGAAAACAAAACAAAAACACACACAAAGGGATCTCCTTTAGAACGTCTTTTGGAAGTTAGCAGAAAGGAAAATGCATGGCAGCGACAAAACTCCGAGGGGCCAAAGAGGAATAGGACTTTAGGGTAGACTAAGGTGGATCTGTGAAATTGGATTCCGATTCGCTCTCATGCGTCACTGCGCTCAAGGGGTACGGGGTTTACTGTTTTTTTTTTTATATGAGGCCATTACTCTGCTTATAGAACGTAGGGGTGTTATTGGTGTCTTAAAAAAAAATCTGTCCAGAATTCTCCCGTTGCTTTTTCTCTCTTAAACCTTCGGAGTAGGAGTAGTAGCCTATCGAGAATGACTGTGCTTAAGTAAACCCTACTTAGTAAATTTTGCGTAGTAATAATTATTGATTTCAAGATGTATTTTCCCCTCTTATCCTGCCCCATACCGTCTGAGTTGCGGCACCTAAATGTTGAAAATACAATAGTTTCTTGATGAATTTCTACCAATCTTAATTCCTTACGAGTGTAACCCGAAATTAAGAAATTCAGGTATATTACTTTTTCTGAACTTTAAAACATAGACTGCGTTGAGAATAAATTTCAAATATATATATATATATATATATATATATATATATTTACAAAAACAATGCCACTTAAAGAACGAATGTGTGTTTTGTGACCATGTAAAAGATTGTGTGTGTGTGTGTGTGTGTGTGTGTGTGTGAGAGAGAGAGAGAGAGAGAGAGAGAGAGAGTTATTTGATCGTCGTCTGCAGCAGCAAATGTAACTTTTCATCTAGTCAGTGCCTTTATCTGGCACTGCTATAGATTCATAGTAACTCATTGCGACTCGCCCCCCTTCTCTTCCCATCTCAAGTTGTCTTGTGTTTTGTCTACTTGGGCTATCTGAATACAGGGTCACCCCCGCAAAACGGGCCCAAACTTTCGATAGGCCTCATTTCTTAATTTTCTGCAAGGATTGAATGAAACTTTGGTGCTAACTAGTTTATTGTGTTTACAAACACCATATTAAAACATGAGACTCTTCGGAGTTTTCTTCTTTATTCTAGAGCACGTGTTCGAGATGACCTCCATTTGAGCTGTGCATTTCTTGAGGTGCAGCACAAAGTTGTCCATGACGTCCTTACAAACCGACCGACTAATAGTTCTGATTTCCTCCCTAATGGCTTCATTGAGTTCCGTGATGTTCCTGGGGCTCCCTGCGTACGCTCTGTCTTTAAGGGCTGTGAGGTGCTCACTCAAAATCAGTCGAGACTGATCACACGACACCAAAGTTCTCTTTCAGCCAATCTCGGGGCAGGTTTGAGGCGTGAGAGCTTGCTCCATCTTACTGGAACCACAGAACTTCCCTATAAGCGCCGGCACAGGGTCTACAGCTCCCTCTTGAAGGTTTTGAGGACCTCAACATACCGTTCCTTGGTGACTGTCACTGTCGCGCCAGATTCCTCGAAGAAAAATGGTCCGATGATGCCTCTGATTGAGATTGTAGTCCATACCGTGTACTTAAGGGGAGTGTAGGGGCTTGGTGGCCACCTCATTTGATCTGGAGGTCTCCCAGAAGACATTTGTCTTCGAGTTTACCTTTCCTTCAAGATGGAAGTGAGCTTCATTTCATCTGAGGCCCAAAGGAGGTTAAGGAAAGTTGGGGTCTCCTTAATCCTCTCCAGTATCTTGACTGTCATAGCCTTTCTCTGCTCCTTGTCTGAGGCTGTAATGGTCTGGTTCGTCTGTATTCTGTATGGGTATTCCTTTACATCCATTACTAGCACTCTCCTGCAAGTCTCACGGGATATACCGAGGGACTGACTTCGCTTACGCACAGAACGTTTTTGACTCTGCTGAACAGACTCTCTCACTCCCTCGACCAGCTCAGCTGTACGCTTCCTGGGGCGTCCTTAATGGCTTGGACGGTTGTCACTGGCTGCATTGAGGTTCTCCACTGTCCCATAGTTCTCGAAGTGGTCCACCCTTGCCTGAATTCTGCTCTTGGAGGGGGCTTTTTCACATTCGAACTGATGCACGAAAGTTTCCTGCAATTTCTTGAACGAACCTGTCTTGTAGTAATGTTTGACGCTGTATATTCTTTGCTGGAGCTCCCATTGAGATCTAGTTGTGTTCACAGGCGTTGCTTCTGTCATGTCCTGCAAAGTAAGGATTAGTGAGTGAATGGAAGATATATCACAAAAGGTGTGTGTGCAAGCCCCTTTTTTGGGGGTGACCCTGTATGTACCTTCCTTATATTTTCACCTTGCGACTTAATGCCTCCGTTAGTTTTGGGATTGTTTGTTTTAGTGTTGCGTGCCATTGCGCGGCGACTGTTCCCATGAACCCACCCTTTAATGTCGCGACGGCCTCAGGCTGCTTTCTGTCGTCTCCGAATTCGACACACTCGCGGGACGCACCGCCATTTGACGGGGCGCTCGCCGGTACCTTATTTCGACCGCTGCGTTGTCCCCCAGACTGTTAGGCACATTCTTGTTGAATGTCCCAGTCTGGGTGATCTTCGCGCACGTTACCTGTTCTTGTACCCGATCGAGCGGCCTTGCTACCGCTTGTCCCTTGTACTCGGGAGTGGTTCGTGTACACAGACTTGCGGAATATATGGCTTTTGGGAAAAGGCTGGCCTCCTGCACTTTATTTGACACACTTTGCTGTAGGTCGCGTGTTCCTGCGCCGGGTGGGAGGCGGCCCTACCCCCGACTCCGGAGCGCGCTTCCTTGCTTATTTTTTGCTTAACCTTTTCTTGTTTTTGTTTTTTTCGTTTGTTCTTTAGCCTTTGTTCTTGTTTTTTTTTTTTACATATTTGCTTTTTAATCTCGCCTAGGCTGTAGCGTGATTACGGCGACTTTTGCCTAAGTCAGCAGTCGCCGGATGGTCTCAACACTTTGACTGCCGTGGCATGCATATATGCATGCTACGGCTTTTTTCTGATACAGCCGCGGCATGCATATGTGCATGCCACTCTCATTTTTACTAACTTTGCAAATCAGCCTCAGCAACCACTTTGGAATGCCGGCAAAGGCAAATAGCTATGTTATTCAAATAGTGTGGCTGCTGAGGAAGATTTTGGTGCATCCCAGTGACCTTAAGTCCAAAATTAGTAAAAATATCCAACGTTCAGTTTCAATAATAATTTTTTGTTATTGAATCCAGGTTCCGCCGGCACGTGGAGCCATTTAAATGATGGAACCCTTTTTTATTGTTTTTTTTTATATTTTTGTATTTTTTTTTTGTTTTAGTACATTTTGTATATTTTTTGGTATTTATTTTTTTACTAAAGTATGAAAGTTCTATTCTTACATATACTTTTTTGTACTAAAGTAGGAAACTTTTATTTTTACATCTACTTTTCACTTAGTTAAGGCATTATTTTAAGTTTAGGTCGTGTGACTCAGCCAGAAACATGGAGGCATAAGTAAGATTCTTCAGGGCAACTTTTGCATACAGTGTATACAGTTTTGGCTGCACTCCTTGCAAGTGCTCTTCCACCTTCTTCAAACCTTTTCTCATAGCACCTCCTACACTTCCTCCTCACTTTCTTCCCATTGTCATCTACTTTTGGCTCAATGAAGTGCACTGTCTCCACGTGTCTCACACTGGGTTGAGTTGTAGGAATCCCCATGAGTGTCATTGCCACCTGCTCCCTAAATTTCTTTATCCTGATGGTCTTTCGTGTGACTTTTCTATAAATAATTACTGGGTTGACGATGCAAATGGCGAAAAGAAATTCAATAGCCAATTTTCGGTACCACTTAAGCCCTTTTCTTAGGCAGGTCTCGTAGGATTTAAGCTGGTCTCAGATGTCAATCCCAACTCTTCCTTTATTGTACGCCAAGACTGCCACTGTTTTTTTCTGGCCTCTTCTTTTCTTACGCCTCATAGAGTCCCGGGTTCAGTGGGGGTCTACTTCTGCTTCGTTGGCTGCCACTGTTTCCACCATGGTCGGGGCATGCTTGGTGGAAAGCATCATGACATCTCGGCTGTCATACCACTTTAGAACCACTATGCCGTGCTGATCTTCGCTGATGAGCATCTCGCCTTTCTTCAGTTTTAAGGCATTTTTTTTCTATTGGCACGTAAAGTGCCAATTACGTGGGTCTTATTTCTAAGGAATGAGCGCGCTAAATATGTATGACGCCTAAAAATTATCTACTTATAACGAGCGGCCATCATTTAGGAGGTTCTTCATTAGGTTCTCACAAACGGTTTGCGCAAGACCCTTCTTTACACTGCCATCTTTGCTCTTCCCTGAATTGATGCTGGGGTTATATGTATAGCCTTCCAATGGACACAATTTGAAAAGTTTAATATCGTTCTTGTGTGCCTTGTTGGGTATGTATTGTTTGAATACTAGCCTCCCACGCCAAGGGACCAGGGTTTCGTCAATGACAACATCTTCTGCTGGGATGAAAACTTCCTGAAATTTCTTCAGCAACAGGTCTAAAAGGGGCTGTATTTTATATAGTCTATCATCTGTGTTTTCGTTGTCTGCAAAGTGGAGGCACCTTAGGAGGAGTTGGAAACGATTCCTGCTCATTGTAAAATCAGGTACGGACGTTTTGTAAATTTCCTTATGACTCCAGTAGTCTTCATTTGACCCCAGCCTTACGAGGCCCATCCATAAGATAATTCCAAGAAATTTTTTCATCTCATCTTTGTTCGTTGCTGTCCACTTGTTGTGCCTGGCTGCAGGTGATTTCAGTCCGGCTGCTCTAAGTTGATCCGAATAGGCATTTGTTTCTACAACTAGCAACTCCAGCACTTAGTCGTCTATAAATAATAATAAAGCGTCATATGGCGTTATGGTTGCTGGAAGGTCCTTCTGCACCTTACTTCTACCAGTGAAAGGAAAGGATTGCAGTCGCTCTTCAAACTCAGACAATATCGGTGTCTCATCGTGAACATCCTCCTCCCCCTCCTGTTGCTCATCCTCCTCTTCCAGTGCTAGTTGCCCTAACACATCATTCAACCTAAGCGGGACAGCTGGATCATCATCATCCGATTCAAATCCGGCGAAGTCCATGGGGTCATAATCAGGGTCAGAATCCGAGTCATAATCTTCGAAATCATTTTCTTCAGGCTCATCACAATTGATAGTTTGTTCCAGCATCTTTTTTATTGGGGTGCTGGTAAGTTGTCTACGTTCCAACATATTTTATATTGATAAAGATAACTGAAAAAAAATAAATGTAAATAAAACAGTGAACCTGGAAAAGACTTTGAAAATTGAGAATTTCCGAAATTTTAAAAAAAATGGAATGCTAATTGATTGAAAACTTTGATTTGACAACGTTTTAGCGAGATTATTTACTTTATTGGGCGCTGAAAAGATGAAAAGAAAACATTAATAACATGAAAAATACCTAGAAAAATGTTTGTGAGTATATTTGTGTCATATACATTGTCATATGCTTGCAATGACTGGAATGGGGGTATTTGTGGCATGTATATATGCTTGCCATGCCTGCTAGTGTATTTGGCAAGCATATATGCATGCCATGGTTGCAACGGAAAAATCATAAAAAAGATTAAAATTAATATATATCCAGTTTTGTTGACTTCTGGTCAGAATGACCTACACCGAGCTACTTCACACATTTATACCTATAAAATTAAAGGAAAAAATAAAGTGGCTTCAATGACCTTTTCTCGGCTGTAGGCCTGGGCAGTCAATGTGTTAAAATTAAAAAAAAATGTTTGTTTTTAGTTTTAGGCGAGGCGAGGTTAGGTTTTGTCGATGACTATGGCTTGTTTTTATTAATTAACAGGTTGACCACAAGTTGGGCCATATATGGTACACTGCTAGTCTTAAATAATTTATCCTTACCAGTTTTTCTATATCACTCTTTAAGCATGAACACATATAGGTGCTATTCATACCATATAATCATCATTATCACTAACTATAGTTTAAGAAGGGGATTTTGGGGGGGATTAGTTTGGTTATGACTTGTTTTTTTTTTATCAAAGTTATTTCTAATAATTCTTTTAGAATATCAAAAAACAAAATGGTGAAGTTCAGAAATAAATTTAAGTATCGAAATTTTGTGAATTTTTTAAAACCCAAAGAATTACAAATGGTGAAATTCAGAAAATTTATTTTTATATATCTTCTATAACTCTATATTTTAACAACGTGATATTTTGAAAGGGGGAAAATTTAGTTTAGAGTTCCTTTTTAAAATTATTATAATTGGCGAAGTTCAGAAAATTATATAAATTTAACTATGGCTGCTTTTTAAAAATTTTAATCTTAGTAGCGAAGCGCAAGCTCCCCCCCCCCGCGTAGGGGGAAGTGGCGAAGCCATTGCCTGGTATCTACATAACTTACTCTTAGCTCTCTGGAAGCCTTCGCAATCAACGTGTTAAGTTCTGTTCGGTTTTTCCGACCGGAAAACCCCACAAGAAGCCTATTTCATTTCAAAATAACTTATCTCTGTGACAGTTGTGACACACTGGCGCTTACACTCTCATCTTAATATTACCAAAAAATACACCTGTATAAATAACCTACAATCCCTAACTTACATCACAATTAAATTACCTTCTTACCTAAATGTGATGCAAATCATCATTGGGAATAGTTCTCTCTTTAATGTGGCGGGAATTGCTTACAAAAAAGAGGTTTTCTGACGTGTGCGCGCGCACTCATCAGATTACCTACTTTTTTTTTAAGGATTTTCCGCTACATTCTTTCCCTCCCACACATACATAGTGCCGGGTTAAAGTTGAGCACTCACTTCAATTTCCTGTTATTGCCTTTAAACTCGGGTGAAAGTAGAACAGTCCCGAATCCAACGTGGCGTGAAGCAACTCTCTCAGTTGATTAGCCATCGTTGCTAATGACGTCACACTGCGTTCGTGAAGTCGCACGAACGCAATCTTGTGGTGGGGGCCTAAAGGGCTTAAGTTTGCTAGATCTTAGGTTATTGGGATTTCACGGTTTCCGTATTGGGATTTTACGGTTTCCGTTTTGGGTGATTTGCGAAATGAAGGGCAAAGTGTTTTGATTTTGTGTCAAACTCGCTCTAAATTACATCCCCTCCTTTCCGTTTCGAAATGGGAGGAGTGTCCAGCAGAGGGTCCTTTAAGGGAGTTTTAGCCTAATGGGATCCTCCTAACGTTTATAATTAATTCCTGGTAGCGTTTCCTTTCATCGTGCTGCGCGAGGGAGCGAATAGATCAACCTTCCCCCCCCCACCAATTTCACTGTTCCTGTTGCCAGAGTTTTGTTTATTATTGCTGCATGGGATTGCAAAGTGGTGTAGTGCCCTCGTTGCCCTGCCGAACTGTAGCAGAGACAGGACGGACACGCGACCTTCCGAACTAGTGGTCATTCGCACATTTTCTTTTTCCCTCGACTTGCAAATCATCATCTCACAAACTTTCTCTCGGACACGCCAACGTTCGGTTCCTCTTATATTTTAAATAATTTGGTTATGCTTAAACCTTTTTTTTGCCCAAAGTGGACCCCTCCGTTCTGGCTCCGCAACTGGAACTCCCTATCTTTGTAGTACGGAGCCATGTTCTAATGATTTGCCATCTTCCCGGTCCATGAGTTGGAGCGCTTCCCTCACCATAATTGTGGCGACTGGGTAGTCTCCTAGACTGTCCGGCACATTCTTGTCGAATGTCCCAGTCTGGAGGATCTTGGCGCGGGTCACCTGTCCCGGCGCCGGGACGAACGGGGAGTTTCTACCGCTTGTCCCGCGTACTCTTGAGCTGTTCGTGGATGTTTGACTGTGGCGTTGCACAGTTTTTGTAGGAGGATCTCCTCCCACTGCCCCGTAGGGGGGGGGGGTACTTGGGTACTTACCTCTCGCCCCCTCTCAGCACTTGCCTTACCTCACCTTATTAATTATTATCATTCTTATTTTTATTATTATTATTTAGTAGTAATATTTATTAATATTATTTTTTATGTATTATGTATTATACTTATTATTGTGTATTATTTATCTTGTATTATGATTATCATTAGTCGTAATATCTTATTAGTAGTAGTATTTTTTATTATTTACTAGTATTATTCATTATTATTATTATCACTACGGCTATTCTCTGCTCAACCTTTTCTACCCACACTTTATACGAGGAGAACTTTTCCCACCTGGACAGCGTTCGGTCCGCTAGCCACGGTGCCGTGGTGGCCTGCATACTATCGTGAGAACACCTAGGACCTGTATATGATAATAATAGGTGATCACCCACCCTAGTCGTTAATGGACTCGCCTATTTCTACTTATCTTTATTACATACCCACCTACCCCTTTTCAAACCTGCTCTTCTACTCTTCGTACTCTTATTGGTCCGTACTCGAGTGAGTGTATATCGTGAGGTCCCTACATGTTGCGAGTGCCGAAAGTTCGCTTGGCTAAGTACACACATAAGGTGGCTACGCCTGCAACAACCTTTATGGATAAAGCTTGAGGGCAATTTAGCATGGAGTAGTGGGCTGGGTTTTCAAAGCCCCATCAATACAGAACCGGTGGATCGGGTATGTGTAAATGATGCCATTCTGGAGTTTTGTGATCCTTTGCCCCGTAAGGGGCGCGGCGATTTGCCATCCTGGCCGCCGTGCTGACGGGATCCAGCGCCCCGTCCGGCCCCAGCTTAGCCTCTCTTCCTTCCTTCAGATAGCCTGTATTCCTATCCTACCTCGTCGCTTTTCATACAACCTCTCCCACAACTTTCTCTGGTCAGCCTCTAATTTCACAGGGTAGAAGCTGACCTTCTTCTCAGCCAATCGTCCCGGATCGGGGCTGAGGGGGGAGGGGTCAATGTCCCCTAACCCCTGAGCTCCGGTCTGGGGTGGTTGGCTTTTAACAACCTGCTTCATCCCCACCCATACCTTCCTCACATCCCTTTTCCTCTCGTCTTCAAAATCTATCCGTTTTACGCCGTGTTCAAGGTGGAGCCGCCATGCCGAAGGACTGCCAGGCCACCAGGCGGGAGGGGTGGTCCCAAATGGCGGCGCCTGGCTCTGCCGGGCCTGTAAGCACCTCTTGCAGTGCGGGCTACTGCAAGAGGTGGTGAGCGATTGCGTCCCGTAAAACAAAGAGGGTCACCATGCCCAATGATGAAAAAAAAACATCTCCCCTTAATTCCCCCTATAACAACAACGGAGCCGCCCTCGTGCAGCTCCACAGAAAAGATGGAGGTCCCCCCCCCTGTGCTTGCGCAGGGGACCCTCCATACCTCTTTAACCGGAGAGGAGGCTTACTCCTCTCCTACGCCTACGGGTGTAGGGGACTCCCCCTCACCCCCTTCTCTGGAGGTGCTTTCGGGCACCTCCCTATCTCCAGCGGCAGTCCCTCCTATGCTTTCTAAGGGGACTGCCAAGAAAGCCAGCAGGCAGCCCATTGCCGACCGCCCCTCGTACAAGCGGCTCGGTAGGGCAAACCACCTTAGGGGGGAGATGGAAGCCAGGCTCCTTCGGTCGCTTCCCTCAAAAGACCTGCTGGCAAAAATATTAAACCTTGCCGGGGTCAAGGCCTGTGCCTCCCCACTAAAGACTTATGAGGCTGCCAAGGGGACCTGCGATGTCCTGGGAGGGGATGGCCAACTGGAGGCCCCTCCTGTGATAGACATGGTCCTTGAGGAAAACCAGCCTCAGACGGTAGGGCCTTCCATGGGGGGGAATCCGGGCTTGGCGCCAAGCACCGAACCCGAATCCGCCCCTATGCAAGGTCCTCATCAAACGGCTGTGGATTCTCAGGCAGGACAAGGAGGGGAGGGATCTCCTCCGGATGAATCCCCTGCGCCCACGGGGACCTTCTCCATTTCAGAGAAGGACCTGGCTGAGGCCGGTCCATCTGGCCTGGGGGCTTCTACCGGCGGCGGTGAGAAGCGGGTTCATTCCCCGCCCTCCTCTCCTAAAACGAAGAAAAAGACAAGAAAGACGAAAAAGACTCGGGGCTCCTCTCCATCCGCGGGGGCTGCGGGGACGGATGGGTCTGCTGCCACTTTGGTAGGCGACCAAGCCAAGATCGGCAAATCCGGCCCCTCTACCCCCTCGTGTGCGGAGCCCCTGACCAAGACTAAGACGAAGAATGCACAGGGCGGAGCCTCGATGACATCGGGGCCCCTCATTCAGAAGTTACCTGGCGTTTTCGAGCCCGCTGGCTTCAAACGCTTCCTCGTTATTCGCTCCACTGATGGCACCATGTTGTCTAAGGGCAACATGATCCATCAGAGGAGAGGATTAGCTAGTGCAATTGGTAGAGAGCTGAAGGTGACCCGTTTCTCGGACGGCAGCCTTCTGGCGAATGCGGCGAATCCCGCCGAGGCGGCCAAGATAAGTGCTCTTCGGACACTTCATGGCACCCAAGTGAGTGTGGCGCCGCACTCTACCATGAACTTTGTGAAAGGAGTAGTTTATGCGAGGGAACTCGTTGACTACTCCATTGAGGACATCACCCTAGAGCTGGCCGACCATGGGGCGGTCAAGGTCGAACGTGTGATGAGAAAACAGGGAGGGGCTTCGAGACCCACCCCTACACTCTTCGTCACGTTCGACTGTGACAAGCTCCCTGAGTCGGTGCGTGCCGGTTGGTACCGCTACCGCGTGAAGGCATTCGTGCCACTGCCGCGGCGGTGCTATTACTGTCACCGCTTCGGCCATACGAATCGCTCATGTAGACGTGCAAAGTCGGGGTCACCCGAAGTCTGTGTAAATTGCTCCAAGGTCGCACACGATAAGTCCAAATCGTGTGTGGCCAAGTGTGTCAATTGCGGAGAGCCGCACCCTGCTTCTTCGAAGCAATGTGGTGCATATCTCCTGGAGAAAGAAATCCTGGCCGTTCAGGCCCAGGATAGACTCTCATTCCGCGAGGCTAAGGACTTGGTCCTGGCGCGCCCAGCTCTGCCTGGGACGTCATATGCCTCAGTAGTTCGAAAGGCACCCTCTGCTCCTGGCCCATCCAGGCCAACGAGCACGGTTGTTTCCGCGCCCATTCGGAGCCCTTCTGCGGGCTCTACTACACTCGGGCGCTTCCCTGGTAGAGCTGGCGGCAAAAAGGGTTCATACCCAGCCCCGGCTAAAACCAGGGCTTCCCCCTCTTCCCCCAGCGTGACCGTTTCCCGTAAGGCGAAACGGCCACGCGCCTCCACAGAGTCGTTAGACTCACAGGAGGCAACACCCCTGAAGATGGTCGCTAGGCCATCTTCGGG
This sequence comes from Ceratothoa steindachneri, assembly GCA_963969495.1. Lineage (NCBI taxonomy): Eukaryota > Metazoa > Arthropoda > Malacostraca > Isopoda > Cymothoidae > Ceratothoa > Ceratothoa steindachneri. The sequence goes on from OZ018327.1 coordinate 157,750,665, forward strand.
GGTTCCTAAAGCTGTCCCCCGAAAGGAGGACAGAAACAAAGGAGCTTCGGCTCCTTCGCCCACGCCACGAGGTGGAGCGAGTGGCTCGGAGACGGTGGTTCCTCGAAAAGAGGGCCCCCCGCCTCCGAAGCCGCAGCGCCCGCCTAAGGTTTCGAGGCGGAGGGCGGAAAAGACTCGCATGGCGAGGTCAACCTCCCCCAATAAGTCCTCGAAGGCGACAGCGCCTCCAGCGCTTTGTCCGGCCAACAGCGCCCGGGGTTCTGCCCCCGGGAAGCGTACGGCCATTCCCGTGAGGGTCTTCAATTCGAGGAGGGCCCCCGCGTCTCCTCCGAGCTAAGCCTGGAGGGCATATTCCTTCAATGGAATTGCCGTGGACTCCGGGCCAACTCGGAGGAGCTGCGGAGGCTCGCCTCGTCCCGTTCCCCGTTAGCTATTTTTTTGCAGGAGACCATGCTAGGCGCGTGCCCACTGCCTGCCCTCCCGGGGTATAAGGGTCTTGCAACCCCACCACCGCGGGACGGCCGGGCTGGGGGATGCGCGGTTTACACCCGGCATGATGTCTCCGTTCTTCCTTTCTCTTTAGATACCTCCTTACAGGCAGTGGCTGTGCAGCTGCACCTGGATAGGAGGTATACTATCATTTCTGCGTACATTCCACTGTCAGCTGACTTCGACGCGGGGGACTTCCGCCGCGTCGTGGCACGGTTGCCGAGGCCCTATCTCTTGCTTGGAGATCTGAACGGCAGGCATCCTCTCTGGGGAGATTACACCATAAATCCCAGGGGACAAGTCCTTGCCGATCTGATTGAAGAGCTTGAGATGGGTGTCACAAACGTGGATGAGTTTACGCATCACTGTCCGAGAACCGCTTCATTTTCTTGCCTTGACCTATCTTTGTGCTCTTCGGATGCACAGCTTGATTTTGATTGGGGGGTGGTCGATGACCCCCATGGTAGTGATCACTTTCCCATTCAAATATCATTTTCAGGGCAACTGCCGCCTGAGAGACCACCTCGGTGGTGCTTGGCACGGGCGCGGTGGCCTGCATTTCAGGAAATGACTGAATTCTCTATCTCAGTCGAGGAGTTTAGGTCGGTAGATGAGGCCGTTGAGTTCTTCTCCGGCAACCTTATCGCCGTGGGCCTGACTACTATTCCTAGGACGTCTGGCTGTTTTGCACGCCGACCACTCCCATGGTGGTCGGCCGAGTGTGAGACGGCCCTCAAACAGAAACGTTATGCCTACATGCGCTATAAGCGCCGCCCGAACGATTTCACTGTCTCTGAATTTCGTCGGGCTAGGGCTAGGTTCCGGTATATTTCGAAGCACGCCCGCCGCTCTTCTTGGCGGGCATACGTGTCTTCACTTAACGGGAAGACCCCTTTAGCTGAGGTGTGGAAGCGAGTCAAAAGGATTCGGGGCAAGTTCTCGCAGGACCCCCCTCCCGTTCTCCAAGGAGAATGGGACCGCAATCTCGGACCCCGCGTCCGTGGCGGAATCCTTAGCGACCGCTTTCTCTGCATTCTCTAGCCGTGATGCTGCTCTGCCTGCATTCAATGCACGTCGTGATGTCGCGGAAAGCCCCTGGCTGGACTTTACCTCCAGAGGCGGAGAACCCTTCAACGACAAGTTTACTGTGAGTGAGTTGCGTTCCGCTCTCGCTTCGTGCGCGGACACCGCCCATGGTCCGGACGATGTCCCGTACGCCATGCTTCGACACCTGGGTGAGCGAGGCATGGCCTTTCTGTTAGATCTGTTCAACAGGATCTGGGTGGAAGGTCTTCTCCCAGACTCCTGGTGAATCGCTACTGTGCTCGCCTTTCGCAAGCCGGGGAGAGATCACTCTACTCCGACCGGTTTCCGCCCAATCTCTCTAACCTCTTGCGTGTGCAAGTTGATGGAGAAATTGGTAAATGTTAGATTAGCCTATTTCCTGGACAGCGGAGGCCATCTGTCTTCTGCACAGTGCGGCTTCCGTAAGTTTCACTCCACGTCGGATGCTCTGCTCCGACTGGAAAATGCCGTCTGCGAGGCTTTCCTTCGTAGACAGCACTACGCCACGGTGTTTTTTGATCTGGAGAAGGCCTATGATACCGCATGGCGATACGGTATCATGGAGACTCTCCACACGATGGGGGCGAGGGGACGCCTCCCAATATTTATATCTGAATTTTTGTGAGATCGTCGATTCCGCGTACGGGTGGGGGGAGCCCTCTCTGCCCCAAAGGAGCAGGAAGAGGGTGTCCCGCAGGGAAGTGTCCTCAGTGTCACACTCTTTGCCCTGAGCATCAACGGCATCACCTCGGTGCTGCCAGAAGATGTTCTCGCTACGCTCTACGTGGACGACCTTTCGATCTCTTTTGGCGCGGCCCAGATGCCAACTCTGGAGCGTCGACTCCAACAGGCATTGAACCGCGTCTCTCGCTATGCCGAAGCGCACAGGTTTCGGTTTTCTTTGGCCAAGACTAAGGTGGTGCACTTCTGCCGCCATCCACGGCTTCACCCTGACCCAGATTTTATTTCTTAATGGGGAACGCCTGGATGTGGTTGAGTCGCACCGTTTCCTTGGTCTTGTATTCGACCGACGCCTCACCTGGGAGGCTCATATTCGCAGCCTTAGGGTCTCTTGTACCCGCGCCATGGACATTCTCCGTTCCGTTACGTTCAGCGCTTGGGGCGCTGATAGGGCTACCGCCTTACTTTTTTATCGATCCTTTGTTCGCTCGAAGCTCGACTACGGATGCGAGTTTTATGCATCCGCAGCCGAGCGTTTATTGCGGAAGGTGGATTCGATCCACCACACCGGCCTTCGCCTTGCGACCGGTGCCTTCCGCACTTCCCCCATTGAGAGCCTGTTGGTCGATGCTGGGGAGATGCCACTCGCTCTGCGCCGCGTGCAGTGCATCACTCGCCTGTATGCGCGAGCCCGGCGCCTCCCTCAGTCGCCAACAGCTCTCACTGCATCCGCAGCTGATCTCGATGGTGCCTATGCCGCCGAGAGACGCCAGTCATACCCTAAGCCCTTTGGGTTTAGGGCCAGGAAACTCCTTCGAGAGGTAGATATAGCTCTCGGGCCGGTGGCGCCCCTGGTTCTACCCAGGACGCCACCCTGGAGGGTACCACATTTGGCTATTTGTCGCCACGCCTCTGCTCCCAAAGCTTGTACTGCGCCGGGAGTATTGCGTTCCACCTTTTTGGAGCACACATCGTGTCACGCTGGTACCGTGCCAGTGTATACGGATGGCTCCAAGTCCCAAGAGGGGGTCGGCTTCCACGCCGTATTCCCTCTGTTTGAAGTCAGCGGGGCTCTACCAGGCGCTGCGTCTGTCTTCACGGCCGATCTGGTGGCAATACACCACTCGGCACGGGAGATTACGCGACGTGCCCGGTTCGGAGACCGGATTGTGATCTATAGCGACTCACAAAGCGCCCTGAGTGCTCTCGGGGCATTGGAATCTCCGCATCTCTGGTTCGCGATATCCGTGACGCCACGGTTTTGGCGAGCCGGGCAGATGTCGAGATTATCTTCTGCTGGGTTCCTGGACATGTAGGAATTGCGGGGAATGAGCGCGCCGATGAGGGCGCCAAAGAGTCCGCGAGGACTCTGCGACCGGACCAGCGTTTCGCTCTTCCTCACACCGACTACATGGCAGGAATACGGGCAGCTCTTCGGACTGCTTGGCAAAGAAGATGGGAGACGGTCGAAGGGAACTTAAAGTTGCGTGCCATTGCGCCGCGACTGTTCCCATGGACCTATCCCCAATGCCGCGGCGGCTTCAGGTTGCTTTCTGTCGTCTCCGAATCGGACACACTCGTGTGACGCATCGCTATCTGATGGAGCGCTTGCCTGCGCCCTATTGCAACGACTGCGTCGTCCCCCAGACTGTTCGGCACATTCTTGTCGAATGTCCCAGTCTGGGTGATCTTCGCGCACGACACCTGTCCCGGTACCGGGATGGGCGGGGTCGCTACCGCCTGTCCCTTGTTCTCGGGACGAGTGCGTGTACTTTGACTGGTGGACTTATTGACTTTTGGGGGGAGGCCGGCCTTCTCCCTTTTATTTAACCCGATTTAATTGTTGTTGTTGTTTTTGTAATTGTTTTGTTATTGCTTTGTTATTGTTATTGTTATTTCTTTTTATTGTTTTCTGTTTAATTTTTTAAAGTAGCCTAAATTAGGCTGTTTGTTTACGGCAACTTATGCCTTAGTCGGCAGTCGCCAGATAGCCCCTTAATTAAAAAAAAAAAAAAAAAATTGTGATCCTTTGGAGACTTTTCTCTTAACCTCCCAAGGTATTGGGGAGTTTTAGTATCTCCTTTCGTTGCATTCTTTTCTTTTTCTTCAGACAATGTCCACAAGTAAAAAGAATAGTGAGAGTCCAAGCGCGGCCCTCTTCCTCCCTAGGTGTCTGAGAGGACGATGAAAATCGAAACACCGCTTTGAATGACTGAGCCGCTCTTCTTTCACCACCCCCATGCGGCAAAAGTCTTTCCCCTTTGTCATCTTTGGAGCCGCTCTCGGGTGGCTCCACCTAGGACAAGGAAGTTCCCTTCCCCCCTGTGAGGAAGTTTACTTTTCTTTTAGACTTAGGAGTGGGGGGGGTTACCCCTCACTCCCCTCTCTGGAGTCGCCCGTGGACGACTCCATCTCTCCAACAGCCTCAGTCCCCCCTATGCAGCACATGGGACTGACAAGAGAGCAGGGCAGGCGGCTCAAAATCGACCGCTCCAGGTGGTTGCGACTCGATATGGCCAACCTTCTTTGTGGGCCAAAGGATAGCACCGTCCGCCTGTCGGTGCACCCTTTAGTCCTGCATTGCTACTTTGCAATGGGTCGACATGCCACACCTCTCTTTCCCGAAGAAGAACCAGGAAGTGACTACTCGATTGTGATCCATTATAACTTGGAGAAACATGGCCACATGGAGGCCACCGCTTACCTGGAAATGATCTTGAAGTTGACCTAGCAACACATGGACAGATCTTCCATGGGTGCGAACCTGGGCTCGGTGCCAAACACCGAACCTGAAGCCGCCCCTGTGCAAGCTTCTCTTCACGTAACTCGAAGCCCCAAGGATTCACAAGGAGAGGGGTGACCTCCTCCCCTGTCTAGTGTCACTTTGACAGCTGAGGCCTTCTCCACCTCGGAGAAGGATCTTGCTGAGGCCTTTCCATCCGGCTTAGAGGCTCCTTTCGGCGGTGGAGAGAAGTGGCTTCATTCCTCACCGTCCTCTCCCAAAAAGTAAGAGGGCAAGAAAAAGACAAAAGAGGACTAAGGGTTCCTCTACTTCCACGGGCGCACCGGTAATGGACGGGCGCGCTGTCGTTTCGGCAAGAGGCCAGGCCAAGATCAGCACGTCCGCCCCTGATGCGTCCTCGGGTTGGGGAGTGGCCAGACTAAGACCAAAGTTGCAACTGTGCTGAGCACAGCCTCTATTACGTCGGGGTTCCTCATTGGGAGACTACCTGACGTTTTTGAGTCGGCTGGCTTCAAACGCTTACTGGTTATTCATCATCCATCTTAGGAGAGTTTGATTGTTAAAGACCCGAAGGTGACCGTTTCTCGGACGGTAGCTTTTTGGCGAATGTGACACTTCCTTCCGAGGCGACCATAATTAGTGCCCTTCGGATCCTTAGTGCCTCGCCAGTGAGTGTAACGCCGCACTCCATGAACATCGTGAAAGGATTGGTTTATGTGAGGAAACTCGTGGACTACTCCAGAGAAGACATAACTTAGAGCTGACCTACCATGGAGCGGTCAAGGTCAACCATGTGATGAGAAAACAGGAAGGGGCCTCAAGACCCACCCTGAAATTTTTCGTCACGTAAGACCGCGACAGGCTCCGGTGACGCCGGTTTGTATCGATACCCCGTGAAGGCATTCGTGCCAATGCCGCGGAGGTGCTACTACTGCCATCACTTTGGCCATACGAATCGCTCTTGCAGACGTGCAAAGTCCGCTTTACCCGAATTCTGTGTAAATTGCTCTTAGGCTGTATCATATGTCCCTGTTGTGTAAGCCCAAGTATGGTAATTGCCGAGTGCCGCAATCCGCTTCTTCGAAGCAATGTGGCGCGTCCGTTCAAGCTACGGATCGTCTCTCATTTGGTGAGGCTAAGGACTTGGTCCTGGCCCGTCCGCCGCTGCTTGGGAAGTCTTATGACTCAACGTTAAAAATACACCCTCCGCTCATATCCCCTACAGGCCTACGTGCAGGGTTGTTTCCGCGCTCATTCGGAACCATTCTATGGATTCTACTCACCCAGGACGCACATCAGGTAGAGCTGGCAGCACAAAGGGTTCACATCCAGCCTCGGCTAAAACCAGGACTTCCTCCTCCTCCAGCGAAACTGCCGCGCGTCTCCACCGAATCGTTATTAACAGGAGGTACGCTGAAGGCGGTCGTGCGGCCGTCTTTTGGGGTTCCTAAAGCTTCCCCCCTAAAGGAGGCCAGCACCAAAGGAGCTTTGGCTCCTATGCTCCCACCAAACGCGAGACTGGGTGTTTTGGAGACGGTAAATCCTCCAAAGGAAGGACCTCTGCCTCCTGAGCCGCCCTCCCCCAAAGGTTTCGTAGCGGAGAGAGTAGAAGACAATAAAGCGAGTCAAACCTCCCCCCCCCCCCCCGATAAATCCTCGTAGGCGACAGCGCCGAGAGTTCTGCCTCCGGCAAGCATACGACCATTCCAGTGAGGCTCTTCGAAGCGATCACCCGCATCTCCTCCGAACTAGGCCTGGAGGGCATATTCCTTCAATGGATTTGCCTCGGACTCCGTAGTAACTGGAAGGAACTGCAGAGGCTCGTCTCCCGTTCTCCCTTAGCTATCCTTTTGCAGGAGACCATACTGAGGGCGTGCCGTTTCCCCACCCTCCTGGGGTATAAGGGCTTTGCGACTCCAACACCAAGGGATGTAGGCCGGTCAGAGTATGCGCGATTTACACCTGGCTTGTCTCCGTTCTTCTTTTTTCTTTAGATACCTCCTTTCAGGCAGTAGCAGTGCAGCTGCACCTGGATAGGAGGTATATTGTTATTTCTGCCTACATTCCACCGTCAGCTGACTTCAACGCGTCGGAAGGCACGGTTGCCGAATCCCTTTCTCTTGCTCTGTTATCTGAACAGTAAACACCCCCTCTGGGAAGACTACTCGATCAATCCCAGGGATCAGGTTTGGTTGGGAGGTGGTCAATGATCTCCATGGTAGTGATTACTTTTCCATTCAAATTTAATTTTCTGGACCCCTGCGCGGGCGGGGTGGTCCGCATGTCAGGAAATGACTGATTCCTCTGTCCCAGTCGTTGGATAAGGCCGTTGAGTTCTATGGCAACTTGCTTCCCGTGGGCACGCAGACCGTTTGTTTTCCTGCTGCGAATATTTTAATCGTGTGGAGAATGAAATGAACTTTGATTCGACTGACAACTTATCTCTCTGCCCCTCGAAAAGTCGGTTTATTCTCTTCTAATTGCGGGTCAGTCGTAACCCCTGCTTAGAGAAGAATTGCGTGTCTATGGAAAAATTTCTTTCTTCGGAAACGGAAGGTAGATACTAAGAATGTCATATGCTAAAACAAAGGCGGTGCTTTTCTCTCTTTCGCTCACTAGAGGCAGGTGGAAACGGCAGCATGTTTTCCCGGTCGCTCGGGCATGCCCGTGTGAGTGTGCGCAAGTTATGTGGAAAATCGCGTGTCCGGCTTCCCCCAAGATTTGACAGCGTTACCCATGTAGGAGAAGCAGTTAGAGCCTCTACTTCATTGACGGGGAAGAAAAATGAGACCCACTCCACTACTCCAACCGCATTGAGGTAAAAACAAGTGATGAAAAAACAGAAGAGAATTCCGCAGAAATGAAGCGGTCGATTTAAACGACTGAGGTTGGCAACGATTGCCTTAATAAATTTCGTTAATTTTCAACATTCCTTCGAACCATTGGAAGAAACCGAACCGATAATCTCACCTTCCCCAATTTAAAATGCAGATAGTCCTTTAATTGGTAACATCCCCTAATTGGTATGTTTGTTAATTGGTTACATTTATTTGGGACAATGACACTTAATTGTCATTATTGATTTCTAATTGGTATTGAAATAGCATAGGATATTTTTAGTCTGTGTGTGTATATCCACCATATCGAATTTGATACCATTTTAGATTGTGTATATTATTTCATATGTATATCTAACTGTTGAATATGTTAGTTTATATTCTTTACATTCCTTTTTTAATTTTTTTTAAGACCTTTAATATCTTAAGAATAATCATACAAACTTAATTAAACCTTTGTGATTTAAATTAATCTGTCAAATTAAATGAATTAAAATAATATATTTGTTCTCCATTGAATTCCTTCTGCCGTCTAATTAAGAGCTAGATATAGTTCTATTTCTCATAATTCAATAGTAAGAAAGGTTAATGGTACTTGCTGACATTATAGGCAGCTAGAGAAGTCCCGGTCCGTGCTGACATTATGGGCATCTAGAGAAGTCCCGGTCCGTGCTGACATTATGGGCATCTAGAGAAGTCCCGGTCCGTGCTGACATTATGGGCATCTAGAGAAGTCTCGGTTCTCACGTTCCCAAAACTCTGAGTCCATTACTTCTCTAACAATATCGCAGTTATAAGTTATGTATTTCACCCAAGAAAATGGGGCAATGCTAATGTTCACCTGTATGTTACTTGCGACATATTTTTTTTTTTGTTCCCTCCTGCCTTTCATACGGCGCGTGCGATGTGCGGATCGCTCAATCTAATTAATATGTTTTATCGCTTATCGCCTCGGTTTGAGGTGATCCGCCCATAAGCGCGGACTCTATCATCGCTCACGCCATGAGAGAGGCCTGACAAGGATTGCCTCTATAATAATCCTACCCGCTCACAATAAAAGGGAGATAATTCCTATTACACATATGATAATGGAGGCTGAAACTTCGGATAGGATTCGGAACTTGAAAATTCCTGGCTGTGTTCCTTCTTCAACAGTCAGTTATTTTTTTCATAGCCGAGGAGTAGATGTGAGGGGCAGAGCCTTCATCTGTACTATGCCCTTTCTCAAGCTGTATCTTACGGCGTTCCCTATATAATACCTTCTCGCTATGGATGGCAGTCTTTTGAGGTATGTCAATTTTCACTTTTCCCACCCTTTCCTTTATTCATTCTTTTGTCTTTCGCGATTTTTTTTCTTTGTGTATCAAATTGGGTTCGTCTACTTACCACTGCTTCAATTTTTGTTCACTCAATGATTAACCGAAGAAACCCACAAGTCGCAATCGTGTGAAAAGCGCCAAGCTCCAGCTCCGTAGATGTAATTGGGGGAGGCTGGCCTTCTCCCTTTCATTTAACCCGGTTTGTTGTTGTTGTTATTGTTTTTGTTATTGCTTCTTTATTGTTATTGTTATTTCTTTTTATTGTTTCCTGTTTAATTTTTAAAGTAGCCTAGAACTAGGTTGTTTGTTTACGGCGACTAATGCCTAAGTCGGCAGTCGCCAGATAGCTCCTTAATTAAAAAAAAAAAAATCCGTAGATGTAAAATGAGCGCCTTTCGCCGCGACTCCGCGTCTTCATTAAATTCTCACTTCCAGCGGCATCTGCGGAGAGCTTCTTTATTTTAGGATGCGGTTCTCCTTCCCCAACCCTCTAAAAGACAGGCACATACCTCTCCAACACTGTTCACGATATGCGGGGAAGTAATAATTACTTTATCACGCAGATGATGGTGGAGGAAACCTGCCGCTTCAAATTAACTTTCTCATCTCGCGTTTGCTTCGAATCAATGGAAAATATACCTGCGAACCAATCTTATTCAAAGTGATTCCTTTGTGGTTTTTCTATTCGGTCATCCCATAAGTAATGTGGCATTTTTTTTTCATGTTTATCATTGTTTTATGGATAGAAAATAATCGACTAAAAAGTGGACTATTTTTTAGTACGATTGTTACAAGGGACGAAACATGGTTATGTAGAATGATTTTAGACGTTCTCGACTATCAATTAGTCATGGAAAAAACAAAATACCACATCCCAAGTTATTCACATATTCTTATCTGTTTTTCTTTAATATAGCCTACTAGTAGGCTTTGGTGTGAGTACGGCGACTTCTGCCCTAGTAGGCAGTCTCTATATAGGCTCCTAAAAAAACAACAACAAAATAAACATCCCAAACAGTGATCTCATCCACGGAAAATTTTGTGTGTTTGGTGGAGTAGGAATTGCATTTTCCATTTTGCACTTGTTAACCCAAATCAAACTATCACCAAAGTGGTTTACTGTCGTTACTTGGACCGTTTACATGTACCACTTGAAGTAAAAGTGCAGGATTAATAAGAGAAGAAGAGTGTTCTTTCATCAGGACAACGCCCCGCCTCATCTCGCAAAAGATGCCATACAAAACTTAATGTCGACTCGCCCGACTTAGCCCCATCAGATTACTATCTTTTTAGGAGCTTAGCAAATCACCTAAAGAGAATGAAGATACCAACAACAGAAGTGGTGAAAACAACCTTATTTTAAATCCAAGTCAAACGACCTTAACATATAGTATTAAAAAGTTAGTATTAGGATTGGCACCAGTTCTATAAACTGGTAGAAATTATATTTCTTAATAAATAAATCCGTATTTAAATATAAATAACTTCAAAGAGTTTTGATTTGTAGCCATAAAATAATGACATGAAAGAAATGCCGCATTATTTATAGGATGACCTAAATAGTATCCTTGTTTGTTTGTTTTCCAAACAAGACTAAGAGGTTTTCCTTTTTCTTTTTCACATCAAATTATTATATTTCGCACACAGTACATTGAATCTTGGCCGCATGAACCAACACACCAGATTACGACAATTACAATTGTTGACTTGGATTTGGACATATTAAGACAGAAAAAATATAGATTAGTAGGAGAGAAGTGAGAGGGTATAGTGGTGAAAAGGTTTTGGCAAGGATAGTAAAGATAAGTTTAGTGTGAGTTTGAAAGATTTTTGTTCCCTGGTGGAAGGGTATCTCCAGCAAATATAAGTATAGCGTATAGAGTAGCATAGTAAGTTAGTTGTTAAGATCCCTGGTCATAGGGTATCACTGGCATTGTATAAATGTATACTTAGGGTTTTTTGATGTCAGGATGTTATCGATGACCTCCATGTTACTGATCACTTTCGCAGTCAAATATCATTTTCTTGCCCGCTACCTCCCGAGAACCCGGCCCGGTGATGCTTGGCACGGGCGCGGGCGCGGTGGTCCGCATTTCAGGAAATGACTGATTTCTCTGTCGCAGTCGAGGACTTTAGGTCGGTAGATGAGGCCGTTGAGTTCTTCTCCGGCAATCTCATCGTCTTGGGCCTAACTACTATTCCTTGAATGTCTCGCCTTTTTGCACGCCGACCTCTCCCGTGGTAGTCAGCCGAATGTGAGACGGCTCTCACACTCGGTGAATTTCGTCGAGCTAGGGCTAGGTTCCAGTATATTATGAAGCACGCTGCCGCCCTTCTTGGCCGGCATACGTGTCTCCACCTAATGGGAAGACACCCTTCGCAGAGGTGTGGAAGCGATTCAAAAGGATTAGGGAAAAGTTCTCGCAGGACCCCCTTCCTGATCTCCAAGAGAATGGGACTGCAATCTCGGACCCCGTGTCCGTGGCGGAATCTTTCGCGACCGCTTTCTCCAAATTCTCTAGCCGATATGCTGTTCCGCTAGCATTCAATGCGCGTCGTGATGTTGTGGAATACCGCCGACTGGACTTCACCCCCAGATGCGGAGAACCCTTCAACGACAGGTTTACTCCGAGTGAGTTTCCTTCCGCTCGCTCTTCCTGCGCGGATACAGCCACTGGTCCAAACGATGTCCCGTACGCCATGCTTCGCCACCTTGGTAAGAGAGGCATGGCCTTTCTGTTACATTTGTTAAACAGGATCTGGCTATAGGGTATCCTCCCAGACTCCTGGCGAATCGCTACTGTGTTTGCTTTCCGCAAATTGGGTAGAGATCACTCTACCCCGGCCGGTTTTCACCTAATCTCTCTAACCTTCTGCGTGTGCAAGTTGATGGATAAATTGGTATATGTTAGATTAGCTTTTTTTCTGGCTTCCGCTCGTTCCACTCAACTTCGGATGCTCAGCTCTGACTGGAAAACGCCGTCTGCGATGCTTTCCTTCGTAGACACGCCGCGGTGCTTTTCGATCTAGAGAATGCCTATAATCCCGCAGGGCCATATGGAGACTCTCCACACGATGGGGGCGAGTGGACCCCTCCCAATATTTATATCTGAATTTATTCGAGATCGTCCATTCCGCGTACGGGTGGGGGGACCCCTCTCCGGCCCACTTAAGTAATAAGAGTGTGTCCCGCAGTGAAGTGTCCTCACTGTCACATTCTTTGCGCTGAGCATCAACGGCAGCTTCACCTCGGTGCTTCCGGAAGATGTTCACGCTACACTCTACGATGACGACCTTTCGATCTCTTTTGACGCGGCCCATATGCCAACTCTGGAGCGTCGACTCCAAGAGGAATTAAACCGCGTCTCTCGCTATGCCGAAGCGCACAGGCTTTGTTATTCCTTACCCAAGACTAAGGTGGTGCATTTCTGCTGCCATCTACGGCTCCAGCATGACCCAGAATTGTTTCCTGATGGGGTGCGCCTGGACGTGGTGGACTCGCACCGTTTCCTTGGTATTGTATTTGACGGACACCTCACCTGGAGGCTCATACCCGCAGCATTAGGGTATCTTGTACCCGCGCCACGGATATTCTTCGTTCTGTGAAGTTCAGCTCCTGGTGCGGTGATACGGTTTTTATCCATCTTTTCCTTGTTCTAAGCTCGACTACGGAATCGATTTTAATGCATCCGCAGCCGAGCGTGTATTGCGGAAGGTGGACTTGATCCACCACACCGGCCTTCGCCTGGTGACCGGTGCTTTCAGCATTTCCCCCATTGAGAGCCTTATTGTCTATGCTGGGGAGATGCTACTCGTTCTGCGCCGTGCCTAGTGTATTATTCGCCTGTACGCGCGAGCCCGAAGCCTTCCTCAGTCGCTAACAGCTCTCACTGCATCCGCAGCTAATCTTGACCGTGCCTATGCCACCGAGAGACGTCAGTCATACCCTAATTCCTTTGGGTTTAGGGCAAGGAAACTCCTTCGAGAGCTAGGAATAACTCTCGGGCCGGTGGCGCCCCTGGCTCTGCCTAGGATGCCACCCTGGAGGATACCACCTTCGACTAGTTTTCGCCACGCCTCTGCTCCGAAATCTTGTACAGCTCCGAGAGTATTGTGTTTGACCTTTAGGGATTACACTTCGTGTCACGCTGGAACCATGCCAGTGTATACGGATGACTCCAAGTCCCAAGAGAGGTCGGTTTGAAATCTGCGGGGCTCTGCCACGCTCTGCGTCAGTCTTCACGGCCCAACTGGTTGAAATACACCGCTCGGTACGGGAGATATCGCGACGTGCCCGGTTCGGAGACCGGATTGTGATTTATAGCGACTCACAAAGCGCCCTGAGTGCTCTCGGGACGAGCGGGGCCACTACTGCTTGCTTGTCCCTTGTACTCGGCACGGGTTGGCACACACTGACTTGTGTACTTTACGAATTTTTGGAGGAGGCTCGTCTCCTCCACTTTATTTGACTGTTTCTTGCGGGTCGCATGCTTCTGCGCCGGGGGGAGGCGGGCGTACCACCGACGCAGGAGCGAGCGCGCTTACCTACTGCCTTTTACTGTTTTTTAAAAAAAATTTAGCCCCTGTAATTTTTATCGTTGTTGTTTTTTATTTGTATATTATTTATTTTTTAATATAGCCTATTAATATGCTGGGTCGAGTACAGCGACTTATGCCCCAGATGGTCTCCTATTTTTTTTTTTTTTTAAATCGCTCTTCACGGGTGATTTTGGGTTCGCTTTTCGGGCCACACTTCTTGAGGCGCTTTTTAAGGGGTATTTTGTATGTGCTTGAGTGTGGGGGGGGGGTCTTCACAGGCCATTTTCTATTGGGGGTAGGGGGTCGCTTGTCTTCTGGTAATAGGAAATATGAATAGATCCTCAACCGGGATTTGATCCAGTGACTTCTTGCGTGAGATGTGTGACATCACCCCTGACCCTCGAGGCCCTACAAGAAAACTAGTCCTGAACTCACAATTTCCCAGGAAAGACATTAAAGTACCACTAAACCTCAAAATAAACCTGGATATTTCCATTGAAAATGTGTGGATATGAACTTGTAAAAGTCCTCCTCTGGCTGTTGTTTCTTGATATTCTTCTAAACCTTAACGAGTTGATGTTTCCTCTCATTTTAGTCTCTCGTGCTTCAGGGGTAACGTCCGCGCTTCGCATGCGAGAGTTCACGGTCAAGGGTGTTTTTTTTTTTCATGAATCGCAAGGGTCGCTGTTCTGCCTAATTAAACACGTTATTGCTGAAAGTTGATCCATTAATTGATCTCTGCCACACCCCACCTTTTTATTCCCCTTCCCTGAAGATAATCATTTCTCCAGGACTATATATATCCATCTCATACCTCTCTTCCCAAACGTTGTTGTGGCCGCGCGAATTTTTCCCCCATAACCTTGAAATATATACAAATTATCCTTCCCCCCTTGCCGTGTTACTGCCCACCTTCAACACGTTTACCTGTTCGCCCCCCCCCCCTTTAACCACAACAGGATTGCAACGAGTTCCCTCCCCGCATTTCCTTCTCTTCAAAGCACATCATCCTCTGGGTGATTTTCATTCACGCGGCGCTTTTTTAATTGAAGATTCATTCTTCGACAATTAATTGCATAAATAAAACAGGTATACTTGTGGGGGAGTTTTTTTTAGTAAAAAGGGGGTTGATCATGTAAGCGTGCATCTGATTTAGCAATTGTAATGTTATTTCCCAAGGCATTTGAATTGTTCATCCCTAGTGCATACCAGGGATGATCTCAAAGTATTATATGTATTGATTGGCAGTTTAGTTGGGCCAAGAAATAAGGTCATCCAGTGATCTCTACTATACCATAACGACAAGGATTCAATTGCTCTCTCTGAATGGAGATGTTGAAAGAATTTCGCACAGGTCTATGTGTATGAGAGAGAGTGCAGTTTGAAGACACCGAACATATTATTAGTAAATTTACAACTCAACCCTCGCTATCTTGAATTGGACAACCGTTGGGGAAAATATTTACATGAATTCATTTCCATCGACCTAAAGGTTTCAAAACGATGTGAGGAGCAGCCCCCTAAGCGAACACTTGTTACATAGGCAGAGCAGGGCTGCCGAAATGGGTACAATTGTAACCTTTGGTTACATTTTGCTAATTTTCTTTCAAAAGGTTACAATGGTTGCAACTCGGGTATTTTTGGTTACATTTGTAACATTTCATCATAATATTTTTAAAATTTAACTTAAATTAAAAAAAATATATTATTATCAATTTTCTTTTGTTTTGGTTTCAAAAACCAATCATATATTATATTTAAAACTAAAATTGCTTATCGTAAATTATAATTGGCTGATAATTAATCAGTCTCTTTTCAAACAAGTGAGTTGATTGACCAATAGGCATGCATATAAAGAATCTTGAACGTCTAGCTACGTTAAGCAATTTGTAAACTCGTCTCTTATTGGTCAATTCATTTATAGGTTCCACCTTCCATAATGCATTGAGTATTGCGTAACAGTACATTCCCCTTCTCCTTCCGGCATCAATGTAAAAATTTCTTATTCTTATGTGCCGAGTGATCTTGATTTCTTTAAAGATTTAAATTAACACCCCCATCTCAATATGAGTGACAGTGATGACGATACTTATAATAGAGCTAAATGCAGTACCCCTAAGAAGAAACAAAAAATGACTAGAATAAGACGAAGGCAAAGTAGCATTACATATATTCAATGACAAAAGATTTTCTTCATGGCTGCAAGTGATTAAATATGAGGGTAACAAAGGATTCTGTAAATTGTGCAGTGTTGAAATTTTAGGTGCCCTTACACACATAGAAAGACACGAAACCTCGGAAAAGCATAAAAAGAACATAAAGAGCAATAAAAACTTCCGGAAAGCTAACTGATTTTATAACTTCACAGCATTCTTCTCAGAATCAGAAGGTTGTAGCTGCTGAGTTTAAACTTTGTGCATTCATTGGTGAACGCAATTTGCCTCTAGCTCTTTTAGACCATTTCGCAGGTCTTATTACCAATGTATGCCCAGATTCGAATATTGCTAAAGATATAAAGTGCGCAAGAACCGAAGGCACAAGTATTTTTCCCAATGTGATTGGCCCTTATGCTTTAAGTAATCTATTGTCTAGGATAAAAACAACAAAATTTTCACTTATAATTGATGAAACAACCGATGTATCTACACTGAAACAACTTGTTTTGGTTGTCAGGTATTATGATGAAATTAAGAAACTGTGGACAAATTTCTGACCCCAATAGAAATCAAAGATGCAAGTGCTATTGGCATTTATACTGTTATAATAAAGTTTTTTGATGATAATGCCAGTGTGATGATGGGGAACATGGGTGGGGTTCAAAAACTACGTAAAGAGAAAAATCCTGATTTATTTGTGCAACCATGTGCGTGTCATTCTATAGAACTGTGTGCTTCCAAAGCCTGTCTTGAATTGCCTCGCCAACTAGAGGAGTTGTAAGAAATATTTCTCCATACATTAGCAATAGCCCAAAAGCGCTTATCGGAATATCAAGAATTTCAAAGTTTTGCAAAAATTAGCCAGCATAAGATTCTTCATCTTAGCTCTACTAGATGTGGTTATCTTTGGAAAATGTAATTAAACGAATATTGGATAAATGGCCAGCCAGCACTTTTGTTATTTTTCACCACAGCGAGTTTTGAGGATGAGATTCCAATGGCTACGAAGATATTTGAGGAATTGCAGAAGCCAATAACAAAAATGTATTTTGCATTTTTAGCCTATATATTGCCATGTGTTGATGAGATTAATTTGGAGTTTCAGGCTGAATCATTTAGAGTGCACAAATTGAGATATTCTATAACTAGAGGCATGAAAGCCATTTTGGGCAATTTTATAAAGCAAGAAATTGTAAAAGCCAATGAAATTGAGGGCATTGATATTAGCAATTCTGCAAATTACATTAAACTAGAAAATGTTAATTGTGGTGCCATTCCTGAAAGCATTTACATGCAAAACTCAGAAACCATTAGTGAGGAAGACCTTCAAGAATTTCGAATTAATACATTCAACTTTTATGTGCGTCTTTCGAAAGAAATGATGAATCGCTTCCTATCTTCGAATTTGCTTTCTAATTTAAATAAGTTAGAAGCATTAGATCCAACCAATGTTTCCGAAGGGAAACCTACGTCAATCATCCCTTTTGGCAATGAAGTTTCCAAATCTTTTTAGTACAGATCAATATGAAGCCATCAATAGTGAATGGAGAGAACTGACTCATCAGGATGAATTTTGTTTCAAAGAAATTGAACCTAAAAAAATTTGGCATCTTATTTCTTTGGAAAAATGCGAAGATCAACCCCGCTATCCTTTGTTAAGTAAATTTATGTTTCACATGTTGGCTTTACCCCACTCTTCAGCAGCTGCTGAAAGAATATTTTCTCTTTTGAATAATATCAAAGTAAAAAATCGCTCAAGTTCAAAGATAAGGACAATATATGCATTGATGCATTCCAAGTCGATGCTTCACGAAATCAATTGCACAAAGGGGAGCCCAGCAAAAGATCTTTGCAAGAAATTAAGCCGAAAGCATTGGTATGTGCAATAAAGGAGGAAGAAAAGGATGAAGATATTACTTTTTAGGCAAAAAAAATAAGGTAAATACATTAATTTTTATGGCATTAATTATATTAGTCTTTAATATAAATATTACAATAGTGGTTACATTTTCCCGATTTAGGTTACATTTTTAATTTTTTTTGGTTACAATTGCCCCCAAAATTTCGGCACCCCTGAGCCAGAGTAGTAGTTTGCCATTTAAATCGAAGATATCCTTACATTATATTAATCGCTTGTCAGACCTCAACCACGATATGCGGTTCGGGTCTCCTAATCTTGGAAAAGATATCCAAATCTTAGAATTCATTGGCCGAAATTAATTCCGGGATTTGCAAACCAATCCCACGAGGCTATCAGGGAATTATTGGCTTTCACTCGAAAACCCTGAGTTGCTCGGTCAACTCTTTAAAATCCTGAACGGTTTCACTAATACGAGTTGCTATTTGAGTTAAAGAGCCGAGCGGCTGCTATAAATATCGGCCTTCAAGCTTATTAGCAAAGGATTTAACCCTGTCAGCTCCCGCTCGCAGGTCATTGAAGGTGCCACAGTCAATCTTTTTAATAATAGAATCAATCGATTGATATTACTTTAAAATATAAAACTACTCTAAAGGTTGATATTGCCTATAATTGATATATAATTTATATCTCCTTTTCCCTCTACTCGGATCTATCCTCTATTATTTTCCTTTCTTGGACCTCCCGTGTGACATCTCGAGGCATAAGTGCCTCCCTCCCTCGGCACCAATCCCTATCGGGAGATTTGGGGGTATACATGTATTCCACACATTTTCATTCCCCCTCCCCCCATGAGCTTCGTAGTATTAGAGGTGTACACCCGGCTGGAGGGTGGGGGTACTCTGTGTAGTCTTTGGCGATGTCTGGAGAAATTGATGCGCTTCTCCCTTGTCCTTCTAGGTAAACACCCTCTCTACCCTTCTTTATTTTCCTTAGGGTTAAGGACCTCACCAGCTACCTTATGCCGTATCTGGACAGCAGCGTAGGAACATCAATAAACAAACCCCATTAACGCCCCCATGTCGCAAGGGGGGGGGCATGGCTTGAAGGGTATGGCCGTTGGGTGTGAAGACTGCGTTGTCCCCCAGACTGTTCGGCACATTCTTGTTGAATGTCCCAGTCTGGGTGATCTCTGCGCACGTTACCTGTCCCGGTACCGGATGGGCGGGGTCGCTACCGCCTGTCCCTTGTACTCTGGGACGGATTCGTGCACACCGACCTGTGGACTTTAGGACTTTTTGGAGGAGGCCGGCCTTCTCCCCATAGTTGTTTTTTTGTTGTTTTTTCTTATTTGAGTAGATCGCATGTTCCTGCGCCGGGGGGAGGCGGACCTTCCCCGGACGCCGGAGCTTGCTTCCTGCTTATTACCTTTTTTCTTTGTTTTATTTTTATTGATTTTTTTTTATGTATTTTTAGTATTCTGTTTTAAAGATGCCTAATTTTAGGCAATGTTGAATACGGCGACTAATGCCCAAGTAGGCAGTCGCCAGATGAGCTCTTAAAAAAAAGAAAAAAAAAGAAAAAAAAGGCCGTTGGGGCTCGATTAATGGTAAGAGCGGTTTACGACCCATTAACGCCTTCCCTGGCCACCTCCCTGCGGCAGTTCTCGGGTGCATAGGCCTGCGCTGGTGGCTGCCAGGCCAACCTCAATTCTCAGGTCTCGTCTCCGACGATTAGTACGACCTAATAAGGGATCTACCCTGTCACCCTGCCCCTCTGTCTCCCTGCAGGGTGGGTACCCTGTGTAGCCTGTCACACTTGGTACCTGGAGAAGCTACACAGCTTCCGATCTGAGTGCCAATGAGGGAAGCCCTGTCACTGGGTGGATTTTAACTCGGATGGGGCCGGGGAAAGTTGTTGGTGCACTTGTACCTCGCCCCAATTCAGCACTACTTCACCTTTTTTTATTATTATTAAATTTTTTTAGGATTAACATGACTATTATCATCATTATTATTATATTATTATTTTATTTTTATTATTATTAGGCTAGCCTTTTTCCTAGACATGGGAGGCCACCCTTTTCTGCACAGTGCGGTCTCTGCAAGTTCCATTCCATGTCGGATGCTCTTCTCCTTTTGGAAAATATTGTCTGCGAGGCCTTCCTTCGTAGACAGCACTAGTCCACAGTTTTTCGATCTGGAGAAGGCTTTTGATACTGCATGGTAATACGGTATATCGTATGCTGGAACACACAGGTTACGGTTTTCCTACTCCAAGATTGCCTCAAATGACCAGAACAGTCTCTGCCTGGTGAACAGTGCCTTCTGCACGTTCCTCATTAAGAGCCTAGTTCTTAACTATGCTTATCAGCCTCGCATCCCCTGCGACACAGGGGCCTGCTGCCTTGCAAGATTTTCCTTTTTAGGAAAAGGCTAGAAGAAGGAAACTTATCGTAAAACCTCCTGGTGCCTTGTCCCTATAAGGAAAAGGGGCGCGGCGAAAGGCCTTCCTGGCCGCCGTGCTGACGGAACTCAGCTCCCCGTCCGGCCCCAGCTTAGCCTCTTCTCCTTCTTTCTGACTACCTTGTCTTCGTACCCTACTTCCGCACTCTCCCTCCAACCTATCGCATAACTTTCTTTGCTCGGCCTCTAATTTCAGAGGCTAGACGCCGACCAGCTTCATCTCACCCAACTATCCCGGATCGGGGCTGATGGGGGAGGGGACAGCGTCCCATCACTCTTAAGCTCCGGTCTGGGGAGGTGGATTTTTAACAACCCGCTCCATCCCCACCCACACCTTCCTCACATCCGCTTTCTCCTTTCCCTGTTTTATCATTTCTGCCCTGCCCAAGGTGCAGCTGCCATGCTGATGGGCTGCCAGGTCACTAGGTGGGAGGAGTGTCCTCAAATGGTGGCATCTGGTTTTGCCGGCCCCGTGTTCACCCTTTGCAGAGCGGGCTACTGCCTGGGGTGATGAGCGTTTGCGTCCTGTGACACTAATAGGGTCATCATGCCCGATGATGAAAATCTAATTAAACCTCTCTCCCCTCCCCCCTTTACCAGCGTCGGAGCCGCCCTCGGGTAGCTCCACCGGGAGACGGTCGAAGGGAACCTAAAGTTGCGTGCCATTGCGCCGCGACTGTTCCCATGGACCTATCCCCCAATGCCGCGGCGGCTTCAGGTTGCTTTCTGTCGTCTCCGAATCGGACACACTCGTGTGACGCATCGCTATCTGATGGAGCGCTCGCCTGCGCCCTATTGCAACGACTGCGTCGTCCCCCAGACTGTTCGGCACATTCTTGTCGAATGTCCCAGTCTGGGTGATCTTCGCGCACGATACCTGTCCCAGTACCGGGATGGGCGGGGTCGCTACCGCCTGTCCCTTGTGCTCGGGACAGATTCGTGCACATTGACTTGTGGACTTATTGACTTCTTGGGAGAGGCCGGCCTTCTCCCTATTATTTAAGCAAGGTTTGTTTGTTGTTATTTTTTGTATTTGTTTTTTTTTGTTTTTTGTTTGTTTTTTCCTTTAGTTGCACGCTCCTGCGCCGGGGGGACCTCTCCCCGACGCACCAGCTTGCTTCCTTTCCCCCTTTTGGGGTGTTGTTTTTTTTGTTTGTTTTTTTCTCTTTAATTTATTTTAAAGTAGCCTAGAACTAGGCCAGTTTTAATACGGCGACTAATGCCCAAGTAGGCAGTCGCCAGATGAGCTCATTAAAAAAACAAAAAAAAAACAAAAAAACAAATCGGGTAGCTCCATCGAAAATATGGAGGTCCCCCCTTTCCTGTGCTTTCACAGAGGACCCTCCAAACCTCTGCGACCGGAGAGGGGGTTTATTCCTCTCTTATGCATACGGGTGTAGGGGATTCCCCGTTATCCCCTTCTCTGGGGCGACTCACTTCTTCCAGCGGCAGTCTCCCCTTTGCTTTCCAAGGGGACTGCCAAGAAACCAGGCATGAGACCCATTATTGACCGCTCCTGGTGAGAGTGGCTCGATAGGGGCAACCCCTTAGGAGGCTGATGGACGATAGGGCTCGTCGGACCCTGCCCTCCAGGTTTACAGGGGATCCCTATACGTGACCCCCTCTCTTCCCCGACGCAATGCCGATTCGTTGGCACAGCGCAGAATGGAAGGTACCTTGAAGCTATTCCCGTGAGGGTCTTCTCTTCGAAGAGGGTCCCGGCATCTCCTCCGAGCTAGGCGTGGGGGGGGGATATTCCTTCAATGGAATTGCCGCGGATTCAGGGCTAACTGGGAGGAGCTGCGGAGGCTCGCCTCCTCCCATTCCTCGTTGGCTATCTTTTTGCAGGAGACCATGCTGGGCGCGTGCCCCCTGCCCACCCTCCCGAGGTATAAGGCTTTTTCGACCCGACCACCACGGCACGGGGGCCGGGTGGGAGGATGCGCGATTTACACCCGACATGATGTCTCCGTTCTTGTCGTCGCTTTAGATACCCCAGGCAGTAACTGTGCAGCTGCACCCTGAAAGGAGATATACTGTTATTTCCGCGTACATTTTACCGTCAGCTGATTTCGATGCGGGGGACTTTCACCACGCCGTGACACGGTTGCCTAGGCCCTTTCTCTTGCTCGGAGATCTCAAGGGCAGAAACCCCCTCTGGGGAGACTACTCGATTAATCCCAGGGGTCAAGTCCTTTGCCGACCTAATCGGCGAGCGGAGATGGGTGCGCTAAATGTGGATGAGTTTACGCGTCACTGCCCGAGAACTGCTTCATTTTCCTGCCTCGATCTTTCTGGGCCACTGCCGCCCGAGAGCCCGCCCCAGTGCTTCTTGGCGCGTGCGCGGTGGTCCGCATTTCAAGAAATGACATTTCTCGAGGAGTTTAGGTTGATAGATAAGGCCGTTGAGTCATTCTCCAGCAACTTCATCGCCGTGGGCCTGTCTACTATTCCTAAAATGCCTGGCCGTTTTGCACGCCGACCGCTCCCGTGGTGTTCAGCGGAGTGTGAAACGGCCCTCAAACAGAACCGTTAGTTAGTTAGTCAGAGCCAATTCTTCCATGTTACTGCGAGGATCCCCGACCGGATAATGAAATTTTATATAAAGTCAGTATGACAATCGCTGGTCTACTCCAAGGCCCCTGGAGCCAGTCCTCTTTTGGAGGAAGATGCTAGGAAGTATATTTTTGACACCAAACAGCGTTCAGGTGGAAGCATTCTTCTCATCTCGGGGAAGAGGGACCTGTTCTGCGTCAGAGGTACGTGTATATAGATACCCATAGGCTGAGTTCCTTGGAACAGAGTGAATGTGTGTGTGCGTGTGCGTGTGTGTGCGTGCGCGCGTGTGCGTGTGTGTGTGCGTGCGCGCGTGTGTTTTGCGCTGCGAAGGCGGGAGATGAAAGAAAGCAGTGTTGTGATTGGTTATGTGTAAGGTGTAAGATCTACCCACCCGAAAACGGGGTTAGCACAGCGCGTCCACCAATCGGTAGCCAGATCTCTACGTGCGCTGACGTTTGTGTCCGCTGATGCTAGGATTCGGAATCGAACCCGGTATCGCGATGATGGTAGGGAAACGCCGTATCCACTCGGCTAGCATGAGCTCTCAAACAGAAGCGTTATGCCTACATGCGCAATAAGCGCCGCTTGAACGAGTTCACTGCCGGTGAATTTCGGCGGGCTAAGGCTCGGTACGGTATATTTCGAAGCACGCCCGCCGCTTTTCTTGGCTGGCATACGTTTATTCACTTAACGGGAAGACCCCTCTAGCAGAGGTGTCGAATCAAGTCAAAAGGATTCGAGGCAAGTTATCGCATGACCCCCCTCCCGATCTCCTGGAGAATTGGGACCGCAATCTCGGACCCCGCGTCGTGGCGAAATCCTTCGCGACCACTTTCTCTTCATTCTCTAGCCCGAAGGCTGCTCCGCCAGAATTGAATGCGCGTTGGTATTCTCCTCGATTCATGGCGAATTGCTACTGTGCTCGTTTTTCGCAAACCGGAGAGAGATCACTCTACCCAGGCCGGTTTCCGCCCAATCTCTCTCAAACTTTCTGTGTGTGCGAATTGATGGAGAAATTGGTAAATGTTATATTATCCTTTTTTTTCTGGACAGCGGATGCCATCTGTATTCTGCACAGTGCGGCTCCCGCAAGTTCCACTTAACCTTGGACTCTGTTCCTACTGGAAAATGCCATCTGGAGGCCTTCCTGCGTAGACAGCACTACGCTACGTTTTTTTTCGATCTGGACAAGGCCTATGATACCGCATGGCGATACGGTATCATGGAGACTCTCCACACGATTGGGGCGGGGGGACGCCTCCCAATCTTTATATCTAAATTTTTTCGAGATCGTCGTTTCCGCGTAATAGTGTGTGGGGGGGGGAGGCTCTGGCCCACTAGATCAATAAGAGAGTGTCCCGCAGGGAAATGTCCTTATTGTCACACTCTTTGCCCTGAGCATCAACGGCAGCTTCACCTCGTGTTTCCGGAAGTTCACGCTACACTCTACGTGGCCGACTTTTCGATCTCTTTTGGCGCGGCCTAGTTACGAACTCTGAAGCGTCGACTCCAACAGGCATTAAATGGTGTCTCTTGCTATGCTGAAGCTCACAGGCTTCGGTTTTCCTTGGCCAAGAATAAGGTGGTGCACTTCTTCTGCCATCCACGGCTCCACCCTGACCCAGACTTGTTTCTAAATGGGGTGCGCCTAGGATTGGTGGACTCGCACCGTTTCCTTGGTCTTGTATTTGAGCGACGCCTCACCTGGGAGGCTCACATTCGCAGCCTATTGGTCTCTTGTACCCGCGCCATTAATATTCTTCGCTCTGTGACGTTCAACCCCTGGAGTGCTGATAAGGACACTGCCTTACTTTTTTATCGATCCTTTGTTCGTGCGAAGCTCGACTACGGATGCGAGTTTTATGTATTCGCAGCCGAGCTTGTATTGCGGAAATTGGACTCGATCCACCATACTGTTCTTCGCCTAGCGACCGGCCCCTTCCGCATTTTCCCCTTTGAGAGCCTACTTGTCGATGCTGGGGAGATGCCACTCACTCTGCGCCGTGCAAAGTGCATTATTCGCCTCTACGCGCGAGCCCGGCGCATCCCTCAGTCGCAACAGCTCTCACTGCATCCGCAAGTGATCTCGACGGTGCCTATGCCGCCGAAAGACGCCAGTCATACCCTAAGCCCTTTGGGTTTAGGGCCATGAAACTCCGAGTGCTAGGTATAACTCTCGGTATAGCTCTGGTTCCTCCCAGGACGCCACCCTGGAGGGTGACCATTTGTCGCCACGCCTCTGCTCCCAAAGCTCCTACAGCGCCGGGAGTATTGCGTCCGGCCTTTTTAGTTCGCCTGGTTTCACTCTGGAACCGTGCCAGTGTATACGGAAGTTGGGGGCGGTTTCCACACCCTATCCCCTCTGTTTGGAGTCATCGGGGCTCTGCCAGGCGCTGCGTCTGTCTTCACGGCCCAACTCGTTGAAATACACCGCTCGATACTGGAGATAACGCAACGTGTCCTGTTCCTAGGCTGGTTTGTGATTTATAGCGACTCACAAAGCGCCCTGAGTGCTGTCGGGGAATTGGAATCTCCGCATCCCCTGATTCGCGATATCCATGACGCCACGGTTTTTGCGAGCCGGGCGGATGTCGAGATTATTTTCTGCTAGGTTCCTGGACATGTAGGAATTGCGGGGAATGAGCGCGCTGACGGGGGCGCCAAAGAGTCTGCCAAGACTGCAAGACCAGACCAGCGTTTCGCTTTTCCCCACACCGATTATATGGGAGGAATACGGGCAGCTCTCCGTGCTGCTTGGCAAAAAAGATGGTTATCGATCGAGGGGAAACAAAAGTTGCGCGCCATTGCGCTGCGGCTGTTCCCATGTACCTACCCTCTAATGCCACGACGGCTTCAGGTTGCTTTCTGTCGTCTCAGAATTGGACACACTCGCGGGACGCATCGTCATTTGATGGAACGATCGCTTGCGCCTTATTCTGATAAGTGCGTTGTTCCCCAGACTACTCGGCACATTCTTTTTCAATATTCTTGTCCCTGTGATATTTCCGTACGTTCCCTCCTAAGTAGGTTCGTTACCGCTCGTTCCTTCTACTCGGGACTGGTTCGTGCACATAAACCTGTGGACCATATTACTTTTTGGAGGAGGCTGGCCCGCTCCACTTCATTTGACACTACTTTTTTGTATGCCGTTCCTGCCCTGTGGTTAGGCGGGCCTACTCACGTCTCCGGAGCACCCTTCCTTCTTGTTGCCTTTTTGCTTTTGCTTTTTTGTTGTATTGTTTAGCCTTTGTACTTGTTATCGTTGTTATTTCCATATTGTTATGTTTTCATTTAATGTAGCCAAGTAGTAGGCTCTTGTGTGAGTACGTCGAATTCTGCCCTAGTGGGCAGTCTTTAGATGGGGTCCTAAAGAAATGGTCGGGTTCAAGGCTTACTCTCGTCCTTGAATTGTGCACACTCGCGGGATTCGCCGCCCTTTGATGGAGCCCTCACCCTCACTTTATTTTGATGACTGCGTTGTCCCCCTTACCGTTCGGACTGCGTTGTCCCCCATACCGTTCGGACTGCGTTTTCCCCCATACCGTTCGGACTGCGTTTTCCCCCATACCGTTCGGACTGCGTTTTTCCCCATACCGTTCGGACTGCGTTTTCCCCCATACCGTTCGGATTGCGTTGTCCCCCATACCGTTCGGACTGCGTTGTCCCCCAGACTGTTTGGACATTCTCGTTGAATGTCCCAGTTTGGGTGATTTTCGCGCACGTCACCTGAGCGGGGTCGCTACCGTTTGTACCTTGTACACGGGACGGGTTCGTGCACACATTTGTGGACTATCTGAAATTTTTGATGAGGCTGACTGACCTCCTCCATTTTATTTCACTCTCCTGGTTTTAGGTCGCATCTTCCTTCGCCGGGTGCCTCCCCCCTATGTCGGAACGTGCTTCCTTCTTTCTTTTTAACTTCTTTTTTTGTTTTGTTTTTGCTTGTTTGTTTGCCTTTGTTTGTGTTTCTAGTATTAGGTTATAAGTTGATTACGGCGACCTTTCCCCTAGTAGGCAGTCGGCAGATGGTCTCTTTAAAAAAAGGCCTATCAACTTTAGAGTTAAGAGTAATTAGCTCACGTGACACCGGGCCACGCAGAAAGAGGTTTGGATATATTCTCAATCGCCCTATCGTGATTATTATTATTATTATTCTGAGAGCTACCAAAGCCTCCCTCCAGGGTGTAAAGACAACTGCTAAATTGATTCCACACAAAATGGTACTGAAGTGAGGCAAAGGCAGCCATGAAAAAGGTGAAGGGCTAATAGTAAACTCAGATGAATAAGAAATATTAGAAGAGGAGAAAAAGCTACTGTTTCAAGAATGCATTCACACGGGACTTAAATGAAGAAATATCCCTTGAGTGTACAATTTCGCTGGGTAAAGCATTCCACGTTTTAATTAACGATGGTATAAAACACCGTGAAAACTGTGTCGTACTAACATTCATACAATTCATAGCCGAGTCTTTAAGATTAAGAGCAAACTTTGTCACGCGAACTGGATTAAAAGAATCAGGCTGAGCTGCGTGCAACGGATGCGGAATAGTATTAAATACCTTGAGAAAATGCTAAGGGCACCAACCAGACGCCGAAGATCCATATCAAAGGACAGAGCTGCTGATATAAATTTAATTAGAGTTCAACGCTCTGTCCAACAACTTGATATGGCAATTGGCAACAGACATCCAAACAGGAGCACAATACTCAAAATTAGGCAGAATGAAAGCATAAAAAGACTTAATAACTGTAGAGTCACAAGCGACAGTTCTGTAACTTTTACCAAGTAATCCAGTCTTCTGTGAAATTGAGGAGGACAAGAAACGAATGTGCTTCTCAAAAGTTAGCTTCGATTCAAGAATCACTCCAAGAAGACGTAAATCATCTACTTCCTCAATAAGTTCACCTGATATGTACAAACTGGGATGACCTGGATCCAATGTACGGGATCTACTAATGGTAATAGAATGCGTCTTATTAGCATTAAGCTTCATGCTCCAAAGTTGACACCAAGAGGTAATCTTGGCTAAATCCCTATTTAGAAATGCTGCAACTTCTCCTTTGTTACATGGAAACCGAATTGAGGAATTGAATTACTTCAATTATTTGCATTATTCCCGAATGGTTAAGTTTACTCTGATTTGAAGGATGTGGAACTGAATATTAAATCATATATTTCATTAAAACCGAATGAATTCTCCAACAAAGGAATCCGCCGCTCAGTCGAATGATGTGGAAAAAAAACTTCAATAACTGCAAACTACTTTGCTGGCTAAATTGATTTTCATGATAACTCTATAATTTAAGAAGGGGATTATTTTGAGTATTTGAATAATAATTTCACCTTAGTTTGGTTATGACTTACGTTTTTTTTATCAAAGTTATTTCTAAAAATTCTTTTATAATATCAAAAACAAAATGGTGAAGTTCAGAAATAAATATAAGTATCGAAATTTTGTGAATTTTTAAAATCCAAAGAATTACAAATGGGCGAAGTTCAGAAAATTTATTTTTATATATCTTCTATAACTATATTTTAGAAACGTGTTATTTTGAAAGGGGGGGAAATTTAATTTAGAGTTCCTTTTTTTTAGATTTTAAATTTTAATCTTAGTAGCGAAGCCATTGCCTGGTTTTATGTTTTAAAGACTATTTTACTTTCCTTAAAAAACAAAGTTTCTTTCAACCTAATACAATAGTAATGATGGTATATTTTTTTCGCTTACCCCGTCGGCCTTGCTCCTCTTTCCTCATAAATGTATGGAAAAAAGGCTTCTTTAGAACGGTGACAGTCGAATACTGTAAACATACAACTATTGTCTTCCTAAGTATATAAAAAGAGAAGCTAGGAATACCGTGGGTGGGCAAACAATATTAGGTACTACTTTGGTATGCAATCTCAGCGTCTTAAAGCTACTTTAGTATGCTATCTCGCCTAATCGTAAAATTTATACCCACCTTTTCTTAATTACCAATGCGTTCTAATACTTGTTATTACCATATCTAGTACATTTGCACAATTTAGGCAACCCTTATATTAATCTATATGATACTGGATCGTATTTGTGATCCCAGTCATATATTTAAATCGGACATTTTTCGCATGTAAATTAGTCGCTTTTGTGGACACTTTCAGAATAGATGTGCTGCATATTTAAAGTCAGTACCTTTTGAGAAGAAATGGTCTATTGAATAAAGAAAAAGACATTGCATCTTGTCTTCGTTGTGGCGAATAAATGCGAGATGTCCGAAGAAGCAATAGAAAAAGAGAATTCATACCAGCTCTTCGTTGCAAGAATAGAAGATGCCAAACTTATCGTTCTATTCGCTCAGGAAACGTATTTTTCCATTTCACTGATTTAAATGGTAGAGTGAATTGCAAACTAAAACTTGGTAAAATTTTGGAGTAATTTTTTATTTCATTCAGGATTTGCCATATGAATCGGTGCACGAATTGACTGGTCGAGGCACTGAAGCTATCTGCGATTGGTTTAATTTATGTCGTGAAATTTGCTCACAAATAGTTTCTGTAAGAAATCTTGGAAAAATGGTTGGCCCTGCAGAAGAGCCATTTCAAATAGATGAAGCATTTGCTGGACATCGGAAATATAATCGAGGACGGATGCTGCAGAGAGATTAGTCACCAGATTCAACGGACAGTGAGGCCGAAGTGCGAAACAACCGAAACCATGGAAGACGCATCGACGGTCCCATGGGTGTTCGGACTGAAGAAAGGGGATGACTGCAGATATTTTTATGTAGAGAAGTTGAGGAAAATTCAGTCATTCACTCGGATGAATGTACTCAGACTTAAATCGTTTGAATTACATTCACCAAACAGTTAATCACTAAGTAAATTATCTGGACCCAGCTACTGGAGCTCATACTCAGGCTATTGCAAGAACATGGCTGGATTCCAAAATTCAAATACTAAAAAAATATGAGAGGCGTCAATGCAAAGATCTTCCAATCACACCTTGATTATTTTTGTTGGCGACTAATGAGGAAATCGGTTAATGATCTTTTTCTTGTTTTTTTTTTATTTGATATTTATTCCATTAATCGATAAATAAATTCTTTAATTTTTTTCTATTTTATTTACCATAAATATGCAAATCAAATTTTAGAAAATTTTGAGATCGCATAACAAAGTAGAATCTAACCTCTTGAAATCACACCACCACTGAGATCTCATACCAAAGTAGCATCCAATATTGAATGAATAGTAGCAACTGGAATAGTAAGAACAAAATGATTAAGGGTTAAAGTAGTCACCGAAATTCAACGAGAAATCTCATTGAAAATGTCGCCATTTTTCTCTAGGTAGTTTTTTTTTAAACTTTCCTTACCACTTCTCTCCCCTCCTTCGTGAGTGTAGGTATTATCTTTATGTACATTCTTTGGGCGGCCGCCTCTTTCTCTAGTTGTTTATTCTTGCGTGTTCACCTATTGTTTTCTTTCTCCTGCTTACCCAAATAGATGCGTATAAATTGTGCACATTTGTTTCCCTAATCGAGGACTTGAGCAGTCAGGGGAAAGGATGAGTCGGATGGGCACTCATCTCTTCTGTATTTTGTCACCGCTTAACAACGAAAGGACGAAGGTAAAGGAGTCTGGGCGATTCTCAAATGCCCGTGTGCGAATGATCCTCCGCCATGGAATGGAGCATTCTATTCACAGATCCTTGATATAATTATCTGCGCTACTATTTAGGGCGATTGCGAAACTCTTCTCCTCTCACTGTCCATCTAATTATTCCGGAACTGTGGGAATGATCTGCATTTTGTTTTGTTTTTTTCTTTCTTTAATGAAAGAGTAGTTTCGATAGTGATTCTCGCATCTCTTTCACTCTATTGTTTTCTGCTAATGCCATTCCACTAAGCACTATTCTCCCTCCCTCGCTGCCGCGACCTACCCATCCCTCCGGTGTTCGGGAGCTGAGCGTTCCTTGTTCGATTCGAAAACAGGAATGGATGGAAGGGCAGTTGGATTCTGTCTGTTGGTGTGGTTAGATGTGATTCTATGCGGTTCCCTTCTTGACGCCGTGTTTTTATGCGGCGTGGTATTTTGTGTCCGGCATTATGGTTTAATTCATTTGTGGTTAAAACTTTTTCTTCCTATTTGAGAGTTGCGGTCGAGTTTTTTTATGAAGTTTGGTTAAAATTCAACTTGAACAGTGGTGTTGACAAATAAGTGAATGCGACCACAGCCTAGTACTTTTCGAGGAAAAGTTGCCTGTTGGTGCTATTCGGGATAATTTCATGTGAATTTTCTCTCCCCGCGTTAGTTTTAACAAAGTTGTTTGGGCATAATGGCGTTTTAGTTATATTTTTAGTGTAAAAGAAAGGCTCCGTGAAGGAAATTAAAGAGGAAATTGTTTGTGTGGCAAGGAATAATTTGGAAGATTCGTTTGAATTTGTTTTTTGTTGCTTCCGAAGCCTCGCTCGTTCAACGAATTTTCATTCCTCATTAGTGTTATCTCAGGTTCAAAGTTTGCATCTTGCTCTGTAGTATTATTTCTTCAGTTCTGTGATGTGGACCTAAGGAGGTGGTTTTTTTTTGCCTATGTGGCATGTTGTTTGGTTTGAGATGGACATTTGGCACAAGACAAGGTTAGGGCAGAAGAATGGAAGCGAGTGAGAGTGGTGGCAGAGAGAAGTGAGTGAGAGACGCAGGAAAAAAAAAGGTCGCTCTTTTTTCACCTTCTAATTGGTTGAGCGGTGGGATTGATGACCTGCCGCTTAAAGTACCGAAGGAACCATTCAGTCCATTTTCTGTTTTACAATGAAAGTAGATAATAGTGGCGATGCCGGGACGGAAAATCAACATCCACAGCAGCAACAGCCACAACAAACCCAACAGGTAAATAAATACTGAGCCTCTATCTTACAATGCCAACGCCTCCGAAGCATGCAACAAAACTCGCTACCTGTAGGTATTATTATGACGGCGGTAGGGCTAGGTGGATTACGATGGAGGGTGGGAGGGTTTAGAAAATCATGGCAAAGGGGATTCCTCGCTAGTTCAATTAAACTTGACCTTCCCGAATGTACCAATTGTTCCTCTTTGCAGCGAAAGTTTGTTAAAATTTCGACAATAATACGACCATACGCACATGTAGGTAAGTTTTGGTTACACATCGACGGCGCTGCCATTGTACCGTGTTGTTTCCCTCTTGTGTTCATAGGTGACATGATTTAAAAATGATAAGTGAAACTTTTAACTCTGTGAAGGACTGTGCGACCTTTAATGCACCCACTGATCTATCTTCCTTGGCTGCAAGGCGACGCGGAGTGTAATACTAGTCCTCGGTGTGACCCCTTTGAAGAAGAACGGAACGATGTTTTTAACTTACTACGTGATAGAAGTACGAGTGGAAATGAAATGGATGTGAGATTGAGGTCCTTGGAGAATAGCGAGTGAGAGAGCTTTGGAAATGGGCATTGAAGCGTTTGAGACGGTGGTATCCGTGAGGAAGGGGCACGCAGCGGGGAAGGAGTGAGGTGAGTTGAGGATGGGGTGGCGTGGCGTGTGATGTTCAAGATTGTGTCCCTTGAAAAGTGGAAGGTTTTAAGTATCGAGGGTGGTATCTGAAGGAACGGCCCCTGACAGCCTCCCAACTAGATTTAAACTGCATGGGCTTTTTCCCTCAGGAGATTTCATTTTATAGCAGCACTACCGCAAACCGCGAATTTTGTAGGCTAGCCGCCGACCAGCTTCCATCCATTTATCCTTTGTCGTTGCCCTGAGGTGGAGGGGAGGCTCGCCCCTACTCAGGCTTCAGTTAGGGGGTTGAGCTTTCTTGTTACCTATTTTCCCTTCTGTCGCCCACGTCTTTCTCTTCTTTTCTATTCTTTTGCGCCCAAGTGCCGGAGGGGCGCCATGCCTCTGGATCTTAGGGCACTGGATGACAAGCGGGTCCTTACCCTAATGGTTTTTAACCACCGGTACCCTTTGCGCCCGCTTTGGATCATGCTCCATTTGACACGTGATTGGGTAAAAAAAATACCTTGCTATGCCCAATGATCTTAAAAAAAAAGGCTTGCCATGTCCGAAGGTCTAAATTTAAAAAGTGGCATTGTGTGCCCGATGATCTAAATAAAAAACGACTTGCTATGACCGATCACCTATTTTTTTTAAAATAGCTTCTAATGCCCGATGATCTAAATTTAAAAAAGTTACCTCTGCCTAATGACCTAAATTAAATAAATGGTCTTGTAGGCTCGATGATCTAAATTAAAAATAGCTTTGTATGCTTGATGATCTAAATAAAATTGACTATGACCTCTATCTAAATAAAAATTTAGCTTTGTGTGCCCAATGATCTATTTTAATAAATGACTTTGTATGCTTGATGATCTGAATTCTAAATGCCTTGCTATCCCCTATAACCTAACATTTTTAAAGTGAGTTTGTATTCCTGATGATCTAACTTTTTAAAAACAAAGCTTCCTATGCTTGATGATCTAATTAAAAAAAAATATCATATACCCAATGATATAAACTAAAAAATGGCTTTGTAAGCCCAATGATTTAAATTAGAAAATGACTTCATATGTATAATCTAAATTAACAAATGTCTTTGTATGCCAGATGATCTCAATTTTAAAAATAGCTCCATGGGCTAGAGGATATAAATAAAACATTGACTTCCTGTGCTGATGATCAAAATTAAATGAATGCATCTTATGCCCAAATGAGCTCAATTTTAAAAAGGCTTTATTATGCTAGATCTAAATTGCTCTCTCGTATGATCTAAAATTTATAAAATGGTCTCAGTGCCTGATGGTACAAATTTAAAAAATAGTTTTGTATGCACAATCTAAATAAAATTTGCTCTAGGATGGATGATCTCAATAAAAAAATATGTAGGTATGCCAGATGATTCAAATTTTAAACATGATTTTGTTATGGGGATGGTATAAATTAAAAATGGTTTTATATGCTTCATGATCTAAATAAACACTGGCTTTTATTCCCGATGATCTAAAATGTGAAAATTACTGTATGCCTAATAACCTATTTAAAAAGATTTAAAAATGGTTTTGTATGCCTGATGGTCTAAATTAAAAATGGCTTTGTAGCCTGATGATGTAAATAAAAAAATGTCTTTTTTTATAGCTAGTATCTAAATTAAAATAATGTCCTCATATGCTCATAATTTAAATTGCTAAAAAATGCTTTATATGCCTTATGACCTAAATTTTTAAAATGGCTTTCTATGACCAATGATCTAAATAAAAAAAGGTTCCCTATAACTGATGACATATATTAAATGACTTTCTTTGCACAAGTTCCTAAATTCAAAAATGGCTTATGCCCATTGCCCTAAATATAAAAAAAAAGCTTTCTATGCCCAATGATCTAAATAAAAATGGGCTTCCTATGCCCAGTGACCTAAATTGAAAAATGACTTAATATGCCTGATCACCTCAAATTAAAAATGGACCTCGATGCCCACTGATTTAAAATAAAAAATGGCATCCTATCCAGATGATCAAAATTTTAAATAATGGCATCCTATACCCAATGATCTAAATTAAAAAAATGACTTCCTATACCTGATTACCTAAATTAAAAATAGCATCATATGCTCAATGATCTAACTTTTAAAAAAATGATTTCCTATCCTGATATTGTAAATTTTTAAATAATTGCTTTGTATATTTAAAAATTGCTTATGCCCAATGACCTAAGTTAAAAAAAAACTATGCACGATTCCTTAAATTATAAAATACCTCCTTATGCCTGATTCCCTAAATTAATAAAATGGCTTCCTATGCCCATTGGCCAGAATAAATAAAATGATGTCCATGGCCAATTCTCTAAATGAAAAAAATAGCTTCCTATGCCTAATGAACTAAATAAAAAATTACTTTCTATGCAAATGATATAAATTTCTAATAAATGGCTTCCTATGCCTGATGACCTAGATTTTAACGAAATTGGCTTCCTATCCATGATGACCTAAATTTAAAAAAATGGCTTCCTAGGCCCAAGGACCTAAGTTAAGAACAAAATGTTTCCTATAGCAGATGACCTAAATTTAAATTTTTTTGCTTCTTATACCTGATGATGTAAATAAAAAATGATGCTTGCTATGCCCCGTGACTTAGTTTGAAAAATGGCTTCCTACCCATGATCTAAATTAAAAAAATAGGTTGCTATGCCCGAATACCTAAATTACAAAATGTCTTTGTATGCCTAATGATCTAAATTTTAATAAAATGAATGAGTATCTTCAATGATCTAAATTTTAAATAATAGCTTCTTATGCTTGATGACCAAATTTTAAAACATGGCTTGCTATGCCCAATGACTTACATTAAAAATGGTTTATGCCCAATGGCCTAAATTAAAAAATTGCCCCTTTTTTCCATATGACTTTAATTAAAAATAGTGTTTCTATGCCTGATGACTTAAATTAAATAAATGGTTTCCTGTGTCTGATGACCTAAATTAAATAATGACTTTCTGTGCCTGATAACCTAAATTAAAAAGTGGCTTCCTATGCCTGTTGAACTAAATTCAATAATGGCTTGCTATGCCTGATGTCCTAAATTCAATAATGGCTTCCTCTGCCTGATAACCTAAGTTTTAAAAATGGCTTCCTCTGCCTGATCACCTAAATTTAAAAATGGCTTCCTATGCTTGATGAACTAAATTTAATAATGGCTTCCTCTGCGTGATAATCTAAATTTAAAATGGCCTCCTATGCCTGATGACCTAAATTTAATGGTTCCCTCTGCCTGATGACCTAAATTCAATGGCTTCCTATGCCTGATGACCTAAATTCAATAATGGCTTCCTCTGCCTGATCACATAAATTTAAAAATGGCTTCCTATGTTTGATGACCTAAGTTCAATAATCGCTTCCTCTGCCTGATACCTATATTTTAAAAAATGGCATCTTCTGCTTGATAACCTAAATTAAAAAATGGCTTCCTATGCCTGATGACCTAAATTAAAAAATGGCTTCCTATGCCTAATGACCTAAATTTAATAATGGCTTCCTATGTCTGATGACCTAAGTTCAATAATCGCTTCCTCTGCCTGATACCTAAATTTTAAAAAATGGCATCTTCTGCCTGATAACCTTAATTAAAAAATGGCTTCCTATGCCTGATGACCTAAATTACAAAATGGCTTCCTCTGCTTGGTAACCTAAATTAAAAAATGGCTTTCTATGCTTGATGACCTAAATTCACTAATGGCTTCCTATGCCTGATGATCTAAATTCAATAATGGCTTCCTCAGCCTGATAGCCTAAATTAAAAAATAGCTTCCTCTGCCTGATCACCTAAATTCAATAATGGCTTACTATGCCTGATAACCTAAATTCAAAATCCTTGGGATGACCTTGGCAATTATATCAATAGAAAGAGAATCTAGAGCGATTTTAAGGGTTCAAATTACGTTAGAATCGGCCGAATAGTTAGGATGATTTTGCCCCCCCTCATTGAAGAGTGAAATGGTTACTGTCCGAACAACTGACCGACCTAGAAACCTATAGAGTCGCGTGCTGCGACTAAAAACTAAACTAAGTAATTAAAGTAAGTAGTATTAGGGAGGAGCTGCTGCTCAATTGATCCCCACTTCTTTCACGATTAGGCTGCGCTTTCCCTTCGAAAAAGAAAGAAGCACAATTTCCTCGATTCTCAGAGAACTTCTGTAGTCCGTCGTGAGAAACCTGAAACAAGTTCTCGAACTTAATAAATATAGCTCTGTCTCTTTTTATTTTATAAATGGACACCTTTAAGGCTTTTTTAAAGTTATGCAAGCGTAAAGTTCGTTAGTAGTTGTAGTAGTTTTATATATATATATATATATATATATATATACAGTGGATGCAATAAATATCCGATACATGGTCAAAAGTTTATTTACGATAGTTACACAACAGCAAAGCAATCGCAAATTGAACATCTTATGTACATATTTTGTACGTTGAATACAAATTCGGTATTAGAATACACAATAATAGAGCATTGATATTATATCGACAAAAGTGTTAGATTATCGCCTCAAAAAGTATCCAACACAGCCACAAAATTAGTTTTAAAGCGATAATAAATAGTTCTCGAACATTCCAGAGTGGTTTACGTGACAGGAATTCTGTAGAACTTTCTAAAAAAATAAACTACTTCGTCCACGTGAAACAGCGGACCTCAGTCATTGTCTGAGAGCTGCATGAGAAGGAGGCCATCGTTCAACAATCTAATTCTAATATGGCGAAGACTAAAGAATTGACCAAATTGGAGCAGAGAACTAATTATTGTTCAGTTACATAAAAGTTGTTTGGGCTATAGAAAAGTTTCATCTATGCTAAAAATACCAATCTCAACCACTGGTGACATGTTTGCCAGTTCACGTCATATCAGTCCACTGCAAGTCTACCACGTTCAGGGCGTCCATCTAAAATTTCAAACCGTGCGGCTAACATATAGTCCTTAAAGTAAAGAGGAATCTTCGAGTAACTCGATCTGAACTTCAGAAAAGATTTGGAAGCAGCTGGGACAAATGTATGCAAAAATACAATTAGAGCAGTTCTTAGAAACGAGGGATTTCGTTCTCGCACACCAAGAAAGACACCTTTGTTGAAACCATTTCATGTCAGAAATCGTCTGACGAGACGATTGGGTGGAATAGTGTTAGTCACGTTTGTAGGCAGAAAAACTCCCGCATGATCCTAAAAATACAATCCTAACAGTGAAGTTTGCAGGAGGCAGCATAATGGTATGGAACTGCTTCTCCTCTGCAGGTTCTGGAATACTCTATATTATCGAAGGGAAAATGATTGCTCCGATATATCGCAGGATTCTGGACGATAATCTCTTACAGTCTGCAGACGCCTTGAAGTTACCAAGAGGATGGACATTACAGCAGGGCAACGATCAAAAACATACAGCCAAGGGCACTGCATCTATATATATATATATATATATATATATATAAGGCATCGGTCTAAACTGCCACCTTCAACCGAAATACGACAAAACAAACAAAAAGTAGAACTTGAACTACTATACCAAGATTTAGAAAAACTTGAAAAACCGAAAGTCCTCAAAATAAAGCACGAACTTGCACCACAACTCATCGCAGAAGTTACTAAACAACGCACAAAGAACAAAAGCTCCCTATTAACAGAAGAAATGAAAGAATCCCTCGAAACATTCCGTGGTAATAGTGACATCATCGTTAGAAAAGCAGACAAGTCAAACATTACCGTTCCACTTAACAAAGAAGAATACATGCAAAAACTAAACAACATACTTTGTGATACCTCAAAACTTTAAAAAATAACCAAAGACCCAACCGAACAACTGAAGAAAAAAGCCACAAAGTAATATCCGAAAACAACAGTATCCCCAATTAAATTGAACTCTTTCCTATTAAAGGTGAATATATCTCCGGATACATCTACGGAAATGTCAAATCACATAAGTAAAATAACCCCCTTCGACCAATCATTTCTCAAATCCCAACGCCGACATACAAACCCGCCAAACGCTTGAATTCAATCATTACGCCATTCATCCCGTCAAAATTCTCCATAAAGTCGAACAACGAATTTGTTGATATTCTCCATAGTTCCCCACCAGGAGGCACCCCAGCCTCACTTGATGTCGAGAGCCTTTTCACCAATGTACCAATAGAGGAACAATCGAAATAATTATAAAGTGCGTTTACGAAAACCCCGACCTGCCTCCACCACGAATGGAACCCCAAATATTAAAACAACTTTTAAGAATATGTACAATCTAAGCTCCAGTTGGAAGCCCAAATGGCAAACTTTACCGTCAAATTGACGGAGTAGCTATGGAATCACCACTAGGCCCTACGTTCGCGAACTTCTACATGGGAAACCTAGAAGAAATGATTTTAACTCAAATTGACACCAGATTCGTTGATGACATATACCTCACAATTAATGAGGAACACCAATTACTACAACTCAAAAGGACCTTAGAATCCCATTCGGTTCTCAAATTTACATACGAATTAAGTGTAATTGGCCGTATTCCCTTCCTGAATGTAGACATAAAGCAAAACAGCGACGGAAAATATACCACCACCGTCTATCGAAAAGGGACAGACCGGTCGATGCCTTAACACCAAAAGTGAGTGCACCGGAGAACTATAAAAAATCGGTAATGAGCTCATACATAAGAAGAGCCATCAAGAACTGCTCAACGTGGACTGCACTTGATGAAGAATTTCGAAGATCAAAACAGATCCTGATCAATAATGGCTCCTCAAACAAAGAATTCGACAAATTACAGAAGAAAATTCTCAACTCCAACTTTAAGGTAAAGGCAGGAAGAGAAAAAGAAACTAGTATCACTCTACTACAAGAACCAAATGACGGATGCTTACAAAACAGACGAAAGAATACTACAAGATATCATAAAAAGTAACACTATCAAAGAAAATAACAAGTTATCCTTACAAATTTATCCTAAAAACACAAAAGTAAGCAACTTATTAATGAAAAACAACCTCCGCGATAAGCAATCGATCTTAAATGTGGTATACAAATTCCAATGCTCCCATAAGGACTGCAAACCTCATCCAAATAATCAATATATAGATATAACCACTACTACTTACAGCCGGCTCCTAACGATGCATTTGCAAGAAGGAAGAATAAAAACACATTACAATGAAAAGCATAACGCACAAATTACAAGAGCAACTCTGGTCGAAAACACTACCCTACTCTGAAGAAACCCTGACCTTCGCCGCCTAAAGATTCTGGAGGCTCTTCTCATTAAAGAGATGGGCCCCAAACTTAACACCCAACGCACTAGTTCCGAGCGAGTACTTCACCTTTTCTGATACTCCGACTTTGACCTATAAAAGCACTAAATGACGAAAAGCAATTTCATTTTTCGCTGCTCACGACCAGCAATGAGCTTCCTCACCGGTAAAGGAAGCAAAACCAATGGAAATCACCAAATAAATGCAGCCGGAACAATAACGAAGACTTCCGTCTGAAGATGCCTTAAGAAAGGAGAAAGCTCAAGGCCAAAACTCAAATTAGTTGTAAAAAATAAAATGGATCTTCCTCAACTGATCTTTAATCTCCAACCAGATACAAAAAAACTGCATTCGCCAGTTGGAACGTTCCAAAGTCTTTAACAATATATAAATATATATATATATATATATATATATATATATATATATATATATATATATATATATATATATATATATATATATATATATATATATATATATATCACAATTAAATAATGATCAATTTCCTAAATTCCTTTCCATTAAGAAAAAATGCTTTTTACATATAAAGCTGATTAGGAATTGGAGGTAAGGATATCCTTAGTTTTGCTTACAATCTTCTTTATAAACAAATTAACCAGAGGCGATTGGAAATCTGGCCACGAGGCTTAATTTTAATGAGGTCCTAGATTGACCTTTTATCTAGTAATGCTTCTTTATCTCCACAGCGTCAGATGACTTGGAGACTTTGCCTTTGAAGAGTACTGTCCCTTCTTGGTCACTTTATGTAGGGACATACGAGTAGTGTTTACTCGCCATAGTTCTCGTCATTAGTCTTAGGTTGGAGAGACAGCTAATTGATCTCTTCCCCTATTTGTCGCCCGCGATGCTGGTCTTTGACGAATAGGCAGTTTTGGGGACTCGTTTGTGCTTTTTAACAAGTTTGTTGGAGAACAAAGGAGAAAGTAAGTGGGGAAAAATTCCCTTAAGCATAGTTGAAACCGAATTTTCCAAAGAAGAAATGGTTGAACACAAGGAGAGTGGTGGTACTTCCGGGACGGCCCTGGAGTCTTACGGATCCTTCCTTTCGGAGAAGGACCAGGTCAAGGCGCGGTTTGTCTGGCTTCGCGGTGTGGAGAGCAAAAAGTGAGGGCCTCCGCCCTCTTCACTCCATAAACGTCGAGAAAAAGAATAGGGATTCTTCTCCTTCGGGAAGCGGGCGTTCCTATGGGCCCCATTGAAGATGTGATAGAAAATGTTCATAACACACCCTCCCCTCTCAAAAGAAAAGTGAGTAGACATCGGAGCCTTGACGACGCCAGAGCCCATCATTGAGAGGTTATCGGGCGTCTTCAAGCCCACCGTGTTCAAACGATTTTTAGTTATTCGCGTGACTGGCGGACTTGCAGCTTATATTCGGTAGCCTGGAGGGTATATCCCTTCCTTGGAATTTCCGGGGTTTCCGAGTAATTGAGATAAGCCGCGCGGTAGGTTGTCTCCTCCCATTCTCCGTTAGCTGGCAGTTTTCAGGGCACTGCTAGGTGTTATTCCCGTTGCCTAGGTCACTACCGCCTGTTCCTTGTACTCGGGACGAGTGCGTGCACCATGACTGGTAGACTTTTTGACTTTTGGGGGGGAGGCCGGCCTTCTCCCTTGTATTTAACTTGTTTTTTTTTGTTATTGTTGTTTGTTTTTTTTGTAGGTCGCAGGCTCCTGCGCCGGTGCTTGCTCCCTGATTGTTATCCCCTTTTTATTGTTGTTTCTGTTATTTTTTTTATTTTAAAGTAGCCTAGAACTGGGCTGTTTGTTTGCGGCGACTGATGCCCAAGTGGGCAGTCGCCAGATAGCCCCTTGAAAAAAAAACCCCGTTGCCTACACTCGGGGCAATATGGTTTTGCGACTCTTCTTTCCTTCTAGGTGGGGGTAAGATGGCAGTGGAAGCTTTGTTGTTGTCTAGTTTTAGTCTGTGGTTGTTCTTGGTTGATGCCTTGAGAGATAATTTTTTGTGTGACATTTGTAAGGAGAATGGTTGACTGTAGTGGTCTGAAACCGTTATGCAGGTGCTAAAGTAGTGTAGGCTTTAGAGATTGTGATGGTCGTAGCAAGTTTTCAGATGTTGGATATTTCGTTGTGAGTAGTTGTAATTTGCATTGTTGGTGAGTCTCTCTATTCTATATGGTCTGAGGTGTTTTTTAATGATATTGCTTGGACAACGGGTAACTGAATGCTCGAGGTTGTGGATGATGTGATTCGTCTGGCGGTTTGTGAAAGGTATATAGTCTGGGTCGGTGGGGAAGAGTTGTTTACATCAGATGACTCGATCATGTCTGGGTTGGGATTTAATTGCTTAATGTCGGAAGCTTGATGAGGGCGTTTGCTTGTTTTTTTTTTCTGAGGGTTGGAGTATGTTCAAGTGATTGTATAGTGTTGCTCTTGGACAGTGTCATACTGTTTAGTGGTTTGCTCGTGTTTTGACACTTTTGCAAGTGTAGTGTTTGTGTTCTCGTATTTTGTTTCTTTGTGTGTTTAGAGCTTGTATTTGGTGAGCTGTTTTATATGAAGGGTGAACTGGTGAGTTGTTTTATTATGTCGATTTTTCAGGTGGGGGGGACGGGGCCTTGAATTTCTGGTGTGAAATTATGGTTGTATATTTTTCTGTTACCTTATGGGATGTACATATTTTGGTCTGCTTTTGTATGATTGTGTTAAGTGTTGTCTCTGATAGGTGTACTGTTTAGAATTTCTGTGGCTTGTTCTGTCCATTCAGAATGCTTTTTAGTTGTCTCATTTGTAATTTGTGTCTATCCTTGGCAAATTTGTTTCATTCTTGTTTGTTGTGGTAATGATCCGTAAGTGGTCTAGTCCTAAGGATTTGGCCACTTTCCAGGATGATGTGGCATCGTGGTTGATAGAGCAGAATGTGATGCTTGAGTACTAAGAGTGGTCGAGGGCTTGCTGCCAAATATTGTGTAGTGTGGCGAGGGGTGTGATACTTTTCTAAATGATGAAAGTCACTTCCAGGGTTTCGTTCCCTGTAAGGTAGGTTGGAACAAATGGTTTTTGTGACGGTTCGTCCTCTTGTTACTTCCTGTTGCTTTCGGTAGGTTCTAAGACGCAGGCACCGCCACGCTAGGGCCAGTGTCAATGGCCATGGCCAAGACGTCGCCAAGCCCCAACCTTGGCTCCCACACCACTGGGCTGACTGCATTCTTCTCACTTGGAGCAAATTTCCTTTCACACTTGAGTCGTACCGGTGCACATTGATGGCTCTAAAGCGTTCCAAAAAAGATTATATACCCTGTAGCACCATTCTCCATGTCTATCAAAGCAAAATATATGGTTATAGCAATTCCCAATAATATGTAAATTAATAACACGCCAGTTTTTCGTGCTGAATCCGAAAATCTTGGTCATTTTATCTAATCAGATCAAGTTTTTGAGATATAAGCACATGCCAAAAATTCCTATATTCCGATCTATTTGTAGGCGAATGTACACACAATAGTAAATTTTGAACTGATTTATACACAGAAGGTTTACAAAATGTTCTAATTGATACCAAGAAGAGTACAACATACAAAAAAAACTACTCATGGATGAAGGCTCTCTTCAGGGTCTTCCGATTGTGCCTAGCAGACACCAAATCCCTTTTCAGGCACCAACAGTAGTTAGCCAGAAAGTTAACATCCCAACGACCTTGGTAGCGTTCCTCCATCACACAGACATCTTGGTGAAAGAGCTCACCCTGTTTTGTTTTTCACGGAAGTCTCCACAATTCTTGGGAAAATAGTCCAGGTGGGACCGAAGTAAGTGCATTTTCACTGACATGCGCGCACCAAGTTTGTGAAAATTCTCCATTAACTCATCAACCGCCTTCTCATACTAATGACTTCTTCTGTTGCCAAGAAAGTTTGCAATGGCTGACTTAAGGGACAACCAGGCAGATAGTTCAGCAGGATTCAATGCTTCATCAAAACTGGTGTGCTTGATGAGCTCCCTTATTTGAGGACCATCAAATGCAGCTGCCTTCAGTTTATCCATGCTAACTCGTGGAAACTTCTGACGGAGGAAAGCAAATCCTCTACCTTCCCTGTCCATTGCCTCGACCAAGTGCTTCATCATATCGAGTTTGATGTGCAGGGGTGGAAGCAATATCTTGTTCGGTTCAACCCAAGGGTGGAACAGAACATTGTGTGAACTGGGTTCTAATCCTTGTCTGACATATACTGGTCGCCAGCCCGACTATCCCACAAACGTATCGGGCATGGATACTCTATGTACCCACCTTGAAGGCCTAGGATGAGTCCAAAAACTTTAAGATCTCAACAGATGAGCCATTTGTGTTCCTGGTAGTTGAAAGCAGACAACAGACGGCCCATGCTGTCGCAGGTTTCTTTCGTTGCAGCTGAGTGTCCAACAGAGATCTGTTAGACGAGTCAATGAAAAGTCTACATTCCATAGTAATATACTTCAGGCCCATTAAGTCAAGCAGGTC
This sequence comes from Ceratothoa steindachneri, assembly GCA_963969495.1. Lineage (NCBI taxonomy): Eukaryota > Metazoa > Arthropoda > Malacostraca > Isopoda > Cymothoidae > Ceratothoa > Ceratothoa steindachneri. The sequence goes on from OZ018327.1 coordinate 157,794,614, forward strand.
AGCAATGTTGTTACAGTAGACTAGTAAAGAGGCTTGATCAAACATGAAACATTTCCTAAATTCTTTCTCGCGGTCCCGATACCAATAAAATGTTGTCCCTGATGACAGCAAACATTTCTCTCGAAGCCGTGAACCCAAAAGCTGACCAAATTATTTGGGAAGGTTCAGGTCTCGTGTCAGTTCGTTAAGTTCGGCTAGCGTAAATGGCACCAGTTGGTCGCCCTCTCCTGGCTTGTATGCATCAAACTCAGCTGTATCGGTAGTGACACAAGCCTCGAAATCGGAGCTAGAGCCCATGGTAAAATCAGGCTCAGGAACAGGAAGATCGGGGCCATATGAGACTGGTTTTATAGCAAAAGGAACATTAGGGTATTGAACATGGTGCTTGTTCTTGCGATTGATGCTTTTCAAATTTGTCATGCAGAAGTAGCCGTCGGTGATGTGATCTTTTCCTTCCCTTCACACCATTGGGACACCCAATGGCATACCTTTCATTTTCTTATTACTCCAATCCCGTAAGTTTTCCACTTATGTTTTACAGCAAATATGGTGAGCAAATGGCTTATCCCGGGCCCCTAGTTTCACTACAAAGTAACAAAATATGACCTTTTCACAAAATCCGTGATTTTTCGCTTGACGGTCTGGAAAAGTAACGTGTCCGCAGATGTAAAAAAAAAAAAAAAAATCTATTCGGATGATTCTTACACGTATGATTCATCTTAATGCAAATCTAGACCTGAAAGTTTGAATAATATAGGTTATGTATAGTTACTCATCACTAGATGTGATAAAACGGAAATACTAATAATCGGTTGGATGATAGCGCTGTTTTGGAATTTACTCGTATTTTCTAATTTAAATCGAGCATATCTTCGAAACCAGACCTGACCAAAGAAACTAAATATATTCTTAAATTCAGAAAGCAAAAATGATTATAATTCAGTTGGGATTATACTTGACCAAAATGTCAAGTGCTCTCACTTATTCTGATTTATGACCTTAAGACCTTGAAAACTTTCAATAATTCTCGACTAACCTTGGCAGGGCGTTGACAATTATAAAGGGTCTTTCAATAAGGTCGCTCGATTTTTAAATGTAAATAAAACAAGTTGTGTGTGATATATGCACTCAATTTATTTTAAATTTGAAAGTAAATTTTATGGCATTAAGTGTGGAATATGACGTCGTTCAAATGTCCGCCGCGGCTTCGCTTGGTGGAACGTATTCGGGAGGCCCAATTTTCGATGACTTTGTCGGATAAGTCTGGCTGAATTTGCTGGATGGTGTTCATTATACGAGGGGCGGTCAATAAGTTTTGCGAATCGCTAGGGCAAAACAGAGGAAGGGGGATGGCTGTTTGTGGGGGTGTTAGGACAAGTTATGACAAGTCAGGACCTGCAGCCGCACGCTCCTGCCTCGTCTATTTAAGAAGCAGCAGCTGATCGCAGATCGTCAGTCACAAATTTTTCAACAATGGAGAAGGTTGAGCACCGCGCACTGATCAAATTTTTGACCAAGGAAGGCAAGAATGCAAAAGAGATCCATGAACGCATGGTTGCAGTGTACACCAACACCGCCCCTTCCTATGCAACCATTGCTCGCTGGAATAGGGAGTTCCGCCATGGTCGTGAGTCCCTTGAAGATGACTCCGGTCCAGGACGGCCGTCAGACGTGACCAACGATGACAATGTGGCCCGTGTAGAGAGGATGATCCTCGAAAATCGATGGGTGAAGGTCGAAGAAATCGAGCGAGAACTTGGAATATCACATGGAAGTGTTATCAACATCATCCACGACAATTTGGCCATGATCAAGGTTTCTGCCCGTTGGGTCCCTAGAAACCTCACCTTCCATGATCGACTTCAACATCGTCAAAGTCCACAAGGCCAGAGTTGCACGAGTGCGGATTCGAGGAGCTCAACCATCCCCCCTACAGTCCAGATCTGGCCCCTAGCGACTACTTTTTATTCCGCCAGCTCAAGGCTGCACTGCGTGGACGCCGGTTTGGGGACGATTAAGATGTCCAGCTCGCCGTCCAGGAGTGGATTGAACAACAGTCGGGAGATTTCTGGTTGTCGGGAATTCGAAGCCTCAGAGACAAGCGGCGCAAGTGCATTGAAATCGAGGGTAGTTATATTGAAAAATAATAAAAAACTTTTCCTCATATCTCGTTTCCTTATATCTGAATTGCAAAACTTATGCTTATATGCACTTTTCTTATATTTTCTACCCAATGTCAGTTGAAAAAGGGTGTGAGATACACCGAAACTGTTCTGAATTAAATTGTCTTCCGAGAATGTGGTTTAATTCCTCATCTTTTCTTGCGAGATTGCATTAATTTTCATCATATATATATATATATATATATATATATATATATATATATATATATATATACATATCTATATGTGTGTGTGTGTGTGTGTAAGCATTATTTTCGATTTCGATATTATTTTATCATGCAGGGTGGTCCTAAAATAGACGAGTTTTTGTTTGATATTTATTATATGGTGAAAAGGTCGAAATGATTAAACTTTTTCATTCTTTTCACAAGAAATAATCGAATATTTGTCAAAATACTTAAATCGTGGGGAAAAAAATTGGATTTTGAAAGGATATTGTGATACCTTAAATGCCAAAGCTCCCTCCTGCTCACTGACCTTATCCCATTCCTCTGGAACCCTAAGCTGTAGGTCTGCTTCCCTCCCCGCACTGATTTTACCACCTCGTTTGTACTTCATGGATGAGGGTACTTTCTCTTTATTTGCTCCGAGATTCTAGAATGTTCTGCCTGTTGCAATAAGCCCTATCTCTCTCCCTGTGTGCCTTCTAGATTCACCTCTTCTCTCAAGCTTCTCCTTACTTGAGAGACAGGTGCCTTGAAGAGCGCAATACAAATAAATCACTATTATTATATTGTTATTATTAGAAATGTCAAAATGCTGAAGCTGTTAGGAGAGGGTGCATTTTTGGTATTTCCAATATTATTTTAAAATACATTTGGCAGTATTTAAATATTTTTGCCACATGTCTTGGATCGAGTACGGTGGTCAGCATTTCACGAAATGACCTACTTTAATCTCTCCATCAAAGAGTTTAGGTCGGTCGATAAGGTTTTAGTGGTTTTCTCCGGCTTCCTGATCCCCCTCCCCCCACCGGTTTTTATTCCTCGATCGCCGTCTCCTGCCCTAGTGGTTGGAACGATTTTGCCTCCAGTGAATTTCGCCCGGCGATGGCTAGGTTTTGTAACTCGAAGCACGCTCGTTGCTCTTCCTGACTGGGATTGGAGCCCCCCCTCCCTCCCGTTTTCCAGGCAGGCGGGACCACCCTGCATCCGTGGCGGAGTCATTCGCGACCGCATTCTCCAGCCGGTTTATTTTTCCGTCAGCATTCCAAGCACGTGGCGTGGTCACTGAAGGCCGCTTCTGAATCTGAACCCCGTAAGGGGCGCGGCAATTTGCCATCCTGGCCGCCGTGCTGACGGGATCCAGCGCTCCGTCCGGCCCCAGCTTAGCCTCTCTTCCTTTCTTCAGATAGCCCGATTTCTTCCCTACCCCGTCGCTTTTCATACAATCTCTCCCACAACTTTCTCTGGTCAGCCTCTAATTTCACAGGGTAGAAGCTGACCTTCTTCTCAGCCAATCGTCCCGGATCGGGGCTGAGGGGGGAGGGGACAATGTCCCCTAACCCCTGAGCTCCGGTCTGGGGTGGTTGGCTTTTAACAACCTGCTTCATCCCCACCCATACCTTCCTCACATCCCTTTTCCTCTCGTCTTCAAAATCTATCCGTTTTACGCCGTGTTCAAGGTGGAGCCGCCATGCCGAAGGACTGCCAGGCCACCAGGCGGGAGGGGTGGTCCCAAATGGCGGCGCCTGGCTCTGCCGGGCCTGTAAGCACCTCTTGCAGTGCGGGCTACTGCAAGAGGTGGTGAGCGATTGCGTCCCGTAAAACAAAGAGGGTCACCATGCCCAATGATGAAACAAATAAACATCTCCCCTTAATTCCCCCTATAACAACAACGGAGCCGCCCTCGTGCAGCTCCACAGAAAAGATGGAGGTCCCCCCCCCCTGTGCTTGCGCAGGGGACCCTCCATACCTCTTTAACCGGAGAGGAGGCTTACTCCTCTCCTACGCCTACGGGTGTAGGGGACTCCCCCTCACCCCCTTCTCTGGAGGTGCTTTCGGGCACCTCCCTATCTCCAGCGGCAGTCCCTCCTATGCTTTCTAAGGGGACTGCCAAGAAAGCCAGCAGGCAGCCCATTGCCGACCGCCCCTTGTACAAGCGGCTCGGTAGGGCAAACCCCCTTAGGGGGGAGAGGGAAGCCAGGCCCCTTCGGTCGCTTCCCTCAAAAGACCTGCTGGCAAAAATATTAAACCTTGCCGGGGTCAAGGCCTGTGCCTCCCCACTAAAGACTTATGACGCTGCCAAGGGGACCTGCGATGTCCTGGGAGGGGATGGCCAACTGGAGGCCCCTCCTGTGATAGACATGGTCCTTGAGGAAAACCAGCCTCAGACGGTAGGGCCTTCCATGGGGGGGAATCCGGGCTTGGCGCCAAGCACTGAACCCGAATCCGCCCCTATGCAAGGTCCTCATCAAACGGCTGTGGATTCTCAGGCAGGACAAGGAGGGGAGGGATCTCCTCCGGATGAATCCCCTGCGCCCACCGGGACCTTCTCCATTTCAGAGAAGTACCTGGCTGAGGCCGGTCCATCTGGCCTGGGGGCTTCTACCGGCGGGGGTGAGAAGCGGGTTCATTCCCCGCCCTCCTCTCCTAAAAAGAAGAAAAAGACAAGAAAGACGAAAAAGACTCGGGGCTCCTCTCCATCCGCGGGGGCTGCGTGGACGGATGGGTCTGCTGCCACTTTGGTAGGCGACCAAGCCAAGATCGGCAAATCCGGCCCCTCTACCCCCTCGTGTGCGGAGCTCCTGACCAAGACTAAGACGAAGAATGCACAGGGCGGAGCCTCGATGACATCGGGGCCCCTCATTCAGAGGTTACCTGGCGTTTTCGAGCCCGCTGGCTTCAAACGCTTCCTCGTTATTCGCTCCACTGATGGCACCATGTTGTCTAAGGGCAACATGATCCATCAGAGGAGAGGATTAGCTAGTGCAATTGGTAGAGAGCCGAAGGTGACCCGTTTCTCGGACGGCAGCCTTCTGGCGAATGCGGCGAATCCCGCCGAGGCGGCCAAGATAAGTGCTCTTCGGACACTTCATGGCACCCCGGTGAGTGTGACGCCGCACTCTACCATGAACTTTGTAAAAGGAGTAGTTTATGCGAGGGAACTCGTTGACTACTCCATAGAAGACATCACCCTAGAGCTGGCCGACCATGGGGCGGTCAAGGTCGAATGTGTGATGAGAAAACAGGGAGGGGCCTCGAGACCCACCCCTACACTCTTCGTCACGTTCGACTGTGACAAGCTCCCTGAGTTGGTGCGTGCCGGTTGGTACCGCTACCGCGTGAAGGCATTCGTGCCACTGCCGCGGCGGTGCTATTACTGTCACCGCTTCGGCCACACGAATCGATCATGTAGACGTGCAAAATCGGGGTCACCCGAAGTCTGTGTAAATTGCTCCAAGGTCGCACACGATAAGTCCAAATCGTGTGTGGCCAAGTGTGTCAATTGCGGAGAGCCGCACCCTGCTTCTTCGAAGCAATGTGGTGCATATCTCCTTGAGAAAGAAATCCTGGCCGTTCAGGCCCAGGATCGACTCTCATTCCGCGAGGCTAAGGACTTGGTCCTGGCGCGCCCGGCTCTGCCTGGGACGTCATATGCCTCAATAGTTAGAAAAGCACCCTCTGCTCCTGGCCCATCCAGGCCAACGAGCACGGCTGTTTCCGCGCCCATTCGGAGCCCTTCTGCGGGCTCTACTACACCCGGGCGCTCCCCTGGTAGAGCTGGCGGCAAAAAGGGTTCACACCCAGCCCCGGCTAATACCAGGGCTCCCCCTTCTTCCCCCAGCGTGACCGTTTCCCGTAAGGCGAAACGGCCACGCGCCTCCACAGAGTCGTTAGACTCACAGGAGGCAACACCCCTGAAGATGGTCGCTAGGCCATCTTACGGGGTTCCTAAAGCTGTTCCCCGAAAGGAGGACAGCAACAAAGGAGCTTCGGCCCCTTCGCCCACGCCCCGAGGTGGAGCGAGTGGCTCGGAGACGGTGGTTCCTCGAAAAGAGGGCCCCCCGCCTCCCAAGCCGCAACGCCCGCCTAAGGTTTCGAGGCGGAGGGAGGAAAAGACTCGCATGGCGAGCCCAACCTCCCCCAATAAGTCCTCGAAGGCGACAGCGCCTTCAGCGCTTTGTCCGGCCAACAGCGCCCGGGGTTCTGCCCCCGGGAAGCGTACGGCCATTCCCGTGAGGGTCTTCAATTCGAGGAGGGCCCCCGCGTCTCCTCCGAGCTAGGCCTGGAGGGCATATTCCTTCAATGGAATTGCCGTGGACTCCGGGCCAACTGGGAGGAGCTGCGGAGGCTCGTCTCGTCCCGTTCCCCGTTAGCTATTTTTTTGCAGGAGACCATGCTAGGCGCGTGCCCGCTGCCTGCCCTCCCGGGGTATAAGGGTCTTGCGACCCCACCACCGCGGGATGGCCGGGCTGGGGGATGCGCGGTTTACACCCGGCATGATGTCTCCGTTCTTCCTTTCTCTTTAGATACCTCCTTTCAGGCAGTGGCTGTGCAGCTGCACCTGGATAGGAGGTATACTATCATTTCTGCGTACATTCCACCGTCAGCTGACTTCGACGCGGGGGACTTCCGCCGCGTCGTGGCACGGTTGCCGAGGCCCTATCTCTTGCTTGGAGATCTGAACGGCAGGCATCCTCTCTGGGGAGATTACTCCATAAATCCCAGGGGACAAGTCCTTGCCGATCTGATCGAAGAGCTTGAGATTGGTGTCCTAAACGTTGATGAGTTTACGCATCACTGTCCGAGAACCGCTTCATTTTCTTGCCTTGACCTATCTTTGTGCTCTTCGGATGCACAGCCTGATTTTGATTGGGGGGTGGTCGATGACCTCCATGGTAGTGATCACTTTCCCATTCAAATATCATTTTCAGGGCAACTGTCGCCTGAGAGACCACCTCGGTGGTGCTTGGCGCGGGCGCGGTGGCCTGCATTTCAGGAAATGACTGAATTCTCTATCTCGGTCGAGGAGTTTAGGTCGGTAGATGAGGCCGTTGAGTTCTTCTCCGGCAACCTCATCGCCGTAGGCCTGACTACTATTCCTAGGACGTCTGGCCGTTTTGCACGCCGACCACTCCCATGGTGGTCGGCCGAGTGTGAGACGGCCCTCAAACAGAAGCGTTATGCCTACATGCGGTATAAGCGCCGCCCGAACGATTTCACTGTCGCTGAATTTCGTCGGGCTAGGGCTAGGTTCCGGTATATTTCGAAGCACGCCCGCCGCTCTTCTTGGCGGGCATACGTGTCTTCACTTAACGGGAAAGACCCCTTTAGCTGAGGTGTGGAAGCGAGTCAAAAGGATTCGGGACAAGTTCTCGCAGGACCCCCCTCCCGTTCTCCAGGAGAATGGGACCGCAATCTCGGACCCCGCGTCCGTGGCGGAATCCTTAGCGACCGCTTTTTCCGCATTCTCTAGCCGTGATGCTGCTCCGCCAGCATTCAATGCACGTCGTGATGTCGCGGAAGGCCGCCGGCTGGACTTTACCTCCAGAGGCGGAGAACCCTTCAACGACAAGTTTACTGTGAGTGAGTTGCGTTCCGCTCTCGCTTCGTGCGCGGACACCGCCCATGGTCCGGACGATGTCCCGTACGCCATGCTTCGACACCTGGGTGAGCGAGGCATGGCCTTTCTGTTAGATATGTTCAACAGGATCTGGGTGGAAGGTCTTCTCCCAGACTCCTGGCGAATCGCTACTGTGCTCGCCTTTCGCAAACCGGGGAGAGATCACTCTACTCCGACCGGTTTCCGCCCAATCTCTCTAACCTCTTGCGTGTGCAAGTTGATGGAGAAATTGGTAAATGTTAGATTAGCCTATTTCCTGGACAGCGGAGGCCATCTGTCTTCTGCACAGTGCGGCTTCCGTAAGTTCCACTCCACGTCGGATGCTCTGCTCCGACTGGAAAGTGCCGTCTGCGAGGCTTTCCTTCGTAGACAGCACTACGCCACGGTGTTTTTTGATCTGGAGAAGGCCTATGATACCGCATGGCGATACGGTATCATGGAGACTCTCCACACGATGGGGGCGAGGGGACGCCTCCCAATTTTTATATCTGAATTTTTGCGAGATCGTCGATTCCGCGTACGGGTGGGGGGAGCCCTTTCCGGCCCAAAGGAGCAGGAAGAGGGTGTCCCGCAGGGAAGTGTCCTCAGTGTCACACTCTTTGCCCTGAGCATCAACGGCATCACCTCGGTGCTGCCGGAAGATGTTCTCGCTACGCTCTACGTGGACGACCTTTCGATCTCTTTTGGCGCGGCCCAGATGCCAACTCTGGAGCGTCGACTCCAACAGGCATTGAACCGCGTCTCTCGCTATGCCGAAGCGCACAGGTTTCGGTTTTCTTTGGCCAAGACTAAGGTGGTGCACTTCTGCCGCCATCCACGGCTTCACCCCGACCCAGATTTGTTTCTTAATGGGGTGCGCCTGGATGTGGTTGAGTCGCACCGTTTCCTTGGTCTTGTATTTGACCGACGCCTCACCTGGGAGGCTCATATTCGCAGCCTTAGGGTCTCTTTTACCCGCGCCATGGACATTCTCCGTTCCGTGACGTTCAGCGCTTGGGGCGCTGATAGGGCTACCGCCTTACTTTTTTATCGATCCTTTGTTCGCTCGAAGCTCGACTACGGATGCGAGTTTTATGCATCCGCAGCCGAGCGTTTATTGCGGAAGGTGGATTCGATCCACCACACCGGCCTTCGCCTTGCGACCGGTGCCTTCCGCACTTCCCCCATTGAGAGCCTGTTGGTCGATGCTGGGGAGATGCCACTCGCTCTGCGCCGCGTGCAGTGCATCACTCGCCTGTACGCGCGAGCCCGGCGCCTCCCTCAGTCGCCAACAGCTCTCACTGCATCCGCAGCTGATCTCGATGGTGCCTATGCCGCCGAGAGACGCCAGTCATACCCTAAGCCCTTTGGGTTTAGGGCCAGGAAACTCCTTCGAGAGGTAGATATAGCTCTCGGGCCGGTGGCGCCCCTGGTTCTGCCCAGGACGCCACCCTGGAGGGTACCACATTTGGCTATTTGTCGCCACGCCTCTGCTCCCAAAGCTTGTACTGCGCCGGGAGTATTGCGTTCGACCTTTTTGGAGCACACATCGTGTCACGCTGGTACCGTGCCAGTGTATACGGATGGCTCCAAGTCCCAAGAGGGGGTCGGCTTCCACGCCATATCCCCTCTGTTTGAAGTCAGCGGGGCTCTACCAGGCGCTGCGTCTGTCTTCACGGCCGAGCTGGTGGCAATACACCACTCGGTACGGGAGATTACGCGACGTGCCCGGTTCGGAGACCGGATTGTGATCTATAGCGACTCACAAAGCGCCCTGAGTGCTCTCGGGGCATTGGAATCTCCGCATCCCCTGGTTCGCGATATCCGTGACGCCACGGTTTTGGCGAGCCGGGCAGATGTCGAGATTATCTTCTGCTGGGTTCCTGGACATGTAGGAATTGCGGGGAATGAGCGCGCCGATGAGGGCGCCAAAGAGTCCGCGAGGACTCTGCGACCGGACCAGCGTTTCGCTCTTCCTCACACCGACTACATGGCAGGAATACGGGCAGCTCTTCGGACTGCTTGGCAAAGAAGATGGGAGACGGTCGAAGGGAACTTAAAGTTGCGTGCCATTGCGCCGCGACTGTTCCCATGGACCTATCCCCCAATGCCGCGGCGGCTTCAGGTTGCTTTCTGTCGTCTCCGAATCGGACACACTCGTGTGACGCATCGCTATCTGATGGAGCGCTCGCCTGCGCCCTATTGCAACGACTGCGTCGTCCCCCAGACTGTTCGGCACATTCTTGTCGAATGTCCCAGTCTGGGTGATCTTCGCGCACGACACCTGTCCCGGTACCGGGACAGGTGCCTGTCCCTTGTTCTCGGGATGAGTGCGTGTACTTTGACTGGTGGACTTATTGACTTTTTGGGGGAGGCCGGCCTTCTCCCTTTTATTTAACGCGATTTAATTGTTGTTGTTGTTTTTGTAATTGTTTTGTTATTGCTTTGTTATTGTTATTGTTATTCCTTTTTATTGTTTTCTGTTTAATTTTTTAAAGTAGCCTAAATTAGGCTGTTTGTTTACGGCAACTTATGCCTTAGTCGGCAGTCGCCAGATAGCCCCTTAATTAAAAAAAAAAAAAAAATTCTGAATCTGAACTTCACACCTATGGAGGGAAAGAACCCTTCATTGACCTGTTTTCCTTAATAGAACTCCTTTCCTCTCTCAACTCGTACGTGAATACCGCCCTACAGAAACTACTACTCGATCTCTTGGTGTGGCTCAAATGACTAACATGCCCTGAACTGCGTTCTGGTTTCGTTTTTTTTTGGCTAAGACCAATGTGGTGAGGTACACTTCTGTCTCTCACCTAGGCAGACCAATGTGGTGAGGTACACTTCTGTCTCTCATCTAGGCCTCACGCAGACCCGGAACTCTTCCCAGATGAGACACGTACGGTTTACTTGCTCTCGCACTCGACAGAAGCTTAACCTGGAAGGCTCATATACGCAGCCTTGATGTCTTTTTCCGTCCATGGCGCCCGCCAAGAGAGAAGTACAATAAAATTAAGGTATGTTGTACCCGCGCCATGGACTTTCTACGTTCTATGGCGTTCAGCTCGTGGGCGCTGATAGGGCTACCCCCTCTTGTTTTACTTCTCTTTGTTCTATTTAGTGGGCTACTGGTATGAGTTTTATTTCTCTCCATCCAAGCATCACTTGCGAATGGTGGACTCGATCCACCGAGCCTGTCTCCGTTTGGCGATCTCGCTTTCCGCACGTCCCCTACATATGCAGAGTATTCTCTTCGACGCCGCTCGCTTACCCTCATTCATTAAGGCCCCAGGTTTTTGTCACTGTTACACTTGGGATCCGGAGAAGCTGAACCTCCTCCCAGCCTGAGAGCAGTTTAGGGAACCCCCGTCACTGGGTTAACATGAATTGTGTTGGGGCCTGGGAAAGTTGGTAATGCGCTTTCCCCTCGCCCCCTATCGGCACTACTTTAGCTTTGTATTATTATCATTCTTATTATTTAATTACTATTATTTAGGAGTATTATTATATTAGTTATTATCAATATTTAGTTATTATTTAATATGTATTGAAATTATTGTATTATTACTGTGTATTATTATCTATTTATTAGTATTTATCAGTATTATTTATTATCATTACCGCTATCCCCTCAACTTTTTCTACCCTCACTTTGTACCAGGAAGAGTGTTTCCACCTGGACAGAGTTCGGTACGGTAACCTTGATGGCCTGGATGAAGCCTGGGATCACCTAACACCATGGTATGATAATAATAGGTGATCACCCACCCTACTCGTGAGTGGACCCGCCTATCTCTATTTCTGTTCATTACATGCCCTCCTACCCCTTCCCACAGAGGTTCTGGTTGCCCGGCGCACTTCCGTTCTCTTATGAGCCTTGGTCGAGCGGCTGTGTTATACCGTGAGGTCCCTACCTGCTGCGAGGGCCCAAAGCCCGCTAGTTAGGGCGAGTATTAGGTCCAGGGTGTGCTAGACCATTGACTCTGCTCACCTTCTTCCAGTACACACATGAGGTGGCTACGCTGGCATCATCCTTTATGGTTTAAGAGCTCTAGGGCAATGTCGCCTGCATGGTGGGCTCAGTTAGCAAAGCCCACCAACGCAGGACCTGGACCGAGCATGAGTAAATGATTACATTATGGAATTGCTTATCTTATGGAATTGCTTATCTTATGGAGACCTTTCTTTTAACCTCCCAAGTCATTGGGAGGTCATAGTAGCTACTTTCAATTAGTTCCCTTTTCTATTTTCTTCCCCGTAAGGGGCGCGGTGATTTGCCATCCTGGCCGCCGTGCTGACGGGATCCAGCGCTCCGTCCGGCCCCAGCTTAGCCTCTCTTCCTTCCTTCAGATAGCCCGATTTCTCCCCTACCTCGTCGCTTTTCATACAACCTCTCCCACAACTTTCTCTGGTCAGCCTCTAATTTCACAGGGTAGAATGCTGACCTTCTTCTCAAGCCAACCACCCCGGATCGGGGTTGGGGGGGGGAGGGGACATTGTTCCCTAACCCCTCAGCTCCGGTTCGGGATGGGTTTTTTTAACAACCTGCTTCATCCCCACCCATACCTTCCTCACATCCCTTTTCCTCTCCTCTTCACAACCTATATTTTTTACGCCGTGTTCAAGGTGGAGCCGCCATGCCGAAGGACTGCCAGGCCACCAGGCGGGAGGGGTGGTCCCGAATGGCGGCGCCTGGCTCTGCCGGGCTTGTAAGCACCTCTCGCAGTGCGGGCAACTGCGAGAGGTGATGAGCTATTGCGTCCCGTATTAAAAAGAGGGTCACCATGCCCATGTATGTCAAAAAAAAAACAAAAAACCCAACCCCCAACTTCCCCAAGAAAATCAACGGAGCCGCCCTCGGGCAGCTCCACCAAGAAAATGGAGGCTTCCCCCCCTTGTGCTTGCGCAAGGGACCCTCCATAATTCTTTAACCGGAGAGGAGGCTTACTCCTCTCCTACGCCTACGGGTGTAGGGGTCTCCCCCTCACCCCCTTCTCTGGAGGTGCTTTCGGGCACCTCCCTATCTCCAGCGGCAGTCCCTCCTTTGCTTTCTAAGGGGACTGCCAAGAAAGCCAGCAGGCAGCCCATTGCCGACCGCCCCTCGTGCAAGCGGCTCGGTAGGGCAAACCCCCTTAGGGGGGAGAGGGAAGCCAGGCCCCTTCGGTCGCTTCCCTCAAAAGACCTGCTGGCAAGAATTTTAAACCTTGCTGGGGTCAAGGCCTGTGCCTCCCCACACAAAACTGGCGACACTGCCAAGGGGACCTGCGATGTCCTGGGAGGGGATGGCCAACTGGAGGCCCCTCCTGTGATAGACATGGTCCTTGAGGAGACCCAGCCTCAGATGGTAGGGCCTTCCATGGGGGGGAATCCGGGCTCGGCGCCAAGCACCGAACCCGAATCCGCCCCTATGCAAGGTCCCCCTCAAACGGCCGAGGGCTCCGAGGCAGTAAAAGGAGGGGAGAGATCTCCTCCGACAGGTGCCCCTACGACGACCAGGCCCTTCTCCATTTCGGAGAGGGACCTGGCTGAGGCCGGCCCATCTGGCATGGGGGCTTCTGCCGGCGGAGGTGAGAAGCGGGTTCATTCCCCGCCCTCCTCTCCTAAAAAGAAAAATACTAAAAAGACGAAGAAGACTCGGGGCTCTTCTCAATCCGCGGGGGCTGCGGGGACGGATGGGTCTGCTACCACTTTGGTAGGCGACCAAGCCAAGATCGGCACATCCGGCCCCTCTACCCCCTCGTGTGCGGAGCCCCTGACTAAGACTAACACCAAGAATGCACAGGGCGGAGCCTCGATGACATCGGGCCCCTCATTCAGAGGTTACCTGGCGTTTTCGAGCCCGCTGGCTTCAAGCGCTTCCTCGTTATTCGCTCCACTGATGGCACCATGTTGTCCAAGGGCAACATGATCCATCAGAGGAGAGGATTAGCTAGTGCAATTGGTAGAGAGCCGAAGGTAACCCGTTTCTCGGACGGGAGCCTTCTGGCGAATGCGGCGAATCCCGCCGAGGCGGCCAAGATAAGTGCTCTTCGGACACTTCATGGCACCCCGGTGAGTGTGACGCCGCACTCTACCATGAACTTTGTGAAAGGAGTAGTTTATGCGAGGGAACTCGTTGACTACTCCATAGAGGACATCACCCTAGAGCTGGCCGACCATGGGGCGGTCAAGGTCGAACGTGTGATGAGAAAACAGGGAGGGGCCTCGAGACCCACCCCTACACTCTTCGTCACGTTCGACTGTGACAAGCTCCCTGAGTCGGTGCGTGCCGGTTGGTACCGCTACCGCGTGAAGGCATTCATGCCACTGCCGCGGCGGTGCTATTACTGTCACCGCTTCGGCCACACGAATCGATCATGTAGACGTGCAAAATCGGGGTCACCCGAAGTCTGTGTAAATTGCTCCAAGGTCGCACACGATAAGTCCAAATCGTGTGTGGCCAAGTGTGTCAATTGCGGAGAGCCGCACCCTGCTTCTTCGAAGCAATGTGGTGCATATCTCCTTGAGAAAGAAATCCTGGCCGTTCAGGCCCAGGATCGACTCTCATTCCGCGAGGCTAAGGACTTGGTCCTGCCTGGGACGTCATATGCCTCAATAGTTAGAAAAGCACCCTCTGCTCCTGGCCCATCCAGGCCAACGAGCACGGTTGTTTCCGCGCCCATTCGGAGCCCTTCTGCGGGCTCTACTACACCCGGGCGCTCCCCTGGTAGAGCTGGCGGCAAAAAGGGTTCACACCCAGCCCCGGCTAAAACCAGGGCTCCCCCCTCCTACCCCAGCGTGACCGTTTGCCGTAAGGCGAAACGGCCACGCGCCTCCACAGAGTCGTTAGACTCACAGGAGGCAACACCCCTGAAGATGGTCGCTAGGCCATCTTCCGGGGTTCCTAAAGCTGTTCCCCGAAAGAAGGACAGCAACAAAGGAGCTTCGGCCCCTTCGCCCACGCCCCGAGGTGGAGCGAGTGGCTCGGAGACGGTGGTTCCTCGAAAAGAGGGCCCCCCGCCTCCCAAGCCGCAACGCCCGCCTAAGGTTTCGAGGCGGAGGGAGGAAAAGACTCGCATGGCGAGCCCAACCTCCCCCAATAAGTCCTCGAAGGCGACAGCGCCTTCAGCGCTTTGTCCGGCCAACAGCGCCTTCAGCGCTTTGTCCGGCCAACAGCGCCCGGGGTTCTGCCCCCGGGAAGCGTACGGCCATTCCCGTGAGGGTCTTCAATTCGAGGAGGGCCCCCGCGTCTCCTCCGAGCTACGCCTGGAGGGCATATTCCTTCAATGGAATTGCCGTGGGCTCCGGGCCAACTAGGAGGAGCTGCAGAGGCTTGTCTCGTCCCGTTTCCCGTTAGCTATTTTTTTGCAGGAGACCATGCTAGGCGCGTGCCCGCTGCCTGCCCTCCCGGGGTATAAGGGTCTTGCAACCCCACCACCGCGGGATGGCCGGGCTGGGGGATGCGCGGTTTACACCCGGCATGATGTCTCCGTTCTTCCTTTCTCTTTAGATACCTCCTTTCAGGCAGTGGCTGTGCAGCTGCACCTGGATAGGAGGTATACTATCATTTCTGCGTACATTCCACCGTCAGCTGACTTCGACGCGGGGGACTTCCGCCGCGTCGTGGCACGGTTGCCGAGGCCCTATCTCTTGCTTGGAGATCTGAACGGCAGGCATCCTCTCTGGGGAGATTACTCCATAAATCCCAGGGGACAAGTCCTTGCCGATCTGATCGAAGAGCTTGAGATGGGTGTCCTAAACGTGGATGAGTTTACGCATCACTGTCCGAGAACCGCTTCATTTTCTTGCCTTGACCTATCTTTGTGCTCTTCGGATGCACAGCCTGATTTTGATTGGGGGTGGTCGATGACCTCCATGGTAGTGATCACTTTCCCATTCAAATATCATTTTCAGGGCAACTGCCGCCTGAGAGA
The DNA here is from genome assembly GCA_963969495.1 of Ceratothoa steindachneri. NCBI lineage: Eukaryota > Metazoa > Arthropoda > Malacostraca > Isopoda > Cymothoidae > Ceratothoa > Ceratothoa steindachneri. The sequence goes on from OZ018327.1 coordinate 157,810,248, forward strand.
CCACCTCGGTGGTGCTTGGCGCGTGCGCGGTGCGGTGGCCTGCATTTCAGGAAATGACTGAATTCTCTATCTCATTCGAGGAGTTTAGGTCGGTAGATGAGGCCGTTGAGTTCTTCTCCGGCAACCTCATCGCCGTAGGCCTGACTACTATTCCTAGGACGTCTGGCCGTTTTGCACGCCGACCACTCCCATGGTGGTCGGCCGAGTGTGAGACGGCCCTCAAACAGAAGCGTTATGCCTACATGCGGTATAAGCGCCGCCCGAACGATTTCACTGTCGCTGAATTTCGTCGGGCTAGGGCTAGGTTCCGGTATATTTCGAAGCACGCCCGCCGCTCTTCTTGGCGGGCATACGTGTCTTCACTTAACGGGAAAGACCCCTTTAGCTGAGGTGTGGAAGCGAGTCAAAAGGATTCGGGACAAGTTCTCGCAGGACCCCCCTCCCGTTCTCCAGGAGAATGGGACCGCAATCTCGGACCCCGCGTCCGTGGCGGAATCCTTAGCGACCGCTTTTTCCGCATTCTCTAGCCGTGATGCTGCTCCGCCAGCATTCAATGCACGTCGTGATGTCGCGGAAGGCCGCCGGCTGGACTTTACCTCCAGAGGCGGAGAACCCTTCAACGACAAGTTTACTGTGAGTGAGTTGCGTTCCGCTCTCGCTTCGTGCGCGGACACCGCCCATGGTCCGGACGATGTCCCGTACGCCATGCTTCGACACCTGGGTGAGCGAGGCATGGCCTTTCTGTTAGATATGTTCAACAGGATCTGGGTGGAAGGTCTTCTCCCAGACTCCTGGCGAATCGCTACTGTGCTCGCCTTTCGCAAACCGGGGAGAGATCACTCTACTCCGACCGGTTTCCGCCCAATCTCTCTAACCTCTTGCGTGTGCAAGTTGATGGAGAAATTGGTAAATGTTAGATTAGCCTATTTCCTGGACAGCGGAGGCCATCTGTCTTCTGCACAGTGCGGCTTCCGTAAGTTCCACTCCACGTCGGATGCTCTGCTCCGACTGGAAAGTGCCGTCTGCGAGGCTTTCCTTCGTAGACAGCACTACGCCACGGTGTTTTTTGATCTGGAGAAGGCCTATGATACCGCATGGCGATACGGTATCATGGAGACTCTCCACACGATGGGGGCGAGGGGACGCCTCCCAATTTTTATATCTGAATTTTTGCGAGATCGTCGATTCCGCGTACGGGTGGGGGGAGCCCTTTCCGGCCCAAAGGAGCAGGAAGAGGGTGTCCCGCAGGGAAGTGTCCTCAGTGTCACACTCTTTGCCCTGAGCATCAACGGCATCACCTCGGTGCTGCCGGAAGATGTTCTCGCTACGCTCTACGTGGACGACCTTTCGATCTCTTTTGGCGCGGCCCAGATGCCAACTCTGGAGCGTCGACTCCAACAGGCATTGAACCGCGTCTCTCGCTATGCCGAAGCGCACAGGTTTCGGTTTTCTTTGGCCAAGACTAAGGTGGTGCACTTCTGCCGCCATCCACGGCTTCACCCCGACCCAGATTTGTTTCTTAATGGGGTGCGCCTGGATGTGGTTGAGTCGCACCGTTTCCTTGGTCTTGTATTTGACCGACGCCTCACCTGGGAGGCTCATATTCGCAGCCTTAGGGTCTCTTTTACCCGCGCCATGGACATTCTCCGTTCCGTGACGTTCAGCGCTTGGGGCGCTGATAGGGCTACCGCCTTACTTTTTTATCGATCCTTTGTTCGCTCGAAGCTCGACTACGGATGCGAGTTTTATGCATCCGCAGCCGAGCGTTTATTGCGGAAGGTGGATTCGATCCACCACACCGGCCTTCGCCTTGCGACCGGTGCCTTCCGCACTTCCCCCATTGAGAGCCTGTTGGTCGATGCTGGGGAGATGCCACTCGCTCTGCGCCGCGTGCAGTGCATCACTCGCCTGTACGCGCGAGCCCGGCGCCTCCCTCAGTCGCCAACAGCTCTCACTGCATCCGCAGCTGATCTCGATGGTGCCTATGCCGCCGAGAGACGCCAGTCATACCCTAAGCCCTTTGGGTTTAGGGCCAGGAAACTCCTTCGAGAGGTAGATATAGCTCTCGGGCCGGTGGCGCCCCTGGTTCTGCCCAGGACGCCACCCTGGAGGGTACCACATTTGGCTATTTGTCGCCACGCCTCTGCTCCCAAAGCTTGTACTGCGCCGGGAGTATTGCGTTCGACCTTTTTGGAGCACACATCGTGTCACGCTGGTACCGTGCCAGTGTATACGGATGGCTCCAAGTCCCAAGAGGGGGTCGGCTTCCACGCCATATCCCCTCTGTTTGAAGTCAGCGGGGCTCTACCAGGCGCTGCGTCTGTCTTCACGGCCGAGCTGGTGGCAATACACCACTCGGTACGGGAGATTACGCGACGTGCCCGGTTCGGAGACCGGATTGTGATCTATAGCGACTCACAAAGCGCCCTGAGTGCTCTCGGGGCATTGGAATCTCCGCATCCCCTGGTTCGCGATATCCGTGACGCCACGGTTTTGGCGAGCCGGGCAGATGTCGAGATTATCTTCTGCTGGGTTCCTGGACATGTAGGAATTGCGGGGAATGAGCGCGCCGATGAGGGCGCCAAAGAGTCCGCGAGGACTCTGCGACCGGACCAGCGTTTCGCTCTTCCTCACACCGACTACATGGCAGGAATACGGGCAGCTCTTCGGACTGCTTGGCAAAGAAGATGGGAGACGGTCGAAGGGAACTTAAAGTTGCGTGCCATTGCGCCGCGACTGTTCCCATGGACCTATCCCCCAATGCCGCGGCGGCTTCAGGTTGCTTTCTGTCGTCTCCGAATCGGACACACTCGTGTGACGCATCGCTATCTGATGGAGCGCTCGCCTGCGCCCTATTGCAACGACTGCGTCGTCCCCCAGACTGTTCGGCACATTCTTGTCGAATGTCCCAGTCTGGGTGATCTTCGCGCACGACACCTGTCCCGGTACCGGGACAGGTGCCTGTCCCTTGTTCTCGGGATGAGTGCGTGTACTTTGACTGGTGGACTTATTGACTTTTTGGGGGAGGCCGGCCTTCTCCCTTTTATTTAACGCGATTTAATTGTTGTTGTTGTTTTTGTAATTGTTTTGTTATTGCTTTGTTATTGTTATTGTTATTCCTTTTTATTGTTTTCTGTTTAATTTTTTAAAGTAGCCTAAATTAGGCTGTTTGTTTACGGCAACTTATGCCTTAGTCGGCAGTCGCCAGATAGCCCCTTAATTAAAAAAAAAAAAAAAATTCTGAATCTGAACTTCACACCTATGGAGGGAAAGAACCCTTCATTGACCTGTTTTCCTTAATAGAACTCCTTTCCTCTCTCAACTCGTACGTGAATACCGCCCTACAGAAACTACTACTCGATCTCTTGGTGTGGCTCAAATGACTAACATGCCCTGAACTGCGTTCTGGTTTCGTTTTTTTTTGGCTAAGACCAATGTGGTGAGGTACACTTCTGTCTCTCACCTAGGCAGACCAATGTGGTGAGGTACACTTCTGTCTCTCATCTAGGCCTCACGCAGACCCGGAACTCTTCCCAGATGAGACACGTACGGTTTACTTGCTCTCGCACTCGACAGAAGCTTAACCTGGAAGGCTCATATACGCAGCCTTGATGTCTTTTTCCGTCCATGGCGCCCGCCAAGAGAGAAGTACAATAAAATTAAGGTATGTTGTACCCGCGCCATGGACTTTCTACGTTCTATGGCGTTCAGCTCGTGGGCGCTGATAGGGCTACCCCCTCTTGTTTTACTTCTCTTTGTTCTATTTAGTGGGCTACTGGTATGAGTTTTATTTCTCTCCATCCAAGCATCACTTGCGAATGGTGGACTCGATCCACCGAGCCTGTCTCCGTTTGGCGATCTCGCTTTCCGCACGTCCCCTACATATGCAGAGTATTCTCTTCGACGCCGCTCGCTTACCCTCATTCATTAAGGCCCCAGGTTTTTGTCACTGTTACACTTGGGATCCGGAGAAGCTGAACCTCCTCCCAGCCTGAGAGCAGTTTAGGGAACCCCCGTCACTGGGTTAACATGAATTGTGTTGGGGCCTGGGAAAGTTGGTAATGCGCTTTCCCCTCGCCCCCTATCGGCACTACTTTAGCTTTGTATTATTATCATTCTTATTATTTAATTACTATTATTTAGGAGTATTATTATATTAGTTATTATCAATATTTAGTTATTATTTAATATGTATTGAAATTATTGTATTATTACTGTGTATTATTATCTATTTATTAGTATTTATCAGTATTATTTATTATCATTACCGCTATCCCCTCAACTTTTTCTACCCTCACTTTGTACCAGGAAGAGTGTTTCCACCTGGACAGAGTTCGGTACGGTAACCTTGATGGCCTGGATGAAGCCTGGGATCACCTAACACCATGGTATGATAATAATAGGTGATCACCCACCCTACTCGTGAGTGGACCCGCCTATCTCTATTTCTGTTCATTACATGCCCTCCTACCCCTTCCCACAGAGGTTCTGGTTGCCCGGCGCACTTCCGTTCTCTTATGAGCCTTGGTCGAGCGGCTGTGTTATACCGTGAGGTCCCTACCTGCTGCGAGGGCCCAAAGCCCGCTAGTTAGGGCGAGTATTAGGTCCAGGGTGTGCTAGACCATTGACTCTGCTCACCTTCTTCCAGTACACACATGAGGTGGCTACGCTGGCATCATCCTTTATGGTTTAAGAGCTCTAGGGCAATGTCGCCTGCATGGTGGGCTCAGTTAGCAAAGCCCACCAACGCAGGACCTGGACCGAGCATGAGTAAATGATTACATTATGGAATTGCTTATCTTATGGAATTGCTTATCTTATGGAGACCTTTCTTTTAACCTCCCAAGTCATTGGGAGGTCATAGTAGCTACTTTCAATTAGTTCCCTTTTCTATTTTCTTCCCCGTAAGGGGCGCGGTGATTTGCCATCCTGGCCGCCGTGCTGACGGGATCCAGCGCTCCGTCCGGCCCCAGCTTAGCCTCTCTTCCTTCCTTCAGATAGCCCGATTTCTCCCCTACCTCGTCGCTTTTCATACAACCTCTCCCACAACTTTCTCTGGTCAGCCTCTAATTTCACAGGGTAGAATGCTGACCTTCTTCTCAAGCCAACCACCCCGGATCGGGGTTGGGGGGGGGAGGGGACATTGTTCCCTAACCCCTCAGCTCCGGTTCGGGATGGGTTTTTTTAACAACCTGCTTCATCCCCACCCATACCTTCCTCACATCCCTTTTCCTCTCCTCTTCACAACCTATATTTTTTACGCCGTGTTCAAGGTGGAGCCGCCATGCCGAAGGACTGCCAGGCCACCAGGCGGGAGGGGTGGTCCCGAATGGCGGCGCCTGGCTCTGCCGGGCTTGTAAGCACCTCTCGCAGTGCGGGCAACTGCGAGAGGTGATGAGCTATTGCGTCCCGTATTAAAAAGAGGGTCACCATGCCCATGTATGTCAAAAAAAAAACAAAAAACCCAACCCCCAACTTCCCCAAGAAAATCAACGGAGCCGCCCTCGGGCAGCTCCACCAAGAAAATGGAGGCTTCCCCCCCTTGTGCTTGCGCAAGGGACCCTCCATAATTCTTTAACCGGAGAGGAGGCTTACTCCTCTCCTACGCCTACGGGTGTAGGGGTCTCCCCCTCACCCCCTTCTCTGGAGGTGCTTTCGGGCACCTCCCTATCTCCAGCGGCAGTCCCTCCTTTGCTTTCTAAGGGGACTGCCAAGAAAGCCAGCAGGCAGCCCATTGCCGACCGCCCCTCGTGCAAGCGGCTCGGTAGGGCAAACCCCCTTAGGGGGGAGAGGGAAGCCAGGCCCCTTCGGTCGCTTCCCTCAAAAGACCTGCTGGCAAGAATTTTAAACCTTGCTGGGGTCAAGGCCTGTGCCTCCCCACACAAAACTGGCGACACTGCCAAGGGGACCTGCGATGTCCTGGGAGGGGATGGCCAACTGGAGGCCCCTCCTGTGATAGACATGGTCCTTGAGGAGACCCAGCCTCAGATGGTAGGGCCTTCCATGGGGGGGAATCCGGGCTCGGCGCCAAGCACCGAACCCGAATCCGCCCCTATGCAAGGTCCCCCTCAAACGGCCGAGGGCTCCGAGGCAGTAAAAGGAGGGAAGAGATCTCCTCCGACAGGTGCCCCTACGACGACCAGGCCCTTCTCCATTTCGGAGAGGGACCTGGCTGAGGCCGGCCCATCTGGCATGGGGGCTTCTGCCGGCGGAGGTGAGAAGCGGGTTCATTCCCCGCCCTCCTCTCCTAAAAAGAAAAATACTAAAAAGACGAAGAAGACTCGGGGCTCTTCTCAATCCGCGGGGGCTGCGGGGACGGATGGGTCTGCTACCACTTTGGTAGGCGACCAAGCCAAGATCGGCACATCCGGCCCCTCTACCCCCTCGTGTGCGGAGCCCCTGACTAAGACTAACACCAAGAATGCACAGGGCGGAGCCTCGATGACATCGGGCCCCTCATTCAGAGGTTACCTGGCGTTTTCGAGCCCGCTGGCTTCAAGCGCTTCCTCGTTATTCGCTCCACTGATGGCACCATGTTGTCCAAGGGCAACATGATCCATCAGAGGAGAGGATTAGCTAGTGCAATTGGTAGAGAGCCGAAGGTAACCCGTTTCTCGGACGGGAGCCTTCTGGCGAATGCGGCGAATCCCGCCGAGGCGGCCAAGATAAGTGCTCTTCGGACACTTCATGGCACCCCGGTGAGTGTGACGCCGCACTCTACCATGAACTTTGTGAAAGGAGTAGTTTATGCGAGGGAACTCGTTGACTACTCCATAGAGGACATCACCCTAGAGCTGGCCGACCATGGGGCGGTCAAGGTCGAACGTGTGATGAGAAAACAGGGAGGGGCCTCGAGACCCACCCCTACACTCTTCGTCACGTTCGACTGTGACAAGCTCCCTGAGTCGGTGCGTGCCGGTTGGTACCGCTACCGCGTGAAGGCATTCATGCCACTGCCGCGGCGGTGCTATTACTGTCACCGCTTCGGCCACACGAATCGATCATGTAGACGTGCAAAATCGGGGTCACCCGAAGTCTGTGTAAATTGCTCCAAGGTCGCACACGATAAGTCCAAATCGTGTGTGGCCAAGTGTGTCAATTGCGGAGAGCCGCACCCTGCTTCTTCGAAGCAATGTGGTGCATATCTCCTTGAGAAAGAAATCCTGGCCGTTCAGGCCCAGGATCGACTCTCATTCCGCGAGGCTAAGGACTTGGTCCTGCCTGGGACGTCATATGCCTCAATAGTTAGAAAAGCACCCTCTGCTCCTGGCCCATCCAGGCCAACGAGCACGGTTGTTTCCGCGCCCATTCGGAGCCCTTCTGCGGGCTCTACTACACCCGGGCGCTCCCCTGGTAGAGCTGGCGGCAAAAAGGGTTCACACCCAGCCCCGGCTAAAACCAGGGCTCCCCCCTCCTACCCCAGCGTGACCGTTTGCCGTAAGGCGAAACGGCCACGCGCCTCCACAGAGTCGTTAGACTCACAGGAGGCAACACCCCTGAAGATGGTCGCTAGGCCATCTTCCGGGGTTCCTAAAGCTGTTCCCCGAAAGAAGGACAGCAACAAAGGAGCTTCGGCCCCTTCGCCCACGCCCCGAGGTGGAGCGAGTGGCTCGGAGACGGTGGTTCCTCGAAAAGAGGGCCCCCCGCCTCCCAAGCCGCAACGCCCGCCTAAGGTTTCGAGGCGGAGGGAGGAAAAGACTCGCATGGCGAGCCCAACCTCCCCCAATAAGTCCTCGAAGGCGACAGCGCCTTCAGCGCTTTGTCCGGCCAACAGCGCCCGGGGTTCTGCCCCCGGGAAGCGTACGGCCATTCCCGTGAGGGTCTTCAATTCGAGGAGGGCCCCCGCGTCTCCTCCGAGCTACGCCTGGAGGGCATATTCCTTCAATGGAATTGCCGTGGGCTCCGGGCCAACTAGGAGGAGCTGCAGAGGCTTGTCTCGTCCCGTTTCCCGTTAGCTATTTTTTTGCAGGAGACCATGCTAGGCGCGTGCCCGCTGCCTGCCCTCCCGGGGTATAAGGGTCTTGCAACCCCACCACCGCGGGATGGCCGGGCTGGGGGATGCGCGGTTTACACCCGGCATGATGTCTCCGTTCTTCCTTTCTCTTTAGATACCTCCTTTCAGGCAGTGGCTGTGCAGCTGCACCTGGATAGGAGGTATACTATCATTTCTGCGTACATTCCACCGTCAGCTGACTTCGACGCGGGGGACTTCCGCCGCGTCGTGGCACGGTTGCCGAGGCCCTATCTCTTGCTTGGAGATCTGAACGGCAGGCATCCTCTCTGGGGAGATTACTCCATAAATCCCAGGGGACAAGTCCTTGCCGATCTGATCGAAGAGCTTGAGATGGGTGTCCTAAACGTGGATGAGTTTACGCATCACTGTCCGAGAACCGCTTCATTTTCTTGCCTTGACCTATCTTTGTGCTCTTCGGATGCACAGCCTGATTTTGATTGGGGGTGGTCGATGACCTCCATGGTAGTGATCACTTTCCCATTCAAATATCATTTTCAGGGCAACTGCCGCCTGAGAGACCACCTCGGTGGTGCTTGGCGCGTGCGCGGTGCGGTGGCCTGCATTTCAGGAAATGACTGAATTCTCTATCTCATTCGAGGAGTTTAGGTCGGTAGATGAGGCCGTTGAGTTCTTCTCCGGCAACCTCATCGCCGTGGGCCTGACTACTATTCCTAGGACGTCTGGCCGTTTTGCACACCGACCACTCCCATGGTGGTCGGCCGAGTGTGAGACGGCCCTCAAACAGAAGCGTTATGCCTACATGCGCTATAGGCGCCGCCCGAACGATTTCACTGTCGCTGAGTTTCGTCGGGCTAGGGCTGGGTTCCGGTATGTTTCGAAGCACGCCCGCCGCTCTTCTTGGCGGGCATACGTGTCTTCACTTAACGGGAAGACCCCTTTAGCTGAGGTGTGGAAGCGAGTCAAAAGGATTCGGGGCAAGTTCTCGCAGGACCCCCCTCCTGTTCTCCAGGAGAATGGGACCGCAATCTCGGACCCCGCGTCCGTGGCGGAATCCTTAGCGACCGCTTTTTCCGCATTCTCTAGCCGTGATGCTGCTCCGCCAGCATTCAATGCACGTCGTGATGTCGCGGAAGGCCGCCGGCTGGACTTTACCTCCAGAGGCGGAGGACCCTTCAACGACAAGTTTTCTGTGAGTGAGTTGCGTTCCGCTCTCGCTTTGTGCGCGGACACCGCCCATGGTCCGGACGATGTCCCGTACGCCATGCTTCGACACCTGGGTGAGCGAGGCATGGCCTTTCTGTTAGATTTGTTCAACAGGATCTGGGTGGAGGGTCTTCTCCCAGACTCCTTGCGAATCGCTACTGTGCTCGCCTTTCGCAAGCTGGGAAGAGATCACTCTACTCCGACCGGTTTCCGCCCAATCTCTCTAACCTCTTGCATGTGCAAGTTGATGGAGAAATTGGTAAATGTTAGATTAGCCTATTTCCTGGACAGCGGAGGCCATCTGTCTTCTGCACAGTGCGGCTTCCGTAAGTTCCACTCCACGTCGGATGCTCTGCTCCGACTGGAAAGTGCCGTCTGCGAGGCTTTCCTTCGTAGACAGCACTACGCCACGGTGTTTTTCGATCTGGAGAAGGCCTATGATACCGCATGGCGATACGGTATTATGGAGACTCTCCACACGATGGGGGCGAGGGGACGCCTCCCAATGTTTATATCTGAATTTTTGCGAGATCGTCGATTCCGCGTACGGGTGGGGGGGGAGCCCTCTCCGGCCCAAAGGAGCAGGAAGAGGGTGTCCCGCAGGGAAGTGTCCTCAGTGTCACACTCTTTGCCCTGAGCATCAACGGCATCACCTCGGTGCTGCCGGAAGATGTTCTCGCTACGCTCTACGTGGACGACCTTTCGATCTCTTTTGGCGCGGCCCAGATGCCAACTCTGGAGCGTCGACTCCAACAGGCATTGAACCGCGTCTCTCGCTATGCCGAAGCGCCCCAGTTTCGGTTTTCTTTGGCCAAGACTAAGGTGGTGCACTTCTGCCGCCATCCACGGCTTCACCCCGACCCAGATTTGTTTCTTAATGGGGTGCGCCTGGATGTGGTTGAGTCGCACCGTTTCCTTGGTCTTGTATTCGACCGACGCCTCACCTGGGAGGCTCATATTCGCAGCCTTAGGGTCTCTTGTACCCGCGCCATGGACATTCTCCGTTCCGCGACGTTCAGCGCTTGGGGCGCTGATAGGGCTACTGCCTTACTTTTTTATCGATCCTTTGTTCGCTCGAAGCTCGACTACGGATGCGAGTTTTATGCATCCGTAGCCGAGCGTTTATTGCGGAAGGTGGATTCGATCCACCACACCGGCCTTCGCCTTGCGACCGGTGCCTTCCGCACTTCCCCCATTGAGAGCCTGTTGTTCGATGCTGGGGAGATGCCACTCGCTCTGCGCCGCGTGCAGTGCATCACTCGCCTGTACACGCGAGCCCGGCGCCTCCCTCAGTCGCCAACAGCTCTCACTGCATCCGCAGCTGATCTCGATGGTGCCTATGCCGCCGAGAGACGCCAGTCATACCCTAAGCCCTTTGGGTTTAGGGCCAGGAAACTCCTTCGAGAGGTAGATATAGCTCTCGGGCCGGTGGCGCCCCTAGTTCTGCCCAGGACGCCACCCTGGAGGGTACCACATTTGGCTATTTGTCGCCACGCTTCTGCTCCCAAAGCTTGTACTGCGCCGGGAGTATTGCGTTCGACCTTTTTGGAGCACACATCGTGTCACGCTGGTCCTGTGCCTGTGTATACGGATGGCTCCAAGTCCCAAGAGGGGGTCGGCTTCCACGCCGTATCCCCTCTGTTTGAAGTCAGCGGGGCTCTACCGGGCGCTGCGTCTGTCTTCACGGCCGAGCTGGTGGCAATACACCACTCGGTACGGGAGGTTACGCGACGTGCCCGGTTCGGAGACCGGATTGTGATCTATAGCGACTCACAAAGCGCCCTGAGTGCTCTCGGGGCATTGGAATCTCCGCATCCCCTGGTTCGCGAAATCCGTGACGCCACGGTTTTGGCGAGCCGGGCAGATGTCGAGATTATCTTCTGCTGGGTTCCTGGACATGTAGGAATTGCGGGGAATGAGCGCGCCGATGAGGGCGCCAAAGAGTCCGCCAGGACTCTGCGACCGGACCAGCGTTTCGCTCTTCCTCACACTGACTACATGGCAGGAATACGGGCAGCTCTTCGGACTGCTTGGCAAAGAAGATGGGAGACGGCCGAGGGGAACTTAAAGTTTCGTGCCATTGCGCCGCGACTGTTCCCATGGACCTATCCCCCAATGCCGCGGCGGCTTCAGGTTGCTTTCTGTCGTCTCCGAATCGGGCACACTCGTGTGACGCATCGCTATCTGATGGAGCGCTCGCATGCGCCCTATTGCAACGACTGCGTCGTCCCCCAGACTGTTCGGCACATTCTTGTCGAATGTCCCAGTCTGGGTGATCTTCGCGCACGACACCTGTCCCGGTACGGGGATGGGCGGGGTCGCTACCGCCTGTCCCTTGTGCTCGGGACGAGTGCGTGTACTTTGACTGGTGGACTTATTGACTTTTGGGGGGAGGCCGGCCTTCTCCCTTTTATTTAACCCGATTTAATTGTTGTTGTTTTTGTTATTCCTTTCTTATTGTTATTGTTATTTCTTTTTATTGTTTTCTGTTTAATTTTTTAAAGTAGCCTAGAACTAGGCTGTTTTTTACGGCGACTTATGCCTAAGTCGGCAGTCGCCAGATAGCCCCTTAAATAAAAAAAAAAATTCTATTTTCTTATAATGGGGGTTCGATCCAATGCAATAGTGGCAATGCGCATGGGGATCCGCCTCCCTAGGTCCTGGGGTGGAGGTTTTATAGGCTAGGTAACACAAGTCGCTCCTTCGACCGGTGGAGGGGCTCCCTATCACGATCGCTATGCGACAATGGGGCTTCCCCTTTGCCATCCTTGGAACCGCTCTCGGCCAACCCCACCATTGAGAAGGAGGTTGCCCCTTTGTGCTTTATCAAAGGCCCCGTCGAACCCTTTTTTAGCGGAAATGAGGTTTAGCCTCCTAGGCCTACAGGTGCGGTGGCTTCCCCCTCATTACCTTCATTGGAGGTGCCCTCGGCAGAGCCATCTCCCTAATAGCGGCAGTCCCTCCTTTAGTATCAAAGGGGACTGCCAAGAGAGCAGACAGGAGGCCCAAAATTGACTGCTCTCAGTGGGAGCGGCTCGAGAGGGCCTTTAGGGGGTCAAGGTAGAACATGGCCCGTCGGTTCGTGCCAGCTACAGTCCCGTATTTCAAACGTGCAGGGAAAGACCAAACACGGCAAGACATTTCTCGATTGGGATCCGTGTCCGTGTTGCCTTGGTGGGAAGGGGGATGCCAGCCACATTGAGTCCCTCCCATCCTCAGTTGGACATGGTCCCGGGGGCAATCCAGCCGCGTATAGCAGGATCTTTCATAATGAGAACCTGGCTCCAAGTCCCAAGAGGGAGTCGGTTTCACGCCCTATCTCAGCGATGCTCTTCACGGTCGAGCTGGTTGCAATACATCGCTCGGTACGGGAGATAACGCATCGTGTTCGGTTCTGAGGCCATAATTGTCGTGAACCGGGTGGATGTCGAGCTTTTGTTTTGCTGAGTTCCTGGACATGTAGGAATTGCGGGGTATGAGGGCGCCATAGAGTCCGCGAAGACTGGACCATCAGACCAGCGTTTCGCTCTTCCCCACACCAAACTACATGGCAGGAATACGGGCTGCCCTCCTGCCTCCTTGGTCCCGGTGCCCGAGGCACATTTCCGCTATGCCCATTTTTTTGCCATAATTCTCTTATTATCTATTTTATTGGTCGGCGGCTACTTTCGTATGCTAGTCGCTGATCATCATTCATCCCTTCCTCCCTGGCCGTGGTTGGGAAGGAATAGATGAATTCGGTGGTTTTACCACCGACCTCTGGAGCCCTTTTATTGGGAACCGACCGATTAACGTGGGGTTCGAACCACCGGTATCATCTGCATGCAATGGCATCGCCCCCGAAGTGGATCCGAATCGAGACTCCATCCGTCGACTAAGCATGCCCCATGTGACTTAACTTCGCTGCAATCCGAAACAGGGTATCCTCTCAGTCTAGACCGTAGCCCGGCGATCGGACTCGTTTGTTTACCCCTACCCACCTCGATGGTGATAGGGAGCCCCTCCACCGGTCGAAGGAGCGACTTGTGTTACCTAGCCTATAAAACCTCCAATATTCACACGAGTATCTGATGCTCTCTCTTCCGCACATTTTCACTTCCTCTCTCATCATTTCTGTACAGATCTTTACCAAGTGCCTGCGTGACGCCCCTCGTTTTCATTGCGTGTTACACTCCAGAGGAGGGGTAGGGGTGGGGGGCATACGACTTAAACTAAACTGTTCCTGTCGTTTGAGATCCTTAGTTTGTCTCACTCGCATCCGCATCAAATCGCCCCCTCCCCTCTCTAGAGAATTTAATTCGTCCAAACCTTGAATATCCTTAATCTGAGCCTCTATAAATAGGCCCGAATCCTATTGACATTCGTTAAATAAAATATTCTGAGACGTTAAAGAAATTGAGTTCTGTCTGCCACGGCACAGCGATGGTCGCCTCACACACGCCGTACGGGTTTCTTTTTTCAACTCTGATCAAGACTGGTGTGTGTGTCTTCGCCCGCGCATTCCAGTCATGATAATTTTATGATTATTCTCGATTCGAGATTCTGTGTTGGCCCCTTAGAAATAAATTATCGGCACGTATTTGATGCTTTATCAAAATCTAGCCTCTCTTCAAAGCTGCCAACAGAAGTGTGTGTGCAAAGAGGGCATGATCCTTCCTGATAGCACCGATACTCGTCAAATGCGCACTCTTCACCCTCATTCACTATAAGGGTATTCTTCTCGTTTATCTTCCGCGCATTTTTAATGGTAGGTTTAAGAACCTCTATTAAAAGAAATCTGGTATAAATGTTCCCGTTGGTTTTCGCATTTAATAAGTTCTTTTCTTCTACGAACTTCTTACGTTTACAAATGAGCTTCTCCCTAATTGAAAACGACCTTCGTTCACCTACTCGGGCAAGTTACCTTCTGCATATACGCCCTTGGCCCAAAGTGTAAAGCACCCTATGGAATCATTCATTTAATGTAATTAGACATTTGTGGTAAATCAATTTAGTAAATATATAATTAATTCGTGCAATACTTATTTGGAGTCCTTTGTCTTTAATTGCAGCCATAATTCTTTGTGACACAGATTTCACCAAACTTCCACACATTTCTGACGCTCTCTTTTCCCACTCACCTTGAAATTTTTCATGCAATTCTGTTTGATACTTGTCCTCCATAGGGGTGATCCCCATTTCTCCACACCAATTATTGGTGCATTGCCCTGTTGAAATATAACTTTATTTCTTGGGGTTGTGGAATGTAATTTCTTATAGATTGCGTTAAAACTTGTGACAGCATGGTAGTACAAGTTGTGGAGTTCGTTCATCTCTAGCTAAGATGGAGACATGAAGCCATATACCATACTAGAACCACCTCCATGCTCCACAGTTGGTATCACACAAGCAGGGTAAAATGCCTCTCCAACTCTTCGGCTCACAAAGGTATCCCCAAAAGTACTGAAAATCCTTAAATTGTCCCCCCAAAGTTATTTGTTAAAAATAATTTAATATCAAGATACATTTAAATAAATTGCATTAATTACATTTAAACAATAATGCAGTATTTTTTTTTCTACATAACATAATTACTGTCATCTGAACAGATACACCCTTATCATTGTTCATATGCCTTTGGCCCACGGGAGACTTATTCTTCTGTTGACCTCAGATATCCATGGCTTCTTTGTCTCTTTCCATCCTTTTTTCCGTTGATATTTTTTTAACTTGAAGCTTTATTGAGCCCCTCTCAGCAAGGTCAAAAGGGGTTTCTCTGCGATTCTGTAGTGAAGCTTGAATGGTAACTCTGTCTTCTCCGGATGTTGTAAGACGCTTTGTGCTAATTCTCTTTCTTGGTACAAAGCTTTTGGTCTTTTCATCTCGTTTTCTAATCATTTGCGCCGTATTTCTTGAACATTTTATTTTGGGAGCAATTTTTACTTGTTATGCCCCTGGAGAACTTGTATTTGTGCTGTCTGTGCTTCTGTAAATTCTTTAGTTTTAGTCATAGTTCTTATTTAGAACGATATTGATTACACAATATTTATAAATTTAATCTGAAACCTAAGAAAAAAAGGGTAAAATTCTGATTTTACACATCATTGAGTAATATACTAAGTAATTCCAACACACCAAATATTTAACCATATTACCAAAATACATATCATGCATATCTTTGGATCTAAATTCTAGAAAGTTTGATTAAATATGTTAAATATCTAAATTTATGAGGGACTTTATACTCTGAAGTTCCTAACTTTATTTAGAAAATTCTTCCAAAACCACTGGAATTACTATCGTTGAATTTCATTTTTAATACGCTAACAAAACAAATTCCTCTCCCTTGCGTACCTTCTTCCATTAGCCACTCTGCCCTCCGGTGCTGACTGGAGTATGGGAAGTGAGGGGTTGCTATGGCGACGATCTCTGGATTTCCAAGGTCGTTTTGACCTGGCATTCAGCATCTGGCGTGACGTCATACTAATGTGAATTTCGTTCGTGTGATTTTTGAGGACGTTGGGCGGAGCCTGAAGGCAGCAGCGCCGCCTCGCAGACTGCGCCGGTGAGGACAGCCAAGACTGTACCCTCCCGCATTCCTTTAGCCGGTGGATTTCGAATAAAACTATAGCCATACCTCAACAATAGCAATTTTTGCTACAAAGTGGGGTATGTACCCATCAACGCTCCTAACAATACCCACTCCAATCCTTTTGTAACTCATAGACACCCAGTATCTCTTTCAAGATCTGTCCTTCTTCCATACCCTAGTCTCTCTCTCAAACCAACGTTGACACCACTCCCCTAGGGCAGCTTCCTGGCACACTCAAAGCTCCGATGGAAGCCGAGGACTCGGTACGATTCGAGACCTTGCGGTCACAATCTGCCCCGCTCCCCCCCCCCCACACACATCAGATACTAAAGACCTCGCACTTATTCTAGGGACATTCCTTCCCATTCCCCTCCCCCATACACACACTATCATCTTTCACTTTCTTTGCACTCACTCTTCTTAGCCCACTTCTCATCTACATATTTTGTCAAAACATTCACTTAAATTTTAAAATCCTTGGCACCTCCCCCCGACGCTGGATTCTGCTTCCTGTTTGTTGCCTTTTTTATTGTTGTTGTTCTTCTAAAGTAGCCTAATACTAGGCTGTCGTGGTGAGTACGGCGACTTATGCCCAAGTAGGCAGGCAGTCGCCAGATGGGCTCCTAAAAGAAAAAAAAAATCAAATCCCTGGCACTCTTACCCACGCACTAAACATTCAGGTCATCCTCCTCCATTAACATAGTAGCCACATCAATTTCCTACCCGTGTCTGTCATTCCCACTCGTACTTCCCTCAAGGAATATACGTGGTCATTCAAAAGTCCCGCTACATTTTTTTCTTTTAGTTTTTAAACCGAGGACTTCAATTTCGTAGTATAATATAGTTCACTAAATTAGAATTTGTTGGGATATAAATTTGAACCCTGATCAAAATGGGTGATCATTTGACTCGAAATGAAGTTTAAAATCACTGCCTGGCAGGAAGTTTACCAATCTTCAACCGGAACTCAAAGACGATTCAGTGCTTTCTATGAAACGCCTATAATTTGTTCCATTCCTAAGAGATTTATAGAAACGGCTGTGGCTGATAGAGCCCGCGCAGGAAGACTTAGAAGTCACCGTTCTGAGGAAAACATTGCTTATCGTTGAAGAATCTTTCAACAGAAGCCAAGGGAAGTCCATAAACCGAGCCTCGCGGGAATTAGCCCTTCCTGCTTCAACCATCCAACGGATACTACATAAAGATTTGAAAATGTTTCCTTTTAAAATACAAGTTGTTCAAAAACTTATGGAAGAAGACTTTAATCGAAGGGTAGAGCTATGTAAGACGCTCATACACCATCACGAAAATGACTCTTCTATATTGGATAACATGTTCTTCAATGACGAAGCAATTTTTGACTTGTCTGGTCTCGTGAATCGACATAACACTCGATTTCGGGGTAAAAGCAACCCAGTTGTTGTTGAAGAGTACGAGCACGACTCTCCAAAGCTCATTGTATGGTGCGCTCTCTCTTCTCAAAAGCTCATTGGACCATTTTTATTCAAAGGTGATCAGCAGCTGGCTGTTAATGTAACAGGTGTCAATTATTCAGCGATGCTTCGAAACTTTTTTTTTTTCTCCCTGAATTGGAATGTGTAACCAATGTTGATGATTGTTTTGTCCAACAAGATGGTGCTCTTCCACGTTATGCTAAAGCAGTTCGCGATTTCTTGAATCACAAGTTCCCTGGGTAGGTCGTCGAGGACCTATGGAATGGGCGACACGCTCTCCAGATTCGACACCTTGTCACTTATACCTGTGAGGCTTCTTGAAAAGCAAAATCTAAACATCAAAGCCCAGGAGTGTTGAAGAGTTAGAGGAGCGTATAAGGAATACCTGCAATCTTGTTACAAAGGAGATGCTAACCGGAGTTGGAGAGGACTGCATGAATAGGTGGACAATGTATCTCGAAAAAGTAAGCGCTCAATTTGAAGTCTACCGAGCCTAAGAAAACATAAGAAGAGGAATTTTTTCGTTATGGGACTAATTCTAGCAGTCTATAGCAAGTTCACGACTAATTCTGTTCAAATCCAGAAAGCTATTTTCTTTTAATTAAAATTTAATAGTGTAGCGAGACTTTTGAATGACCAGGTATTAATAAACAGCCAGGGCGATACCGCTCACCCTTGCCTGACACCCTAACGAATATCACACTACTCCGGTCATCTTTAAATTTCCGACATAAAATCTTTCCAATAGTTTACCACTCACTTCACTTTATACTGTTTTGTGCATAACATTTTTGCTAGGGGTTTTAAGATGTCTTAGGGAAGCCCCAAAAGTCAAGACCCTATTTTTTCACGTTGAACAAGAAAAACAATCGTGTTAAACAAATTTAGTAATAGGTATGTTCACCACTTGCCTCGGTTGGCTGCAACTTCGACGTCTTTTACGAGCGCTCTCAGAAAGGTGGTCTCCTTTCACCACTATAATCATCTACTTTATTTGCCTTCCAATTTTTAAACCTCTCACAGCACTACCAATTCCTTCCATACTTATCAGTTCCATATCCCGATTTCAGCACCCGGTTTTTACCTTCGAAACCAATCCTATTTACTTTCCATTCATTTTTACTTACTCTACAGACCTCTCCCTCCAAACTTTCTGCTTGAGACACGTTGGTTTTTGCATTAAATTTTAAAGGGGTGTAGGGGGGAATCACTTCATCTTCCATACCAACATTATAAAAAGCTCACCAATGCAATCTTGCTACCTATTTATGCTATTGTTCACAATTGCACAGTCTCGCTCAGGTGGCTCTCCTTTCCCCGTCCCTGCCCCCATGCGGCTCTCCTTTCCCCGTCCCTGCCCCCATGCGGCTCTCCTTTCCCCGTCCCTGCCCCCATGCGGCTCTCCTTTCCCCGTTCCTGTCCCCATGCGGCTCTCCTTTCCCCGTCTCTGTCCCCATGCGGCTCTCCTTTCCCCGTTCCGCCCCCCGACCCATGCGGATAATCCTTTGGTTTTCAATCTTTTAATGGTAATGACTCGAATTGCTATCAAGAAGCAGCGGCACCCTAATAGAAAATAATTTTCTTATAAATACTTAATTACGTGGAAAGCACTTCAAAATTAACCACGATCGAAATTTTTTTAAATTAATTTAATCGAAATAATACATTAAAAAAATGAAAATAAATAAATTTTACCTTTAAAAGTTTAATGGGAAATTTGAGCTTGATGAGTATCACATAATTCTTTAATATTGGGACGTAGAGTTGACAAAGCAACTCTCATTTCTTCATTTACTCTCTGCAATCTTTCTCTTTTCCTTGTTTTTATGTTGCTCAAAGAAACTAGTTTCAAAATACTTCCAAGTGTCGTTTTTTTAAAGAAATGTTTGAAATACGTATTTGTTTGCAATTTAGGCATTTTAAAAATGTTATCTGGGTCGATTCCCTGTCTCCCTTAGCTAGCTCTCGCGGCACTCCGGTTGAAAACCACTGGGATAGTCATTCAATCACTTTTAAATTGCTTCATTTCCTCTTTTCTTAGATAAAATCCCTTTTTTTCACTTCTTTTTTGCCATCGTGTATTCACTCGGATACTACATCTCTCCTGCCTGTTCGTGTGCACTTTTCAGCACCCACAAGGACACCGCCCCTTTTTTTCTCTCATGCGCAAACGCCATTGTCATTCCACTATACAGACAGAAATCACCTTTCTCTTTCCAGCTCCCGGTCCTATCGAGCTCGTGCACAAACACACACACACACACAGCCCCTTACTCTTCCCAATGTCACTTCCTTAAATTTGTTCCACTTTTACTCGATCCCCAAAGTGAAAAATGTGTGGAAGGTTGCTAGCCGCATATGCTTCCGCATGCATTGGGGCCGGAATGGCAAACTGTGGCTGTTGGGACTCTGAGGGCACAAAATCTTCCAAATGTCAGCTGCAGCGAGGTTGCACATGACATTCGCTTTGTGGAGGCGTTTATAGATAGATTAAAAAAATCAAGGTGGTGAGCATTAAAAGACATGATACCCCTCTGCGCCAACGGGGGACGAAAGCAGGTCGGCGACTAGCCTGCAAAATTAACCACCGACTGAGACCCTCCTTACCCCAACGAGGGACGAATGGAC
The DNA here is from genome assembly GCA_963969495.1 of Ceratothoa steindachneri. Classification (NCBI taxonomy): domain Eukaryota; kingdom Metazoa; phylum Arthropoda; class Malacostraca; order Isopoda; family Cymothoidae; genus Ceratothoa; species Ceratothoa steindachneri. The sequence continues at coordinate 157,830,079 of OZ018327.1, forward strand.
GAAAGCAGGTCGGCGACTAGCCAGTAAAATTAGCCACCGACCGAGAGAGAGGCTTATATAGAGTTTTGAAAAGGGGGGTAAAGTAGAAGAAAGCCCAGGTAGTTTCAATTTAGTTTCCTTTTGCGTCCACTTATCTTTGGGCGGGGGGGGTCATTCGATCCCCTCCCTTTTCCCGGGACCCCACATCTCGATGATCCCTCATGCATGATGCGTTGAAAGCAGGATGTTTGCTTTAATCCTTTGGATCCTCCTAAACCAAATTCCTCGCTTCCATTTCGCCCCCCTCATTGATGTTTGTTTTTCTCGGCCTTCTTTTAAATAGGGATTTTTGCCTTTATGATTGTTGTCTTCTTTTAAAGACTTAGCATCAAGGGAATTTGCCAGATTTCTCCCCCCTCCCTTAGTTTCCTCTCCGAAGAGACCTTTTTGTATTGAAATTGTAAAGTTAGGTCTTTTCTTTTTAACTAAACGGACAAACGTGTAAACGTTCTACGTGGTATAATGGTCAAAGTGTGAAATATAAACTTTCCACTACGGTTTCCAGTCTTTCGCACCCAATGGATAATCCTTTGCTCCTCCCCCCAACTCCTTAAGCCCAAACACTAACTAATGGAGCGGCACTCAAACTTGTCTATAAGTACCCCTTTAGCCGTTTCGTTCATCGTTGGTCTACCCCATCCCTCCTAAATCTTCTACGAACTTGTAGTTTCCTTAAGTTCCGATGTAGTGCAATACCGGCAGCAGGTAGTAAAGTTTGCAGACACTCCTATACTTGCCTCACAATGAGCCCTCTCTGTTCTTTATATTCATTCATTTTGGTTGAACCATTCCTGCTTCATAGTGTAAGCATCTCTGTAACAGGGCTGCTGAAATTGGGGGGGACAATTGTAACCAAAAAAGATTCAAAATATAACCTAAATCGGGAAAATGTAACCACTATTGTAATATTTATATTAAATACAAATATAATTAATGCCATAAACAATTAATGTATTTACCTTATTTTTTGCTTAAAAAGTAATATCTTCATCCTTTTCTTCCTCCTTTATTGCACATACCAATGCTTTCGGCTTAATTTCTTGCAAAGATCTTTTGCTGGGCTCCACTTTGTGCAATTGATTTCGTGAAGCATTGACTTGGATCTAATGCTTCTAACTTATTTAAATTAGAAAGCAAATTCGAAGATAGGAAGCGATTCATCATTTCTTTCGAAAGACGCACATAAAAGTTGAATGTATTAATTCGAAATTCTTGAAGGTCTTCCTCACTAATGGTTTCTGAGTTTTGCATGTAAATGCTTTCAGGAATGGCACCACAATTAACATTTTCTAGTTTAATGTAATTTGCAGAATTGCTAATATCAATGCCCTCAATTTCATTGGCTTTTACAATTTCTTGCTTTATAAAATTGCCCAAAATGGCTTTCATGCCTCTAGTTATAGAATATCTCAATTTGTGCACTCTAAATGATTCAGCCTGAAACTCCAAATTAATCTCATCAACACATGGCAATATATAGGCTAAAAATGCAAAATACATTTTTGTTATTGGCTTCTGCAATTCCTCAAATATCTTCGTAGCCATTGGAATCTCATCCTCAAAACTCGCTGTGGTGAAAAATAACAAAAGTGCTGGCTGGCCATTTATCCAATATTCGTTTAATTACATTTTCCAAAGATAACCACATCTAGTAGAGCTAAGATGAAGAATCTTATGCTGGCTAATTTTTGCAAAACTTTGAAATTCTTGATATTCCGATAAGCGCTTTTGGGCTATTGCTAATGTATGGAGAAATATTTCTTACAACTCCTCTAGTTGGCGAGGCAATTCAAGACAGGCTTTGGAAGCACACAGTTCTATAGAATGACACGCACATGGTTGCACAAATAAATCAGGATTTTTCTCTTTACGTAGTTTTTGAACCCCACCCATGTTCCCCATCATCACACTGGCATTATCATCAAAAAACTTTATTATAACAGTATAAATGCCAATAGCACTTGCATCTTTGATTTCTATTGGGGTCAGAAATTTGTCCACAGTTTCTTAATTTCATCATAATACCTGACAACCAAAACAAGTTGTTTCAGTGTAGATACATCGGTTGTTTCATCAATTATAAGTGAAAATTTTGTTGTTTTTATCCTAGACAATAGATTACTTAAAGCATAAGGGCCAATCACATTGGGAAAAATACTTGTGCCTTCGGTTCTTGCGCACTTTATATCTTTAGCAATATTCGAATCTGGGCATACATTGGTAATAAGACCTGCGAAATGGTCTAAAAGAGCTAGAGGCAAATTGCGTTCACCAATGAATGCACAAAGTTTAAACTCAGCAGCTACAACCTTCTGATTCTGAGAAGAATGCTGTGAAGTTATAAAATCAGTTAGCTTTCCGGAAGTTTTTATTGCTCTTTATGTTCTTTTTATGCTTTTCCGAGGTTTCGTGTCTTTCTATGTGTGTAAGGGCACCTAAAATTTCAACACTGCACAATTTACAGAATCCTTTGTTACCCTCATATTTAATCACTTGCAGCCATGAAGAAAATCTTTTGTCATTGAATATATGTAATGCTACTTTGCCTTCGTCTTATTCTAGTCATTTTTTGTTTCTTCTTAGGGGTACTGCATTTAGCTCTATTATAAGTATCGTCATCACTGTCACTCATATTGAGATGGGGGTGTTAATTTAAATCTTTAAAGAAATCAAGATCACTCGGCACATAAGAATAAGAAATTTTTACATTGATGCCGGAAGGAGAAGGGGAATGTACTGTTACGCAATACTCAATGCATTATGGAAGGTGGAACCTATAAATGAATTGACCAATAAGAGACGAGTTTACAAATTGCTTAACGTAGCTAGACGTTCAAGATTCTTTATATGCATGCCTATTGGTCAATCAACTCACTTGTTTGAAAAGAGACTGATTAATTATCAGCCAATTATAATTCACGATAAGCAATTTTAGTTTTAAATATAATATATGATTGGTTTTTGAAACCAAAACACAAGAAAATTGATAATAATTATTTTTTTTTTAATTTAAGTTAAATTTTTAAAATATTATGATGAAATGTTACAAATGTAACCCAAAATACCCCAGTTGTAACCATTGTAACCTTTTGAAAGAAAATTAGCAAAATGTAACCAAAGGTTACAATTGTACCCATTTCGGCAGCCCTGCTCTGTAAGACGACTTTTTGCTTAAGGTCGAAAGTTTAGAACTTAAACATTTCGAGCTCAGTTGGGTATCGATTTCAACACGCACACCTTTCATTTCGTTGCTTAACATTCTGACAAGAGTTCAGAAAACCTGTGCTTAGGTGAAGTCTTTTAACTACCATAATTAATCGTTCCATAATTGGCTCGGGCTACTCATTCATTTTGAGGAGAATCGTTGACAAAAAAAAAGAAGAAAAAAAACCCACCCAAAACACGGGTTTTATTCTGTTTAAAAAAAAACAAAAACGCTACAAGCATTAGAATAATGTAGAAAAGGAATAGCTATCTCTAATTTTATAATATTAATAAATAATGAGTTTAATAATTATATTATAGTAAGAACACATCATAGTAACAGATCACTGATCGAGAATTGTGGGTACCCGTGATAGCCATAACCAGTAGAAGGAGAGATGAATTATGAGTCAGTATCATAGAAATAACCTTAATTTGATACATATTTGTTCAAATTATAAACATAAATATGCATTTTTAATAAAATAATGATAAGTATCATTCATTTTTTTGAAAAAAAAGTGTAATTTTGAAAAAGAAAAACCAACCAACCCCGGGTTTTCCGAATTTCACTTGAAAAAACGGTAATAAAACCCGTGTTTTTTTCGGCTGGGTTCTTTGATTTGCCAACCCTGATTACAATGGACATACGCAAGAAATCATCGTGCCAAAATTTCACTAGTAGGAAAAGCGAGGCATAATTCTTCTACCCACTATAAAAATTTCACCTCAAAGGCCTTTACTTGTTCGTGTGACTGAAATGTTTTTGCCATGATGATGAAGTTGACGATTGAGTTTATCAGCTTTGTGTGTAGAGCCAATCCTCATTTTGCAGGAAATTTAGTCCGAATTATCGGGGTCGAGAAGAAAAGCTTTTCACTTCACTTCGAAGGTCTCAAAGTCGTGTTAACACCTTTTCTCGCGAAACAATCCAACTTCCGCATGCAAAAACAATTGATTATACTGTGAAGCCGTCCGTTCACAGAATTTTGAAGAAACCTAAATTTCTCTGCGCGTGCAAGCGGGTGTAGTTTACCCTTTACAGCATTATGCAGTAACGTCCACTCTTTTACAGCATCATTTAGTAACGTCCCCTCTTTCGTGGAAATCCGACTTCTCAGGAATAATTAACTGCCTCTAAGAAACTGGGTATCCTGTTTAGATGTGGTAACTTTTCTTCTGGAAGCAGTTGCTACTTTTATACAAGGGAGTGGTGCGTCCTTGTATCAAACGCTGTTATTACATTTGTGCTGGTTCCTGCTAGCTCTGTATCCTTACTTAGCAATGTTGAATCGAAAGTTATCCGTCTTATAAACTGACCCAAACTAACCTCCAAACTTGACCTTGTCTTTCACCGCTATGTTGGTTCACTTTCCCTCTTCTATACGTATTACTTCCTCTATGTTCTCATGAACTGGCTGCTTGTGTGACCCTACCACTACCTCGATAACGGAATATACGGAAGGCTGCTGAATGTGTGGCAATTGGGAAATCAAGGGTGGCCTTACACGTCAGGTTTTTAAAACACTACTTTCTTATGTCTTTCCCAATAATGTTGATCTGCCACTTTTCAAAAAACGTGTCCTTCATTCTCAAAAATTCATAACACTGACACGTTTTTCTTTTCCGTTTCCTAAGTATTACATATTTCAATCTAGGCCTAGTCTTGGTGTGAACTTTGGTCCCTGCCTGGTGGCTTCAACATAAAAAAAGCCTCTTAAGGACTCATTTTTTTGGCAACTAAAAAAATGATAATACTGTTAAAAAAATCTGTAATATCTACCCTGTTTCTTAGAACATATAGAATATGTCATCCTTCTTATTTAGACGAAGAAATCGTTAGAATCGAGACTATTTTTTCCGAACTGTATTACCCAGATTGGTTTATAACATCAGCTAATTCTGCAGCTAGGAAAGCTTACTATTGTAATAAGCCTGCACCTTCTAATGACTTCAGCAAATGTATAACATTGCCATTTAACGACAAACTATATAAGTTAAAGCACTTATTTCAGGAAACAGGAATTAAAATAACTTTTAAATATGATAATTTTATAAACCAAATGATGACTTACAGGAATCCTAAAGATCAACAGGATAAAGGAGTATATGTTATTCCATGTAAAGATTGTTAAAATGTTTATGTAGGTAAAACGGGAAGAAATTTTGATAAGAGATTGTATGAATATAATAGTGACATCAGAGTTGGCAATGAAAGTAGTGGAGTATTTTGTCATGTCCGAGATTTTAATCATTCCATCGATTTCCAAGGAAGTAAATTGGTTTTTAAATCAAAATATTATGTCAAAAGAAGAATTGTTGAATCAAGTTTGATCAATCCATTCCTAATTTCAATTTATCTGAAGGTCAATTTCTGTTAATAGTTTGATATGTAAGAAGATAAACAAAATTGTAAAACTGCCTAGCCCTAATCAGGTAGTAAATTAAGTCCCCCCTCGGATTAGCCCAAGCGAGGGAGTGAGTGGGTCATGTAACATGATCTTTGTCCATCTGTTCAGAGGTGCATATGGGTTTCTCTGTAATTTTCTTCTCAGGTGCCAGTTGACAAGGGTGTGTGATACACCGAAACTGTTCTGGATTAAATATGTTTTCATCAAGTGTGGTTTAATTCCTCATCTACCTTGCGTTAGCGCATCAACTTCATCATATATATATATATATATATATATATATATATATATATATATATATATATATATATATATATATATATATAATAAAAAACTCACAAAGTGGCACGTGAGGAAAGCAATAATGTGAAAATTAACCCACAGGAAAATGAAAAGATGAATACAAGCACTTTCGAACTATATTTGCAAGTTCATTTTCAAGGAATAGCATGAAAATGGAGAAGACAACCTTATATAAGGTAGAAAGATACAAAGGGAACGCCCATCACATAGTACAAACCAATGGAAAAACACAAAAACAAGACAGATAAATACCAATAAAAAGATCATTAGGCAACTAATAACAGACATATGCATCCCCAAAACGATATACACACAACAACGCCGTGTATATGAATGGAAATGGTGGGTGAAAAAAACAAAAACATTTTAAAGGATTATCATTAAAACCAAAACATTTAGGGCTAAGAGTTAATGCACGATCATAACAGGGACACGTGGTGGGGGAGGCAATGCGAACGATATTACACTAATAAAGAGTGACAACAGGCTGCATTATGAAGTTATTCATTTAGTACAAGTTTTTTTTATAACAGGGTCGAGTTTAAATAAGCCAGGGGAAATGTTTATATTGGGTAAGATGCCAATTAAGGAACACTCGACAATATTTCTTTTTGTGAAATCAGCGGAATGATAAAGCAATTTTGCAGAGTTCAAGTCAATGGGGTGGTTATTTTCGGATAAATGTAAAAATAAAGCGCTGTTTAGTTCACCTCTTCTAATATTATACATTTATCCGAAAATAACCACCCCATTGACTTGAACTCTGCAAAATTGCTTTATCATTCCGCTGATTTCACAAAAAGAAATATTGTCGAGTGTTCCTTAATTGGCATCTTACCCAATATAAACATTTCCCCCTGGCTTATTTAAACTCGACCCTGTTATAAAAAAAACTTGTACTAAATGAATAACTTCATAATGCAGCCTGTTGTCACTCTTTATTAGTGTAATATCGTTCGCATTGCCTCCCCCACCACGTGTCCCTGTTATGATCGTGCATTAACTCTTAGCCCTAAATGTTTTGGTTTTAATGATAATCCTTTAAAATGTTTTTGTTTTTTTCACCCACCATTTCCATTCATATACACGGCGTTGTTGTGTGTATATCGTTTTGGGGATGCATATGTCTGTTATTAGTTGCCTAATGATCTTTTTATTGGTATTTATCTGTCTTGTTTTTGTGTTTTTCCATTGGTTTGTACTATGTGATGGGCGTTCCCTTTGTATCTTTCTACCTTATATAAGGTTGTCTTCTCCATTTTCATGCTATTCCTTGAAAATGAACTTGCAAATATAGTTCGAAAGTGCTTGTATTCATCTTTTCATTTTCCTATGGGTTAATTTTCATATATATATATATATATATATATATATATATATATATATATATATATATATATATATATATATATATATATATATATATATATAAAACAATTGGTTTTAACGTGTAGTTTTTTCTTGGTCAGATGAAAAAAAGTACTTTTAAGTTTTTTTGGTTAGGTTATTGCAATCGCATCGTATTGTATTATATATAATTTTCAAGCTAATTTCGAAATGGGTTGCTTGGCCCCCAACCCTCCACTTAATTGCAGTGGTGCACCCCCCCCCCTCCCTGAAATGAAAAAAAAACCTCGTAATATTCCTAATTCGCAAGCCTAACCTTAGATTCGAATTTAAAAGGTGATTGCTAAATGTCGTTAGGCCTCTAGTTTTTCTACCGCGTTCCTCGACTTCATACATATAAATCTCACTCCTAAATGCTATTTAAATTAATTATATTTTCTTTAAAATTGATTAATATGAAATTTTCATATCATATTTTCATTCAGAAAAAAAATCCCTTCAAAATAAGGTATAATACAATATGATGCGATTCCAACTAACATTGTCCCTCCCAAGATGGCGGCCAATCTATTTTCCGTTAAAACACCATAATTATAAATTTGCCCACGTTAAGTAGTGGAAGAGCTATATAGTGTATATCTACCATATACACTATTTAGCATTTCGTATTTCTAATATTATTTTTTAACAAAGCGCCCACAAAATTCCAAGGTGTGCATAAACCCCAAATTAACCTTAACTTCTAAAGAATTTTTTTTACTTCGTTTATTTCACACCTAGTCTAAAATAAGTATGCATAAAGTTTGTTCTAATATGTCTTAAAAGAACTAGAATTTAATATAGTCTTCGTTGAAAATGAAATTATTTAGTTTCCCGTGAAATTTAAATAGAAAATTAAGGCATTCTACTACGCGAGTATTTGTTCTGCATGATCAAATTTCGCCACCTATCTCCCGCGGACTACGAGATCAACCACAAAAACCATATTTGATTAAGAGTCATGATATTAACGTGCATTTGTTTTGGTTGTTTTAGAAGGCCGTCAATTATAATCAGCATTAAGTTTAGGCTTGGTTGGCTCTCGGCAAAAATTATGCAATTTAATGAACCCAGAAAAACTTTCGGCACCTGATTTTCCTGATACTAGAAACACTTTAAAAAAATAATATCAATTGCAAGAATATAAAGTGTAAAAAATGATTAGCAGAATAGTCATTACAATCAGGAAATACCAAACAAAATCATCGCATTTCAATTATAATCATAAAAAAAGAGGAGTGGCTTGCGCTTCACAGGCAGACTTTCGGTTTGTGGCCCACCGCTTAGCCGGCTTTAGCCAAAGTATTTTGGTCTAAATAATTTAAAAGTTTCCAGTACATATCCATAACCCTATATTTTAAGAACGAGATTTTTTGAAGGTTTGAATCAGATTTTTTCTTTTAGTTCGGTTGTCACCTAAGTAGATTTAATTTTTTATCAAAGTTATTTCTAATAATTCCTTTATAAGAAGAAGGAGAAGGTGATGAAGAAGAAGAAGAAGAAAAGGGTGTTAAAATAAAGTCTATAAAGGGGATTAAAAAAGGAGGTTAAGATTAGCAAATAAGGCCGTAGGCTAGACCCCGCAGGGGTGCCTGCGTAACCAAGCTCTTCCTGTTAAGGAAGAGAACAGCGGCTTGTCTCCTAATAATTTACTTTTGGTCTATTTATTTTTTAAAATGGCTGATTATTTTCTAGGCCTAAAGGCCAGACTAAAGTTTTATCCGAAGTCTTTTTAAATATGGAAAAAAAACCCTCAGGATTCTTTTTTTTTCTCTCCATCTAAATTATCTGTGATTATTTCATTTTGCTTACTCGATTTTAGGATCCAGTTTCTATTTCCTCCTGATGGAGATTATAATTGAAAATTGATTTTCTTAATAACTGCGATAAAACTTTAGAATATTATAATAACTTTTGCCCTAAAGAATATTGGAAAGTCTCTTCTTCAGTGAACGCGTTCGTGACTTACTAATCCGATGCTCGATCGCAAAACGAGCATCTGAAGCTCAGAGACGCCTGTGCGTGGAATTGTTACCGTGGGAACGCGCCGTACTCTCAGAGAACCCACGAGCTTCATCAGAACAGCGGTTGTTTCAGTGGCACGAAAGATCGAGACGACTGAACAAATTGATTTGATTGCAAACCCTCTTTTGCCTTTGTGACCGTTGACCAAATCGAGTAGATTGGTCCCCTCACTCCGCCGTTGGGGGATCTTCCGTAGTGGCCATCTAAAAAAAAAAATTATTCAACCCCTCAAATAAATCCCGTTCTTAAATATAGTGTTATGAAAGAGGAGCGGCCTTGCCACTCCTTACAGGCAGAAATTGCGCTTCGCAGGCCGACCTTCGGTTTGTGATTTAAGGCCTTCTTGGCTCTAGCAACGGGGTTTGGGTCTAAAATAAATAAATAAAAGGTTTTAAATACGTCATCACCAACTATAATTTAAGAAGGGGATTTTTTTGAGTTTGAATAATAATTTCATCTTAGTTTGGTTATGACTTATGTTTTTTTAACAAAGTCATTTCTAATAATTCTTTTATAATATAAAAAAAAAATGATGAAGTTCAGAAATAAATATAAGTATCGAAATTTTGTGAATTTTTTTTTAAAAATCCCAAGAATCACAAATGGTAAAGTTCAGAAAATTTATTTTTATATATCTTCTTCTATAACTATTTTAGCAACGTGATATTTTGAAAAGAGGGAAATTTAGTTTAGAGTTCCTTTTTAACATTACCAGGCAATGGCTTCGCCAGGCCCCGGGGGAGCTTGCTCTTCGCTACTAAGATTAAAATTTAGAATCTAAAAAAAAGCAGGCATGGTTAAATTTTGATAAAAATATTATTAGAAAGAAATAACTTTGATAAAAAACATTAGTCACAACCAAACTAAGATGAAATTATTATTCAAATACTCAAAAAAATCCCCTTCTTAAATTATAGAGTTAGTGATAATGATTATAATTGGAAAGTTCAGAAAATTTATAAAAAGTTAACCATGGCTGCTTTTTTTCACATTTTAAATTTTAATCTTAGTAGCGAAGCGCAAGCTCCCCCCGGTGCCTGACGAAGCCATTGCCTGGAATCCTAATAATTTACTCTGTGTCCGATTTTTTTAGATCCATGGTTCTTTTCCAGGCGTAAAGGCAAGATTTTTTTTTGCGGAATTCTATTGATGGATAAAAAATAATCATGCTCTCTTTTCCCCATTTAATTTTGCTTTTATATAGGAAAAGATAAAAAAAACAGCTATGCTTTAATTTTAATGCATTTTCTGAACATCATAATTCGAAATTATTTTTCTTTTAAAAAATTCCAAACAGTCGATAATCATTTATTTTTTATTCCTTGAAAGAACTTTGATAAAAGCTTCAAATATAAGAAAAACCAGCCCTTTGGGCTGGCTCTCGCACGGTAAAGGAAATCTTAGAAAGAACTTGGATTAAAGCTTCAAATATACGAAAAACCAGCCCTTTGGGCTGGCTCTCGAACTGTAAAGGAAATCTAGGAAAGAACTTGGATTAAAGCTTCAAATATACGAAAAACCAGCCATTTGGGCTGGCTCTCGAACTGTAAAGGAAATCTAGGAAAGAACTTGGATTAAAGCTTCAAATATACGAAAAACCAGCCCTTTGGGCTGGCTCTCGAACTGTAAAGGAAATCTAGGAAAGAACTTGGATTAAAGCTTCAAATATACGAAAAACCAGCCCTTTGGGCTGGCTCTCGAACTGTAAAGGAAATCTAGGAAAGAACTTGGATTAAAGCTTCAAATATACGAAAAACCAGCCCTTTGGGCTGGCTCTCGAACGGTAAAGGAAATCTTAGAAAAAACTTGGATTAAAGCTTCAAATATACGAAAAACCAGCCCTTTGGGCTGGCTCTCGAACGGTAAAGGAAATCTTAGAAAGAACTTGGATTAAAGCTTCAAATATACGAAAAACCAGCCCTTTGGGCTGGCTCTCGAACTGTAAAGGAAATCTAGGAAAGAACTTGGATTAAAGCTTCAAATATACGAAAAACCAGCCCTTTGGGCTGGCTCTCGAACGGTAAAGGAAATCTTAGAAAGAACTTGGATTAAAGCTTCAAATATACGAAAAACCAGCCCTTTGGGCTGGCTCTCGAACTGTAAAGGAAATCTAGGAAAGAACTTGGATTAAAGCTTCAAATATACGAAAAACCAGCCCTTTGGGCTGGCTCTCGAACGGTAATGGAAATCTTAGAAAGAACTTGGATTAAAGCTTCAAATATACGAAAAACCAGCCCTTTGGGCTGGCTCTCGAACTGTAAAGGAAATCTAGGAAAGAACTTGGATTAAAGCTTCAAATATACGAAAAACCAGCCCTTTGGGCTGGCTCTCGAACGGTAAAGGAAATCTTAGAAAGAACTTGGATTAAAGCTTCAAATATACGAAAAACCAGCCCTTTGGGCTGGCTCTCGAACTGTAAAGGAAATCTAGGAAAGAACTTGGATTAAAGCTTCAAATATACGAAAAACCAGCCATTTGGGCTGGCTCTCGAACTAAGGAGGAAATCTTAGAAAGAACTTGGATTAAAGCTTCAAATATACGAAAAACCAGCCCTTTGGGCTGGCTCTCGAACTGTAAAGGAAATCTAGGAAAGAACTTGGATTAAAGCTTCAAATATACGAAAAACCAGCCATTTGGGCTGGCTCTCGAACTGTAAAGGAAATCTAGGAAAGAACTTGGATTAAAGCTTCAAATATACGAAAAACCAGCCCTTTGGGCTGGCTCTCGAACTGTAAAGGAAATCTAGGAAAGAACTTGGATTAAAGCTTCAAATATACGAAAAACCAGCCCTTTGGGCTGGCTCTCGAACTGTAAAGGAAATCTAGGAAAGAACTTGGATTAAAGCTTCAAATATACGAAAAACCAGCCCTTTGGGCTGGCTCTCGAACGGTAAAGGAAATCTTAGAAAAAACTTGGATTAAAGCTTCAAATATACGAAAAACCAGCCCTTTGGGCTGGCTCTCGAACGGTAAAGGAAATCTTAGAAAGAACTTGGATTAAAGCTTCAAATATACGAAAAACCAGCCCTTTGGGCTGGCTCTCGAACTGTAAAGGAAATCTAGGAAAGAACTTGGATTAAAGCTTCAAATATACGAAAAACCAGCCCTTTGGGCTGGCTCTCGAACGGTAAAGGAAATCTTAGAAAGAACTTGGATTAAAGCTTCAAATATACGAAAAACCAGCCCTTTGGGCTGGCTCTCGAACTGTAAAGGAAATCTAGGAAAGAACTTGGATTAAAGCTTCAAATATACGAAAAACCAGCCCTTTGGGCTGGCTCTCGAACGGTAATGGAAATCTTAGAAAGAACTTGGATTAAAGCTTCAAATATACGAAAAACCAGCCCTTTGGGCTGGCTCTCGAACTGTAAAGGAAATCTAGGAAAGAACTTGGATTAAAGCTTCAAATATACGAAAAACCAGCCCTTTGGGCTGGCTCTCGAACGGTAAAGGAAATCTTAGAAAGAACTTGGATTAAAGCTTCAAATATACGAAAAACCAGCCCTTTGGGCTGGCTCTCGAACTGTAAAGGAAATCTAGGAAAGAACTTGGATTAAAGCTTCAAATATACGAAAAACCAGCCATTTGGGCTGGCTCTCGAACTAAGGAGGAAATCTTAGAAAGAACTTGGATTAAAGCTTCAAATATACGAAAAACCAGCCCTTTGGGCTGACTCTCGAACTGTAAAGGAAATCTAGGAAAGAACTTGGATTAAAGCTTCAAATATACGAAAAACCAGCCCTTTGGGCTGGCTCTCGAACGGTAAAGGAAATCTTAGAAAGAACTTGGATTAAAGCTTCAAATATACGAAAAACCAGCCCTTTGGGCAGGCTCTCGAACTGTAAAGGAAATCTAGGAAAGAACTTGGATTAAAGCTTCAAATATACGAAAAACCAGCCCTTTGGGCTAGCTCTCGAACGGTAAAGGAAATCTTAGAAAGAACTTGGATTAAAGCTTCAAATATACGAAAAACCAGCCCTTTGGGCTGGCTCTCGAACTGTAAAGGAAATCTAGGAAAGAACTTGGATTAAAGCTTCAAATATACGAAAAACCAGCCCTTTGGGCTGGCTTTGAACGGTAAAGGAAATCTTAGAAAGAACTTGGATTAAAGCTTCAAATATACGAAAAACCAGCCCTTTGGGCTGGCTCTCGAACGGTAAAGGAAATCTTAGAAAGAACTTGGATTAAAGCTTCAAATATACGAAAAACCAGCCCTTTGGGCTGGCTCTAGAACTGTAAAGGAAATCTAGGAAAGAACTTGGATTAAAGCTTCAAATATACGAAAAACCAGCCCTTTGGGCTGGCTCTCGAACGGTAAAGGAAATCTTAGAAAGAACTTGGATTAAAGCTTCAAATATACGAAAAACCAGCCCTTTGGGCTGGCTCTCGAACTGTAGAGGAAATCTTAGAAAGAACTTGGATTAAAGCTTCAAATATACGAAAAACCAGCCCCTTGGGCTGGCTCTCGAACGGTAAAGGAAATCTTAGAAAGAACTTGGATTAAAGCTTCAAATATACAAATATATCGATGCAATTGTTTCTTCTAACAAAACAAACCCCATTATCATATTTCCCGGTTTGCTTGCGTAAAAGTGTGGTGTGTTCGATGTGGTGTCGGCTCAAGGTTTATTCTTTGTTACACTGTAATAACTAAGGAACTCACAAAATATTAGGGTGAAGGCGGGGGAGGGAGTTTCTTTTTTACAATCTTATTCATAAGTGTGTGGAATTATCCACGTTGACCAAAATTTCCGATTGGTCTGTGAACTAATAAAATTATAACTATTACTTACTACAAATTCTTACACATGTTCAAGTTATAATGACTTTCGTTCAGTACAGAACAAATTAAACAACGACAATTAAACGATATTCTCATTAGTGATTTTTATCGCCTACTAAAACTTAAGTCATACGAAAATGAACCAATCAGCATTAAGCAGATTTTTAAGAGCAAATTTATGTTTAATTTATTCTCGCCATCATAGGCGTTATGTTAGCTGATTCTCCCAACACCAAATTGACCAATCAGCTTTAATCAGTTTTTTAGGAAGAGCTAACGTCAATGTATGCTTTCACACAAAATCGTTTAACAAAATTGACCATTCAGCGTTACATTAAGTGATCGGTATGAATTGCTGAGGAAATTCATCTGAAATCCATCTAAACTTTTCATCTAAAAATTCATATTTCATTTTTCTTAGTATAGGACTGTGAGCAACGCAGCCCAATGATAACAGCTTAACGGAGAATCTAACGGTGAATTTTTATTCATAATTAAGAAAGAGATAATATAACAATTTTAATCGGAGAATTAATAATTAAATGCGGGCTTAAACGTTACAAAAATGATCAAGCACATTCATTGCGAAATTGTAATACAGACAATATTCAACCCGATTAAATTTTTCATAAGATACACAAAATTCTTATCTGTTTCTTACATACCTATTAAATCCTATTATTGCTATATAATACTACCAGGAATTAATAGACAAATTTTGAACTATTATTTTTGCCAGGGTGTTTTCGCTGCTCCAATTTATCCATCCCAAAAATATCCCTTTAGTTTTAGTCGCGAGCGACTTTACATCTCACTATGTCGGTCGTCGGTCAGTCTCCGTTTTGCTTTTTTGTTTGTTTTTTTTCTGTAATAAAATCATAACTATTCGGCCGATTCTAACTAAAGTTGAAAACTTTATGTTGTTTTACATTCTCTTTCGAATTCTATAATTGCCAAAGTCCTTCCAAAATTAGCCCAGGAATTATTTTGTTAACATCATAACTATTCGTTCGATTCTAGCGAAATTTGAACCCTTATGTTTTACATTATCTTTTGAATGATATAATTGCCAAAGTCCTCCCAAGGTTAGCCCGGGAATTATTTTGTTTTGGCAATAACATCATAACTATTCGGCGGATACTCTGCTAGACTAGACTAGGCTATAATATGCAGTATTCTACTAGGCAAGACTAGAATAGGTTATACTATGCTAAGATATAATGTATAAGGGTAAGATATACTATGCTAATTTAGGTTATAAAATGCTATGTATGATAGGCTAGACAATAAATACTAAGCTATGCTTGACTAGGGTATAATAGTATAGTATAGGTTATACTTGTCTAGGATAGTTAATGCTAGGCTAGTTTATACTAGGCTAGATAGAGCTATACTATCTATGCTAGGCTAGGTAATACTATGTTAGGCTACGATAGGCTAAGCTATGCAAGTTTATTCTAGTCTAGTTTATGCTATGCTATACTAGGCTAGGCTATAATATGATACGCTTGGCTATATTATGTTAGGTGTGGTCATAAGTCAGAATAAGTGAGGGCGCTCGGCTTTTTGGTCAGTAGACCTTGTTTGTTAATCCAACTCGATTTATAATAAATAACTTAATCTAAGACGGAAATTATTTATCTATAGACTCGTATATGAATGTTTATATTTATTAACCAGAATTTACTATATTTTACTCTCGGGTATCGGGTTAAACCTTTACTTGATCATTTCCGAATTTCGCTATTTCTCCCATTTCTGAACGCCCTTCTCTAAGTAACCTTTTACATTTTGTTAATTGTAGTCGATTTATATTATATTAATTGAGTAATAAGATTGAAAGTATTATCTAGTATTTTACAAGATTATATATATATATATATATATATATTTATTAGTTTAATACTACATAATTCTAGTGTTTCGTTACATTTAGAGTTCATTTAAAAGTTCTTTGTTACCCATACAAACGTAACTTTGTTAATTAAAATGAGAAACATTTGAAATATTTTTCTTGTCGTTTAAATTATTAAAAGATATTTAGATATTACTTTGACAGGGTTCTCTATCAAATTTAGATTAATAATAGTTTCGGCCGGGCAGGGTAAATTTCGAGAAGCGATGGTTTTGGCCCAGCCAAAATTCGCATGAGCTCTCCCCGTTTATATAAGGAATCTGGGCTGTAGTCTTATAGCGATTGTTGTATATTTTGTAGTTAAATTGCCTAATTACTTGCCTGTTTGCCCGCTTGCCCAGATTCCACCAGTTTAGGACCCAAACCCGGTCTTTTAAAGGGTGAGGGGGAAAGGGGACAATGTTACCTAAACCTGAGCTCCGGTTTGGGATGGTGGGTTTTTAACAACCTGCTTCATCCCAATCCCGCCTTCCTCACTTCCCTTTCCTTTCTCTTTTAAATTTCTATCCATTTTACGTCGTGCCCAAGGTTGAGCCGCCATGTTGAAGGGCTGCCAGGTCACCAGGCGGGAGGGGTGGCCTAAAATGGCGGCAGCCTTGCAGAGCGGGCTACTGCGAGGGGTGATTAACGTATGTATCCCGCAGAACGAATCGAGTCACCATTCCCAAGGATGAAAAAACAAAAAAATCTCCCATTAATTTCCCCTCATCCACCTTCGGAGCCGCCCTCAGGCAGCTCCACTGAAATAATGGAGGTCCCACCCACTGTCCTTTCGCAGGGGAATCTCCAAAACTCTTTGACTGGAGAGGAGGCTTACTTCTCTCCATTGCCTACTGGTGCAGGGGGCTCGCCCTCACCCCTTTCTTTGGAGTCACCTTTATGTGGCTCCATCTTACCACTGACAGCCCCACTTTTAGTGTCTCAGGGGACTGCCAAGAAAGCCAACAGGCAGCCCATAACAAAAGTATTGAAAATTGTAATATATATATATATATATATATATATATATATATATATATATATATATATATATATATATATATAAAAGATGGCCAAAAGTTATTTCACATTTTTAAAAATTAATAGTAAATAATAATTAAGTTATAAACATGGGTTATATATAAAAGGAAAGAGGAGATCTCCAACTTTGATTGAGGTACAAAAGTTACCTCACATTTTTATTGTGTATCTATAATACGTAATATAAATATATAATACACAATAATATCCGACTAACCCATAATGTCTAGATTAAGCAAAGAACGGCGATCAAGAATTGTTACAACTTCTTTCAAACATAATGGATTAATTGTTAGTGTGCAGAGGGACTTTAGAACAGTATTTTATCACGAACCACTCCCTCAAGTCATTGCATTTTTGGAATGGTATCAAGGTTAAGAGAATCTGGATCTACTGGTGATGAAGAAAGCTCTGGTAGTCCAAGATGTGTGCGAAATGCGTCATTCAGCGTGTGTTTACCAGTGTTCAACAATAGCTACAAAGATCAACTAAGATAAGTTCTAGTCAATTAGTAATTTCTAGAACATCATTTAAACGCATCGTAACAAAGTGAATGAAACTTCATCCATACAAAATTTAAATAACTCAACAATTAAATATTCCAGACTATCAAAAATGAAGAAACTTTGCACGCAGATTTTTGGGACTAATAAATTACCCGACTTTTACTTCGCGGCTAATCATGTCCGATAAAGTCTATTTTCACATTAGTAGATACGTTAATAAACAAAATGACAGATTCTGTTGTGCTAAAGACCCCGTGATAATTCAAGAACGGCGTCTTCATGCACAGAATGTTACGGTCTGGTGCGGCATAACCAGTTAGAGAATCATTGGTCCCTACTTCTTTGAGGATGCTGACGGAAAAACAGGGACAGTTATAGGGGATCCTTACAGAGAAATGTTACAAGATTATTGGATATTTCGGATATGTGGTTTCAACAAGATGGGGCGATACCACACACAGCGAGAGAAACCATGGAAACACTAAGAGCAGCCTGGCCTGGTTGTTTAATTTCTTATTTATGTAATGTTTCTTGGTCACTACGATTACCTGATTTTACCAATCCAAATTTTTTTCCCTTTAATAGCTCGATATAGCTCTCGGGCCGGTAGCGCCCAAAGCTTCTACAGCCCCCGGTGTATTGCGTTTGGCCTTTTTGGAGCACAGTTCGTGTCACGCTAAAACCGTGCCAGTGTATAAGGATGGCTCCAAGTCCCAAGAGGGTGTCGATTTCCACGCCGTATCCTCTGTTTGAAGTCAGCGGGGCTCTGCCAGGCGCTGCGTCTGTCTTCACGGCCGAGCTGGTTTCAATACACTGCTCGGTACGTGAGATAACGCGAGGTGCCCGGTTCGGAGACCGGATTGTGATTTATATCGACTGACAAATCTCTCTGAGTGCTCTTGGAATCTCCGCATCCCCTGGTTCACGATATCCGTGACGCCACTGTTTTTGGTGAGCTGGGCAGGTGTCGAGATTATATTGTGCTGGGTTCCGGGACGTAAGAATTGCGGGGAATAAGAGCGCCAAAGAGTCCGCGAGGACTGGGCGACCAGACCAGCGTTTCGCTCTTCCTCACACCGATTACATAGCAGCTCTCCTGGCTGCTTGGCAAAGAAGATGGGAGACAGTCGAGGGGAACTTTAAAGTTGCGTGTCATTGCGCCGCGACTGTTCCCATGGTCCTACTTCCCAATGCCGCAACGGCTTAGGGTGCTTTCTGTCGTCTCCGAATTGGGCACAGTCGCGGGACGCAAACCTGCGCCTTATTGCGAGAAATGCGTTGTCCCCCCAGACTGCTCGGCACATTCTTGTTGAATGTCCCATTTTGGGTGATCTTCGCGCACGTTACCTGTTCCGCAGGGTCGCTACCAGTTTTCCCTTGTACTTGAGCCTGGTTCGTGCACACAGACCTGTGGCCTATACGACGTTTTGGGGGAGGCTTTTCTCCACGTTATTTGACTGTTTTTTTTTAAGTCGATTGTTCCTGCGCCATGGGAGGGGGGGCTAGTACAGAGGGCGGAGCGGGCTTCTTTGTTGCCTTTTTGCTTTTTATTTTCTTATCCTGTCTTAGTTTTTCTGCTTTTTTATTTTGTTTAATCGAGCCTACTAGTAGGCTGTGGCGTGAGTACGGCGACTTATGCTCCACTAGGCAATCTCAGGATGGGGTCGCTACCGCTTGTTCCTTGTACTCGGGGCTGGTTCATGCACACGGACCATATGACTTTTTGGAGGAGGCTGGCCTCATCTACGTAATGCTCTTTGTTGGAGGTCGCATGTTCCTCAGCTGTTTGGAGGCTTGGCCTACCCCCCCCCCTCCCCCCGCCGGAGCGCGTTTCATTCGTGTTGCTTTTTGCTTATTTTGTTTTTATTTGTTCTTGTTTTTGTTTTTTTTTAGTTTGTCTCTTATCCTTTGCTCCTTTTATCTCTTATTTGTTATTTACGTTTTTTTCTGTTTTGTTTTTTTAATCTAGCCTAGTAATAGGCTTTAGCGTGAGTACGACGACTTTTGCCTTAGTAGGCAGTGATCAGATGGCTCCTAAAATGAAAAAAAAACAATAACAAAACACACAGGTGCCTCCGCCCAGCCCCCCGCTGAGAGCCTGTTGTGGAAGCTTGGAAGATGCTGCTTGCTTTAACTTGGGCGACTTACGCCCTCGCTGGCAGTTACAAGGCGTGATCCCTTAAATTTAAAACGAGTCATTTACCCCCACTTCTCAGCGTTAGAGGCTTTCCATTGCCATGCGTTTATCAAAGCCCCCCCCCCCCCCTCATGTGTGTTTCCTTTCTACCATTGTCAGGTAGCACGGGCAACCGTGCCTCCGGCGAAATTTATGTGATTGCGTGTCCTCCCAGCTCTAACCTACGCTCGGGGATTTGTCTTAATTTGGAGGTTGCTCCGGTTTTGGAGACTATCACACCCACTCATTCATGGGCGGTTTAATTAGTCAGTGCTCCTCCTTGGAATGTTCCTTGTCTTTATCTTCCACTGTTCCTACGAACCTTCACAAAGTTTTGGATTTTGCTTCCTAATCTATTCTCTGATTCATTCGCCAATGTGTTGCTTTCTTTTCTCTTACTTTCCACCCTCTCATCTGTTGCTGCTAATGGGCTTCTCATTTCTCGAATGTATTTGAATGCCTCCTTCGACGACGTCACTTGGAATGTCATAACCACTGCAACATTTGCTTCACCTGTCAATGTATTTTGGAGTGTATTGTTTCCCAGTTGGATCAGAGACTACCCATGAAGCAATCACGTGAATGTATTCATTTAATTCTCATATCAACTACAGTGTTTTTTACGGTTCTCAAAGTGCGAGTGTGATTTGCTATGCAAAAACGTTTACTCGTGTCGTGAATGAATTTCATTAAGTAAATTGAAGTTGACACTCAGCTGACCCAGCTGACTTGTTGCCCGTTTCAGGTGGTCGGCATTAATACTCCATAATTCATTATAGTCCATAATTCATTTCATCCTTCAGAATATTTAAAGCCCCGATTCCTCTTTGCATGCTGCAGGGTTCTCAAGTAATAGCGTGGAGATAATTTTTAATATTTCAAAAGATGGTTGTCCTTGGTTCCTCGCGTGCTCAGAGAGGAGCAGCGTTTATTTTTCTTGGGTTTTTTTCCTCTCTCTCTCTCGTGTTTCGTCCTCTTAAAGGTACGAATGCCTTCAAATCATTATTGGATGATTCGTTGGGAGCGGGGAGAGAGACCGGTTAAGAGACCTAAGTTGCTCTGCCTCTACTATGCCCCAAATATTCATCTGTTTCGTCTATTTGGTTAGGTCGACGATCTATGGATTTTTATATTATTTGACCTACCTTAATATCACCTATTTTCGTTACGCCACACTTTCAGATACATTCCGGTCATAATGCTGCCTTTACTATCGCTTTTCTTCTACCATACAAACTTGCATTTTTTTTACATAGGATCACAGATGCTGTGATCTTTGAAGAATGGGGGGAAATCTGCACTATCCCTCGGGAAGGATGACTTCTAGGCGGTGCCCCGCTGCCATCAAGGGTAGCGAAAAATGCTGTAAACGCATTTTTACGGAATTTTCTCCTCTCACTCATGTCCGCTAGTCAAGCAACCAACCCGCTTGTGATGTGAGACAGAATGAGAATCTATTTTTGAAGAGGATTTTGACTTATGATAATAATAGATCTTAAAAACAAGTGCATAATCTATTGTTAGATAGAACAGAGTCTGCTGACCAAAGTCGCGTGCTCTCACTTATTCTGATTTATGACCTTACGACCTTCAAAAATTTCAATAATTCCTGGAGTAACCTTGGGAGGACCTTGACAATTATATAATTCGAAAGAGAATGCAAAACAACATAAACATTTCAAATTTCGTTAGAATCAGCCGAATAGTTATGATGTTATTGCCAAATAATTCCCCGGTTAACCTTGAGAGGACTTTGGTAATTCTATCATACGAAAGAGAATGTAAAACAACATAAGGGTTTCAAATTTCATTAGAATCGGCTGTATAGTTATGATGTTATTGCAGAAAAAAGATGCAAAACAGGCACCTACCGACCGACATAGTCAGATGTAGAGTCGAACGCGACTAACAAGGTCTGCTGACCAAAAAGTCGCGTGCTCTCACTTATTTTGATTTATAACCTTACAACCTTCAAAATTTTCAATAATTCCTGGGCTAACTTTGGGAGGATCTAGGCAATTCTATCATTCG
Organism: Ceratothoa steindachneri; assembly: GCA_963969495.1. Lineage (NCBI taxonomy): Eukaryota > Metazoa > Arthropoda > Malacostraca > Isopoda > Cymothoidae > Ceratothoa > Ceratothoa steindachneri. Next base: position 157,851,874 of record OZ018327.1, read on the forward strand.
AAAGACAATCTAAAACAACATAAGGGTTTCAAATTTTGTTAGAATAGCCGAATAGTTATGATGTTATTGTCAAAACAAAATAATTTCTGGGCTAACTTGGGAGGACCTTTTCAATTATATCATTCAAAAGTGAATGTAAAACAACAAAAGGGTTTCAAATTTCGTTAGAATCGGCTGAATAGTTCAATGTTATTATTAAAAAAAAATGGAGCAAAACTGGGACCGACCGACATAGTGCTTTGTAGAGTCGCCGGCCACTAGCATTACAGGCGACTAATTATGGTCACAGTTTGCTAGAATAGTGAAGAATTATTCCTTTTTTTTTATTTTTGGAACTCTGGGAAAACAATAAAGAGTCCAATTGTATTGTCGACAGATTGCTGGAATGCATTCATTGTTGGTCATCAAACAGCCTGCAATGGTCAATAGACATGTCGTTGTCTTCTAGACAATAGCAGCCATCCCCCCCTTCCTTCCTTTCAGCTGATTGTGTCTAAACAGAGAATTGGATATGAAGTTTTGAAGAAGCATCTTTCAATATTCTCCTAACGGCTCCCCTACTGATTAATATCTTTTCAAACACTTTAAATTCAATAGTCTCGATAAAAGGTTCAATTAGGGAGTACCCAATTAGTGTTCTTACCGATTTGTGACCAATATACCTCAAAGATTTTATAGAAATTGGACATCGATGCATATAGATCATATTTGTGATAACTGGGACTGTCCTCTTTAAAAAAAACCCTAAGGATTCATTTATAAAAAAAAAAAATTAAAGATGTCAGCACAGCTGAATTTGGAGAATTCCTTTTATTTAAAAAATAACAGGAATGGTTATATTTCATAATACAATATTTATCATACAACTTGATAATATACGGACAAAAATAGGAATAACATAACTTAGGAAGATACTTTTAAATTTTATTGGAGATAGAAACGAAACTAATCCGCGACACTCAAAACAACCGAATCAGTTGCAGTACTCATCAAATTCTAAGTTTTTGTGCTCATTAATTTTGTATTAACGTGAAAAGTAAATACTTAGAGTTTGTTAAAAATTTTACGGTTAATATATCAAGGTCAAGGTTTCTTAATAGGCTTTAGAGGGCTAAATATCCCTATTCAACGCCTATTAAGGCTGATTATCCCTATTCAACGCCTATTAAGGCTGATTTGATAACCGCCTTTCATCGAAAGGCCCTTGGGAAAGAAGTGAATTATTTTTAGGCTTATATTTGGTCCTAGACATTAGGGATTAGCCTTGATCGTATTTGAATTCAGAGAACCGAAAATAAAGCGCAAAAAAGAATTAGGGAATTGTGAGCTTGCTCACTATTGGGGGCAGGGGGGCGCTCTGCTCGCCGACAAACGAGACGAGTAAAAGTACTAAATAAGATTGTCATGGGACTTAATCCCTGATTGAGCCGGAGTTTACCACTGATCAAAGGACTTATCCAATGGCAAAAGGAAACCCCACGCGAGTTTCTGCGTCGGCAACGTTTACGTTTTGGGGGGCAACAAACCCCAATAGTTTCTCGATCACGCGATCGATCCAAAGTTTCTTTAGTAGTCGCTTTTTGCAAGTTTTTCGCATTGAACCATTGCCGACCAACCTATCCTGTACCTAGTGGTATAAAACAATTATACCTTTAGTACTCACTAGTCTTTACTTTTTCTACTTTTGTCAATATTATATATATATATATATATATATATATATATATATATATATATATATATATATATATATATATATATATATATATATATATATATATATATTAACCAACGAGGAACTTCTCAGGATTGATTTTGATTCTTAACAGGAAAATGAATACTTACGCGATGGTGGAGAACATGATTTTTTGCACCAAACGTTTCGGAACAATTCTTGTTCCATCTTCAGTGGCTAAAAACATTACATAAAAGTATTTTAACATCTGTTAGGCAACATTTCACAATCAATCAGCCTGAAAAAAAGAGCTTAAAGAGAAATAACATACTTACATTGACTAAAAGTGAAACAAAAAAAAAAATGGAACTTTAACCAAAGGCCATACAAACAAATTTAAACTTATAATGATTAGATATTGAAAACTAAACAAATATAGAGAATAAGTGAAAATAGAACATTGCTTGGCTAGAACCGAGGAATTTAAAACGGGGAAAGAGTGAACAAACAGAGAAAAATTAAAATGAGTACACACATAAAAATGAAATAAGATTTCCAATGACTGCAATTTTAGTGAAAATAAGGGAAATCTGAATTATTACCAATTCACTAAAATTACTAACGACTGTCGGAGTGGAGGAGAAACTAATTGTACGAATTAGTTGCTGAGTTGTACTGAGTGGGTCTAAAGGAATTGGTTGGTTGGAAGATGTTAAGTGGGTCATTAATTTGATAGCTGATGCGTATTCACAGAAAAATCATGTCTCGATTGAATAAACACTAATGATAATGTTATATATATATATATATATATATATATATATATATATATATATATATATATATATATATATATATATATATATATATAAATATATGAATCCATTAAACCACATTGAAAGAGAAAAAGGAATACTTTTTCCTTGCAGTAATATTTTTATTACCTTTTTTCGAAAAATCCGTGCAGGGAAGCGATTCGAACCATGGACACTGAGGCAGCGAGAACCTCTTTGATCACAGCTAAAAGTATGCCGTTAGTACACTATGATACATTCATATATATATATATATATATATATATATATATATATATATATATATATATATAAAGAAAGAGTCAATTTTAAATCTGCGTGATGCGACATCGTTTACTTATTCTCTGGAGGATTAAAAGACTCGATAAAGAAAAATGAGTGACTGTTTAGAAGAGCCCCGCACGCTATTTATTAGTGGGCTTTTTTTTCGAGCCGAACAGGCTAAAAACACTCGATTTGTCTTTTACACGTGGAGTCGAGGGGGTGCTAGTAAAGATGAAGTAATATTAACCTAAAAACTACCTCCCTTGGTTCGGTATTTTCAAACGAGCGAGCGTAATTTAGGCCATCCCATGGTTTTTTATAGATGGGGTCGCACCTCTCTCAAAAATTGTATTTTATAAACCTTCTCCGTAATTAAGAAAATGCAAACAACTTATAATCATTATATAAAACTAAAAAAAAAACAAAGTAACTAAACCCAACCTCGCGAACACGTTAAATAGCTCATTTATGCAATTAATATCAAAGCGGAACCGTAAACAATTGGAACTTTGCCATGTTGAAGCATTATTCCATTGATAAATTGCATTAAAATATTTACTTTTCATGACTTTATAAGGAGTGATATCCCTTGGCAATCAAAATATTACTACTAGGGTACTTTTAAGTGTTTTTAGCCTGTTTTAGCTAAAAACAAGGTCTGCTTACCAAAGTCGCGTGCTATCACTTATTGTGATTTATGACCTTACGACCTTCAAAACTTTCAATAATTCCCGGGCTAACATTGAAGTAACCATGGCAATTATATCATTCGAAAGAGAATGTAAAACAACACAAGGGTTTCAAATTTCGTTAGGATCGGCTGAATAGTTATGATGTTATTGCCAAATAATTTCCCGGATAACCTTGGGAGGACTTTGACAATTGTATCTCTCGAAAGAGAATGTAAAATGACATAAGGGTTTCAAATCTTGTTAGAATCGGCTGAATAGTTATGATGTTATTGTCAAAACAAAATAAGTCCCAGGCTAACCTTGGGTTGACCTTTGCAATTATATAATTCGAAAGAGAATGTAAAGCAACATAAGGGTTTCAAATTTCGTTAGAATTGGCAGAATAGTTTCAATATTATTACCCCTCCCCCACCCCAAAAAGCAAAACAGGGACCGACCGACCGACATAGTGAGAGATAGAGTAGCCCGCCACTAAAAACCCTGTAAAATAGCATGCGCGGCTCTTTTTAACCAAAATAAATACCTAAAAATCAAACCACACCCGACGCCTCTCAAAAGTTGGGGTAAATTAAAGCAAACCACCCTTATTTGGATGCTTACAGGAATACTGGAAAACTAAATAGACTAATTACTAGTTAGCAATGACGCAAATTAAACTAAACTAAAATTATTTTCCCTGATTATCCGCCCACGTCACTGTCGCATCAAATTGGAAGAAATGCTGCATTAAGCCTCTGGACTAAATTTTCCCTGTTGCGGTCTCGATATCTCAGTTGGGTACAAGCGTGATGATCTAATAACACCCTCGCCGAATCCTTGGAACGTAGATTCGCAACGTGATTATTCAATCTACAAGAGCGGCAGTGGTTCCAATATACTATTCTCGTATCAAGTGGGAGAACGTACCCTCGCCGGTTTAACTGCGTGGACGATTAAAAAGATCTCGAATTTGAAGAAACACCGCATGAGGCCCCTGGACTAGAAACCTTTTTTTCTTTTGTTGGTTTAGGTAATGTTATTATTAATAGCTCCTCCAGGAGCAGATGACCTTTGTTCCCTCCAACCGCTTTGGTATATTAAGTGGGGCGTGCCTTCAGTGAGACTCCAGAGGAAGGTTGGTACATGTGGTGATTTTATACCGTTGACAAAAGGTTAAATGATTAAAGGTAATGCTCAGTTTACGTAATTACAAAGTTTTGTGCAGAGGAAGACGATGCAAAGGAATCTTCGGTCCACTGGCGATTTCCAGCAGAAGGGTTCTTCGGGGGGTTGTCCTTAACGAGGGGGAAGGACTGTCTTCGAGGAATGAGAGCGAAGTGGGGCTCGGAAGTACGAGCGATCCTTGTGACAGCAAATCGGAGATGTTCTAGATGAACAATGGAGGTTATTGTTGAAACCAAGCGTTCTCTTGAAGAACGTTAAAAAGGGGGGAATTAAATTATCCGGACGTGATGTCTTGGGAACGAGAACCATTTCTTGACGAACGGGCTTGAAGAACAATGGCTTTTCTAACGTTTGTCTCTTTCTGAACAACAGGGGTGGGGGGAGAACTGTTTATTGTCAAACGGTCTCAAAGAACAATGGCTGTTCTAACGTTGTTCTCTTTCTGGACAACAGGGGGGCCTTGTTGATTTGGCGTCTCGAAGGGCACGAACCTTGGCACTCAAGGGATATTGTCCTCTTCTGGACAATAAGGGGTTTCTCGGCAGAGTTCCTAGGTGCACAAGGGAGACCGGATTGGCTTGATGCCTCGCGAAGATAATCTGGATCTGCTTCAATTGTGAAAAGCTACGGTATAAATAGCCGGAGCCATCTCCATGGCGTAGGGGATAATTGAGTGGCGGACTTCGGGGGAATGTCCCGGTGGCGCCTGGGAAAATACCTTATCCTGCCCATAAGCCTAATTCAATCTGGCGAGATCGACGTATGGAGGCGAAACGGGGGATTGGACCTCCTTGATTAAACATTGGCTATGATGGGAGATAACGCGCTTCTGCTTCCTCTCGCAGGCAGGCTGCGCGTGGGTAAGCATGTGGGTGAGCATGGTTAACATGTGATAGAGGCTGAATTAAAGTGGCCTCAGACCGTTCTATCACACTCTACTTAGCGCTCCATGAAACAGTTAGGAAATAGAAGTTCTTGTGTAATTTAACCTCATGCGGGATACATCCATTTGGGGTGTTCCTGTAATGCCCGCTTGGAAATGACTGACCCACTCTACAACTCTATTTGTTTTTGCCATACAAGGTTATGCTGGGCGTGCTACCTGCCATAAACACTGCTCCCCTATGCCCTGAGGACGGCCGCAGTGAGGTAGTCAGCCCTATTGCATGTGGGAAGGGGTTATTGGGGCAAAACCGATCTTATAAGAGGTTCCAAAACCTCTCTTCTGACGGCATGATGTAGCTGGTCAGCTCCTTAAGTCTAGAGAAAGAAAGGTTGAGGATATAGGTTTCCCCTTATCATCGTGCTGTCCGGACGCCACAGCTTAATTTGGGGGAGGGTGGTGGTCGAAAGTATTTTCGATAGAGATCACTTTCCAATCAAAATATCTTTTTGCTTGGTTGGTGCGAACTGAGAAGCCACATTGGTGGCGCATTGAGTGGGCACGGTGGGGCCGCATTCGAGCCATTCACTGGCACCCCTATCTCAGTCGAGGGGATTAGTTTGGTTGATGAGGCCGTTGAGTTCTTCTCCGGTACCCTCATCGTTGTGGGCCTAAGTACCACTCCTTAAACGTCTAGCCGTTTTGCACACCCTACGCTTCTCAATCCGCTCTTCACTCCATCTAACAGTTCAGCACCGACTCCATACACTCATAGAACCTGCCATAACTGGTCCCATCGATATGATAAAATTTTGATTTTCTCTTAAGATCTATCTATACATCCATCTTACCCCTTTCTGCTTAAGTGCAAACACTTGATCTACACACACACACACTGACCATTTAAACTAATCTTACCCCGTTCCTATCATTCCATCAATTATCAGCCACTTTGTTAAACTGTTCAGTGTTTTTACTGTACTTACATTTACCTTCTCCCATTTACCCTTATACAAAATGTCTATTTCCTCATTGTCATTGTTCTAGTTTCAAAAGCTTAAATGTACAAACACCAGACCCATTCCATAACATAATTATCACCATTTTTTTTAAATATTTTGGACACTATCATCTATTCAACCAGACTTCCACTCTATCCTCTATTCAACCAGCCTTCCCATTTTTTAGACCTCATAACATCACAAACAATCTCTTTCTCATTCGCTTAATCTTTCTTGCCCCAATTTTGCTGTGCACACAGAACAATCGGACTGGCGTTTCGCTCTTACTCACACTTACTACATCGCATGGATCAATTAGGCCAGCTCCTAGGGTTGCATGGCAAAAAGGATGGGTGACGGTGCGTGGGAATTTAAAGTTTTGTGTTATTTCGCCAACACTTTCCGTTGGCTTAACCCTCACTGACTCGATTCGGACGCAGCAGAATCTGATAGAGCGCTCTTCCGAACGTTTCTGTGCGGTACCTCCCTCACGTATATGCGCCACCTTTTGGGTTGAATGTCCTACCTAATGTAGGGGAGGTTCGTGCATGGTACTTGTCTCAGTACCGTGAGGAGCGGAGTCACCTCCGTTTGTCTCTTGTCCTGGGGACGCGCATCCGACTGTGTCGTGACTGAGTCGGCTTCCCTCCTTCATACTGTATTTATTTTTAATTGTTAGTGGCTTGTTCCGGCCCAGAGGGAGGCTGGCCTAAATTAATGGCCACGGCATGCCTTTTTTTATCTTTGTTGCCTTTTTGTTTATTATTTATTGGTTTATGTTAGTTTCTTATTGTTATTTTGCTCTTTTCATTTTTAAAGTAGACTAAAAATTGGCCACCGAACGAAGGTGACGGCAGTCATCTATCCTTAAGCTCCTTATCGCTTGCTATTACCCTCCCGTTCTTATCCTTGGTGTAATAAGTTTGTTTTTGCTTTTAAGGTTACCCCCGAGCTACCTTTCCCACTTCCATCCGTTATTTCAAACCTCTGCCTTCTGTTTCTTCCTCCCGTTCTCGTTAGTTTTTGCTTTTCGAGATAAAATCTATTGTTCTATAATGTTTTAAATGTGCCTCTCCTGATTCAGTATTCTGTTGAGGACCACGACCCCTCCCAATTGGAACACTGCTTCTCAGTACTCGCTGTATTGGGATCCGATTTAGGTCGGGTTGACATTGCCGTAGCAGTTCTGTCCTTGAGCGACCCGTGTAGGGGCACACGTTAATTATTAGCTAGATCTGCATCAGGTGGTATGAAGCGGGGGTTAAAGCTGTATCCAAGCATTCGTTTGCTCCTGTTTTCCCCTTCCATCTTCGGCCTCCTGGGTAACGTTCTTTGTTCGATTTCGTCAGTTTTCTTTCCCTTGACAGTAATCATAATTGCCTTCGTGTTTCCCCACACTTTCCTAGTGAACCCCTCTTTTGGGTGAACTGTAGTAGTCTTTTCACGATTCCATTTTGGTGCCTCTTCATGACACAATAAAAAAATCGGACGCGAAACGTTATTCCTATCTTTCAGTGTGTTGTTCTTCCTCTCTTCATTAAATAAAGAAAATCATCTCGTCTGCCGCCTCTATCGTTAACCTCTTGCTTCAAGTTTATTTTACTCTCTGCCTCTGTCAAACTTAATTCTCTTTCGTCCTGTATATAGTCTGTAACAGTTTGTTGTTCTTCAATTCTATATTCCCATTTACATACATTAAAAATCACGGTAGAAACTGCTAAAAAATAGCAGTTGAATAAAATAGATTATTAAAGGATATGAAGTTATATCAGGAAATATAGGATAAAACTGGGCACGATACACTAAATAAACTCAAATGATAAAGTAATTAAATTAAGAATTTGTGCCCCTACATACGAGCATGAAAATAAGGACCGTGTCTAGGGAGGAGGATGTAACAACTGAATTTATAAATGCGGGGACAAGGAAAACTTAGACCTATAGGCCAACCACTTACCACCAACATTAATTACAAAAATAATAACCAACAGTTGCACAAATACTATCAGCTATCTAAATAGACAGTTTTCAGATGTAACTATAGCGTTTATGATCAACTTGCGGCTGTTCAAAACTGGGTGCAGCAAAGTAATGAATATCAAATCCTTCTAAATGGCATTCGTAGGCTATTCAAAAACCTGCAACTCACTTCACATCGATTCAGTTCTAATGAGAATATTACATAACATAGAAATAAAAAGAATCTCCATTGGCATACTCTCCTATATATAGGCATGCAACATCGTCATTTAAGCTGCTCTCGGTCGATTATAAAATATAAATAAAACAAAAATTGAGATAGTAGGGTCCCATCTCCTCCAAATTGTTGGAAAAGATTTGCAGCACTTTGGACTGGGAACAAAAGCGATACTTATCCCTTTCGCTCTGCCGATGACAGTATTAGTGGTCACTGGTTTTACACAAGGAACAATTAGAATTGTGGATAAGATTTAAGGGCTAAGTACAAGGATCCGTATAATTTCTACTCTTGATGATAGGCATGAAGTGGAAGACGATGGTGGTAAAGGCCGATATAAAGGGCGATTCTCTGACAAATCAGAGATATTGGAATAAATAGATTTTTCACTCGCTGGTTTCAGCCATAAGTCTACCCATACACCAATTTTCCTCAAAATTCCTAGAAGGTGCGGTTCCATATATTTCCAAATATTTGCCTGATTTGTCAGAGAATCGGTCTAAATAGGAATTTGTATGGGGTTTGCCAGCGGCATGCACTCATTTAGGATACTTATTATTTCTCATTTGGGAACTACAGTTTAACGTGGGACCCACGGGTATCTGAAGCGCATGGCAGTCACCGAGAAGGCGCCCTGAATTGGGTCTCCATCAAACACTCTTCCAAACCCGATATGGCTTTAACCACCGATCATATCGGAAGCGTTGTTTTTACTCGGCAACCCCGTAGCCCCCTCCCCCCTAAAAATCTTTAAAATAACAAAATTAAGCTTGAGAGCTGCTGTAGGAAAACTTTTGAACCACTCGTCTCTATGGTTACTTAATGTGGGGCATATTTAACCAATGGACCTTGACCATTTCTCATATACGGAATTGTAATGTAGATAGTAAATACATAAAGGACGCAGACAACTGAGTACAACTGAGCTCAACTCGGAAACAAAACAGTATTTGTTAGGTATGAATATTAAAAGCAGGAAAAGTGATGACAACCCAGTCAAAGCGAGTTTTGGATATATTGTGGTTGGACTCGATTGATTAGAGCCCCTGGTTAAATAGTGAGCCTCTATCCAAATATTGACCTCGCTTGTGCGAGGTCAATAAAGTATTCCCCCTTTCTCATTTATGACCATTTATTTACTGGAGCAAAGCTTCCATTCTGAATTAAATATATCCCCAAAACCATTGGACCATTTCTTAGGGTTTCGGCTCATTTGTGGTACGGTGAACCTTTGACCCACCATCCCTTTGGGCTTCGACCGATTGGCGGAGTTAAGTGAAAGAAGGCGAAAAAGACCCATCCCCCCGAAAAACAACCAGGTCGGTTCCGATATACATTCCTGAAAATAGGTTTATACAGACAGTGGTGAATTAGGGGGGTGGGGTGGAAATGATCGAAGAGGGATAGCCGTGGTGGCCTACATCTCCCCCTTCCCCCAACAAAAGCAGGTCTCCTTTAGGAGCACCAAAGCATGAAGAATACGAAGAGTCGAGATATCAAGGAATCTCGTGCTAACCCTCAACACTTGGGAAGAGGTCATCCCGATGCCCCCATTTGCACACACATGGGCAAAACATAAGCAATTCATGCTTTCGAATTTGAAATTACCTGGTGGGAAAAGTTGGTGCCGTTGAATCGGTAATGTCCTCATAGTGGGGACTAATTTGTTAAGCTGGAATCAGGGGACGAATTCACCTTCTTAATACCCAGTAATCTGACTCCGCTTGCTGAAAGCGGCATCATGATACCGCGATCTATTATATATGCTTCCTTATTCCCTTCCTCAGGAGAGTTTGTTTCTATGCCTCGTCACTTGTAAGCGGGTTCAAGCTCTTATTTTGAGTCATGTGCTCTTCGTACCAACTAGTTCCCCATTATATGCCCTTTGGTCATTTATGTATATAGGGCTAACGAAAACAAACGAGATGGGACATTTCCGCCCAGGTTTTTTAACAATTAACTCGTAAAGAAAGTGGTAAAATTAGGGTGAGCGAAATGGTGGACAGTAATATGGTTTGAGTACCGTAAAAGGGGAAAGTACTTGGTTCGCGCCACTGCCACGAAAAGGGCGAGAATAAGTGGACCTCAGCCATGCCTCTTGTCTCCTCCTTAATGTGGCATGAATGAATTGACTTGGCCTTTATCTGATCAATGAAGTTCACTCGACTCTTTTTCTTCTTCCAGGGAGGCGAACGCGTTGTGTGGGAGTACCATAACGTGCAGCTTACCCGAGTACCCACGTACGGATTTGGCATTGCCGTCAGTGGGGGTAGAGATAACCCCCATTTCCGCAATGGGGACCCTTCCGTTGCCATATCCGAAGTCCTCAAATCTGGGCCTGCCGAAGGGAAGTTGGAGTAAGTATGTTCGTAGTTGGTTTTTTTTTTTCAGATTGGTCGAGGACGGAGATAGGTGGCATTCTGACTCCTGCCACTTGTCTATGGCGGGGTGGATGGGAATTGTCTCTTACAATGGAGCTAGATCTCTGTTTTGCCCGTGTCCGGAAAGGGGAGCTATCGAAAATAGAACCGGCGTAGGAGAGTTGCGCGCTATTTTCCTAACCCTATCATATCAGGTTGTGTGATCGGGCTATGCGCCTTCCACACATTTTGACGTCCCTGAGAAGTGAATGCCCACCAGGCCTCAACACCCCGCAGGGGGTATCTTGTGTAGCCTGTTACATTTAGTACCTGGAGGATTTGCACATCGCCCCGTCCTCGGTGCAAATCAGGGAAGTGCTCCTGTCATCGGGTTGATTTGAACACGCTGGGAAAGTTGTTCGGTGCGCTTCCCCCTCGCTCCCTCTTATTATTCTTCTTAGTTTTATTATTTAGGATTATTTATTATTAATTATCATTATGTATTATTATTTAATAGTATTAATTATTGTTACGGCTATCCCCTTGACCTTTTCTCCCTGCACTTTCTACCAGGGAGCACTGTTCCCACCTGGACAGAGTTCGGTCCGGTATCCATGGTGCCGTGGTAGACTGCGTGCCATCCTGGAATCACCTAGCACCAGGGTATGATAATAATAGGTGATCACCCACCCTTCTCGTTAGTGGACTCGCCTATCTCTACTTCTATTTATTACATACTGTCGAGGAATAGGCCGAGGGGTGGTTGGAGTTTTCCCCGACTCTTATATATACGAGTATATATATCCTATTATCCCGAATGCGGAAGAGTCGTCGTACTACTCCTTATACTTCGTTCGCCCGTGTCCTGAATGGGTTTATTGACTCAGAGTGCTTAGAGGTTGGCTACGGAGGGATTGGAATTAACTTTGCCAGCAAGCGACCCAAAGGAAGTTAGATACACAATAATATGAACATAAAGTTTCAATGAACACTAAACAAGAATATATATACAAATAATGTTTTATGAGAGAGAAATTAATAAGTGAATCTCGGATATCTCACATGGCTTGAAAATTACTATTCACCATGCAAATCCCTATAAACTTGTAATGCTGGCAAGCATCGCGGTGAAGTCGGGGAATGTGAAAGGGAAGGGTTACCTTGGAACCTTATGTTCGGGTGGCGCTGGTGAGTGAAGGTGGTGAGATAAGGGGCGGAGACGATGAGGTAGGTTCTCCAGGGACCGACCTGATCCCACAATTCCGTCACGATTCTTGCTGGAAGAAGGCGGTGACGGGAGCTTCTTGTTACAGAGAGCCCCACGCTTGTGAACTCCGAGGAGTCTTGGGTGCCTCTGTGAGAGGTGGGGGGCGAAGTGACATATCGATGCGTAGGGTCACGGAGAAAAGCCGAGATGTAGTTTTCTCGCTTAAGGAACCAGAGTGAGGCTGTTTGTAGCTTCGGCTCTTACACGTGAGTACGAGCATGGGTCCGCACTGCCTTGCAGACCAACGGGATAAGGAGCCTCCCTAACTGGGACCGATCTCCTCTCTGAAAACTTGATTCTTCAACGAATTACCACTACACCGATAGATGGCAATTCCTGCCCCGCCAGACGCTGTGCAAGCTCTAATAATGAGGGTTAAAAGAATTCGTCTTTTATACTCAAACTTCAGGAGAGGTTTTCAGGGCGCTGGAAGTAGATTAGATGTCAAGCTACTCCATTTCGTCCTTTATAAACTTCCCGCAACTATCGGAAGCGAAGATGGGCTCCCATTTATCGATAAACAGTCCGGGAAGGAACTCGGTGGTTAGCTGAAATGGCCGGCTGTTTCTTCCGGCTGAAGACCACCATATATTGGGCCGGAAGGGGAAGGGTAGATAAGTGGCCCGCCCCAAAGAGAGGTGGGCAAAACTTGGGAGCATTATGCTATTCTCCTACACATACCCTCCTACCCCTTCCCACACTTGCTCTTCCACCAACAGAGGTTTTGGTTGCCAGGCGCACTTTTGTCCTCTTATGAGCCTTAGTCGAGTGGCAGTGTTTACCGCAAGGGTTGAAAACCCACTGTCTAGGGCAAGTATTAAGTACGGTGTGTGTTGGACCTTCGACTCTGCTCACCTTCCTCCAGTACACTCCTTTATGTTAAAGCTCTAAGACAATTTCGCCTGAATGGCGGGCCTGGCTGGGAAAGCCAATCAATTTTGGACCGGGACCGATTATGTGCAAATGATCATATGGAGACCGCTCTCTTAACCGCCCAAGTCATTGGGAGGGCATAGTATCTACTTTGCATTAGTTCCTTTTTCTATTTTCTTATAATATGGGTGCTATACGATGCAATAGTGGCAATGTGTATGGGGATCCGCATCCAGCCGCGGCCTCCTCCTGCCTAGGTGCCCCGGAGGATGAGGTAACGCAAGTCGCCCCTACGACCGGTGGAGGGGCTTCCCTCTCACCATCTGCATGCGACAAAGAGGTTTCTCCCGTTCTCATCTTTGTAGCCGCTCTCGAGTACCTCAATCTCTGAAAAGGAGGTTTCCCCTTGTGCTCTTTTACCCTTCCAACTCTCTTCTACATAAGAGGATGCTTACTCCTCTTCTAGGCCCACGGGTGCGGAGGTTTCGCCCTCACCCCCTTCTGTGGAGTCGCTCATGGACGACTGTTCCCGTGGACGTACCCTCCAATGCCTCTTCGGTTTCAGGTCGCTTTCTGTCGTCTTCAAATTGGACAGACTCGCGGGACGCACTGACATTTGATAGAGCCCTCGCCCGCACATTACTGCGACGACTGCGTTTTCTCCCAGACTGTTTGGCATGTGCATTCTTGTTGTCTCTCTCTCTCTCTCTCTCTCTCTCTCTCTCTCTCTCTCTCTCTCTCTCTCTCTCTCTCTCTCTCTATCTCTCTCTAGGGGATCTTTGCGCACGTTACCTATCCCGTTAGCTGCACCGACGGGATCGTTATCACTTGTTCCTGCTATTCGTGACCGATTTTCTGCACTTCTGACACGACTATTTGACTTCTTGGACGAGGCTGGCCTCCTTCATTTTTTTTTTGTTTTGGATGCGTACTCGCACGTCCTGGGTTACTTCTTTTTTGTTGTTTTTTGTTCGATATTTTTTTGTAACGTAAACTAGTAACATGCTGGATTGATTGCGACGTCTTATGCCCTTGATGTGTGTCGCCAGATGGTCCTTTATTATTAAAAACTTTTCAGGGACTATGTCCCTACTGGGTGTCGCCTTACGAATCCTTCCAAAAAGTTTCTTCACTAGTGGCCGTAGTTAAACTTTCTCTGGCACCGCCAAAATTTGCGGTACCTACGGCTTCATATCTTTCACTATGTTCACTCTGACTACTTTCACCATTTTCCTTTCAAAGCTCTCATTACTGCTTTCTTAACAGCATCGAGGTACTATAACTTGAATTGTTTGACATAGACTGGGCAAGGTGGTGCGTTCTCTCTATCCCTATATAACCCCCTTTTTTCAAAGAGTATCCCCTTTTTATTTCTCCTATGTTTAAGGACCTGACCAGCTACCTCATGTCGCGTCAGAAAAAAAACCTTTGGAACTTCAATAAACAGCGCTCTTTAACGCCCGCAGGTTGCAGGAAACCAGGCTTGAGCCTCTTGGGCGCTGGGCGTGAATACTGGGAAGATCAGTTTTGCCCGAATAGCCTCTTTCCTGTGCCAAATGAGTTAGTTAACCACATCTTTGCGGCTGTTTTCGTGTGCAAATGCTGTACTCCCTGTGTGGCCGTGCTTTACTGCCTTGTTGGCTGTCAGACCAACTAAAGATCTGGATCTATCATAAGCCGACTAGTAAGAAATCCATTCTATACACCAGCCCCACTTGCTGTTCAGTTGGGAGCTGCGGATTTTGTTATCGACTGTCCATTTGCCAACTTCCTGTTCGTGTGTTGCCGTATTGGCACGTGCCTACATCTCCGTTTAACACGGACAGTGATGGAGTCCTTGAAAGGTAAAAAAACATCGAGACGAGATTGACGATAATGGCTGGACGACCCCTTTTAAACCACCGGCGCCCCTGTTTTCTTTCACAGGGGCTCGCCAAGATCTAGAACAGAACAAGGAAACAACGCCGCCAAAACCTCCGCTCCTGATCTGATCAACTGGACCGTGTGAACCCGAAAGGTTGGCAGGTTCCATTAGGCCATGTCCCCCTTTCCTGAAACATAGTCTTTGACCATCCTCTCGGTTGGTGTGCTTGCCCCCCAAATCTCTGCGACGTTCTGCGTACCGACCTCCATGAATGATGTACGTTTCTACATCAGTCCATAGGCCTAGTGAGTCACCAGTCGGTATTCCCGACACATCGGGGAGAATGGGCAGATGGAGGCCTCTCTCGAGATGGCCATGGATCCGAGGTTGTCGAGATTGTCTTGTGCTATGCTCTTTGGATGGTAGAGATTACAGGAAATGAAGGCGCTAAACAGTCCGCAAACACTTGGAGACCGGACCAGATTTTCGCTATTTTTCCACTCTAATACTGGCCGAACATGGGCGGTCAAAGTCGAACATGCGATAGGAAAACAGGGAGGGGCCTCGAGACCCACCCCTACACTCTTCGTCAGGTTCGATGGTGACAAGCTCCTTGGCTACAACCAAGGTGCTACACTTCTCCACCCTGACCAAGACTTTTTCTCAATGGGGTACGCCTGCATGCGTTTGAATCTAACCGTTTCCTTGGTCTTGTATTTGTCCAACGCATCACCTGGGAGGCTCATATTGGCAGTCTTGGGGTTTCTTGTACCCGTGCCTTGGATATTCTTCGTTCCGTGACGTACAGCTTTTGGGGCGCTGATCGGGCTACTGACTTTTTTATCGATCCTTTGTTCGTTCGAAGCTTGACTACGGCTGTGAGTTTTTTGCATCCGCTGATGAGCGTGTATTGCGGAAGATGGACTCGATCCACCACACCGGCCTTCTCCTGGTGACCGCTGCCTCCCGCACTTCCCCCATTGAGAGCCTACTTGTCGATGCTGGGGAGATGCCACTCGCTCTCCGCCGTGCGGCGTGCACAGTGCATTGCTCGCCTGTACGCGCGAGTCCGGCGACTTCCTCAGTCGCCAACAGCCCTCATTGCATCTGCAGCTGATTTCAACGATGCATATGCCGCCGGTAGACGCCAGTCATATTCTAACCCCTTTGTTTTAGGGCTAGGAAACTCCTTCGAGAACTAGGTATAGCTCTCGGGACGAGGGCACCCCTGGCTATCCCAGGACACCACCCTGGAGGGGTGGTGTCCTGTTCGGAGACCGGATTGTGATTTATAGTGACACAAAGTGCTCTGAGTGCTCTCGGGGCATTGGAATATCTGCATCCCCTGGTTCGCGATATCCGTGACGCCGCGGTTTTGTCAAGCCGGGCGGATGTCGAGATTATTTTCTGCTGGTTTCCTGGACATTTAGGGATTGCAAGGAATCAGGGCGCCAAAGAGTCCGCGAGTACTGGGCGACCGGATCAGCGTTTTGCTCTTCCTCACACCGACTACTTGGCAGTAATACGGGCCGCTCTCCGGGTTGCTTGGCAAAGAACATGGGAGACGGTCGAAGGGAACTTAAAGATTCGTGCCATTGCGCCACGACTGTTCCCATGGACCTGCCTCCCAATGCCGGGAAGGCTTTAGGTTGCTTTCTGTCGTCTCCGAATTGGACACACTCGCAGGACTCACCGCCATTTGATGGAGCGCTCGCCTGTGCCATACTGTGAAGACTGCTTTGTCCCCCAGACTGTTCGGTACATTCTTGTTGAATGTCCCAGTCTGGCTCATCTTCGCGCACGTTACCCGGGGTCGCTACCGCTTATCCCTTGTATTCGGGACGAGTTCGTGCACATTGTTTGATGGACTTACCGACTTTTTGCAGGAGGCCGGCCTTCTCCCCTATATTTAACTTTTTTTCTTGTTTTTGTAGGTCGCATGTTCCTGCGCCGTGGGGAGGCAGACCTCTTCCTGACGCTAGAGCTTGCTTCCCTCCTCTTGCCTTCTTCCCTTTTAAATTTTCTTATTGTTTTTTTTTATTTTGCTAAATAAAGTAGCCTATTACTAGGCAGTGGTGAGTACGGCGCCTTATGCCCAAGTTGGCAGGCAGTCGCCAGATGGGCTCTTAAAAACAAAAAAACACCCCCCACTAATAACTCCATGGTAGGAATCAGTTCAACCCTTCGCACTAAATGGCAAAGAAGATAGGAGACGACCCCCGGGAAACTAAAGTTACCTGACATTGCGCGGCGATTCTTGCCATGGACCTATCCCCCAATGCCTTCTCAGCGTCAGTTATTTTATTTCGTCTCCAAATCAGGCACACGTGCGGATAGCAGCGCCATCTGATCGAGCGTTTCCCTCTATCGTACTGCAACCACTACTTTTTCCAATAGACTGACTGACACTTTCTTCTCTAGTATCCCAGTATGGAGGATCTTAGCGCTCGTTACCTCCCCCGGTATTGGGAGAAGCTGGTTCTTTACCGTTTGTCCCTTATACTCAGGACAGATTCGTGCCGCCTTCTTCCAGTTCCTGAAGGCGGGCTTCCCTCACGTGGCCTGATCGTGAATTCTTATGATTGTTTCTTGATGCTACTCTCTTGGTTGTTTGTTTCAATTGTTATTTTTTTATCTTAATTAGTCTACTTGTTCCTAACATATATGAACACTCGTTAATTTCGACGAATATATCTTTGCAGCTGTCTGTCACCAGGTGAGACTACTACTATAAGAAAACCCCTACCTTTTGAAGGGCCCCCCAAATAAACAAAGAGTACATGAAAACCGCTGCAAAGATCTCCAACCGCTCAAGATGAGCATACGAGGTGTGGTCAATAAGTTTTGCAATTCGGATATAAGGAAACGAGATATGGGGAAAAGTGTTTTATTATTTTTCAATATAACTACCCTCGACTTCAATGCACTTGCGCCACTTGTCCCTGAGGCTTCGAATTCCCGACAACCAGAAATCTCCCGACTGCTGTTCAATCCACTCCTGGACGGCGAGCTGGACATCTTCATCGTCCTCAAACCGGCGTCCACGCAATGCAGCCTTGAGCTGGCGGAATAAAAAGTAGTCGCTAGGAGCCAGATCTGGACTGTAGGGGGGATGGTTGAGCTCCTCGAATCCGCACTTGCGCAGGGCAGCTTGTGCAACTCTGGCCTTGTGGACAGGGGCATTGTCGTGGAGGAGCAGGACACCGCATGTCAACTTGCCGCGCCGCTTCTGACGGATGCACTTCTTCAACCCAGCCAGTTCCTCGGTGTAATATTGGCCTGTGATGGTCTTTCCACGTGGCGCATAGTCCACCATCAACAGTCCCTCAGAATCCCAGAAGATGGTGGCCATGATCTTCCCGGCTGAGGGTTGGGTCCGGAACTTGATGGGGGTCGGAAAGCCCCTGTGCTTCCAGGCCATGCTTTCGAGCTTGGTCCCGGGATCCCAGTGATGGACCCACGTTTCATCACCTGTCACTATGCGTGACTCGAATCCCGCCGGATCTTGGTTGTACAGGAGCAGCAGCTCGTTCGAACTTTGACGACGTTGAACTCGATCATGGGGCGTGAGGTTTCTAGGGACCCAACGATCAGAGACCTTGGTCATGGCCAAATTGTCGTGGATGATGTTGATAACACTTCCATGTGATATTCTAAGTTGTCGCTCGATTTCTTCGTCCTTCACCCGTCGATTTTCGAGGAATATCCTCTCACACGGGCCACATTGTCCTCGTTGGTCACACGTCTGACGGGCGCCCTGGACGGGGGTCATCTTCACGGGACTCACGACCATTGCGGAACTCCCTATTCCAGCGAACAATGGTTGCATAGGAAGGGGCGGTGTCGGTTTACACTGCAACCATGCGTTCATGGATCTCTCCTGCATTCTTGCCTTCCTTGGTCAAAAATTTGATCACTGCGCAGTGCTCAACCTTCTCCATTGTTGAAAAAATTGTGACTGACGATCTGCGATCAGCTACTGCTTCTTAAATAGTCGAGGCTTGAGCGTGCGGCTGCAGGTCCTGACTTGTCATAAGTTGTCCTAACACCCCCACAAACAGCCATCCCTCTTCCTCTGTTTTTCCCTACCGATTCGCAAAACTTATTGACCGCCCCTAGTATCTAGATATCGTTAACCCACTTAGGCCGACACCCCCGCCCTCCCCACATTTTACCTATTTTCCATTAGCGTCAGGCATTACCTAGATTCTCGTGGGCTCGGTTGCCCGGTTGAGGCTTAGCCTGGCTCGTCTGGCCTTGGGAACCCTCCTTGAAGGGAAGAGAAGTCTCACTTCCAGCACGCATGCAGGGAAGTACCTTGTATAGACTTATACCTGGTTTCTGCCTCTTAAGCCCAAGTAAAATAAGGAAGGCCTGACTCACTGAATTGATTAGACTCCTTGACTGGACCAGGGGAAGCTGGTGCCTTCCCCTCTCCCTCTATTCAGCCACTTTTCCTTACCCGTATCCCCTCCTTTTCGCGCAAGATGGACCTGTCTTGTGTCCTTGTAGGCAGTCGCCAGACTGACCTTTAAAACATCGTGCAGTAAGGTAGATGACGTAGCCGGGGAATGACACCTCTGATGGAATTGAAACCTGTATCATAACATTCCCCCGCCCTTCCTCAGTGCTATAGTATGATAATACTCCTTTGTGCTCCTCCCTATATCTATATTCTTTTACCTCTGCTCGCAAAGGTTCTAAGTCGCCGGGAGTATTGCGTTCAACCTTTTTGTACCACACTTCGTGTCACGCTGGATCCCTGCCTGCCCGTGTACACGGAGGGCTTAAGCCGGAAGAGGAGGTTAGCTTCCACGCCTGAGCGCCTCTCTTTGAAGTCAGCGGTGGTCTACCAGGCCCTGTATGTTTTCAGGGAATGCAGCTCCAGTAATTATTCGAATAATTTGATAAACTTTGGCTCAATGTGATTAATCACCTTAAAATTAATGGGAAAGAGTTTAAAGAAGAGAGGTTGATACCTCATGAACGGTCTCTTCTGATTAAGGTTGTTTGCTCAACAATTAGCCAAATATGAATGAAAAACATTTTTTTAAATAAAAAAATAATGTAAGAACCATTGGTGCTCACTAAAAGTACTCTAGTTCCATCACACAAACCATAGTGACACCCAACGAAGGATTTTCATACGTCCGGTTGTAGGCAAATGCACGTCACGCAGTGGGGGTAGGCGCTAGGCGACCTTCGACAGACCGAAGACTCGGCAACCCCCAACAACCACCCTGC
Organism: Ceratothoa steindachneri; assembly: GCA_963969495.1. Classification (NCBI taxonomy): domain Eukaryota; kingdom Metazoa; phylum Arthropoda; class Malacostraca; order Isopoda; family Cymothoidae; genus Ceratothoa; species Ceratothoa steindachneri. The sequence goes on from OZ018327.1 coordinate 157,872,173, forward strand.
TGCCTTGTAGGTCTACCTCTTTAGGTAAAGGCTAGAGGAAGGATAACCGTAGACCGGTGTCTCGGCAGCCGAGAAGGAAGCCTGGTCGTCTCAAGTCCTCTCTTGCCACCAGGAATCTGAAGTGAGCACGCATTCTTGCTCGTTTAAATCTAGTGCAGGTTTGATGTCCTCAGAAAACCGACCCTGATCAAGGTCGGAGACAGTCCTGAGGACATCCGTCATCGTCGACCTCGATGGACTTCCCTCAGCTAAGCTAAGTATGTTTTCACTGTTGAGCTGGTACGGGAGATAACGCGTTTTCTCAAGGCATTGGAATCTCCGCACATCCTGGTTCGCGCTATCCGTGACGCCATAGTTGTCCTGAGCAGGCTGGATGTCTCGATTATCTTCTGGGTTCATGGACATATAGGGAAGGCGAGGAATGAGCGCGCAGTTAAGGCCTCCAAAGAGTCTCTGGGCACCGGTCGATCAGAGCAACGTTTCGCTCCTCCCCGCACTGACTACATGGCAGGAACCTCGTCAGTCCTCCGGGCTACTTGGAAAAGAAGATGGGAGACGGCCAACGGGCACCTAAGGTGTCATGCAATCGCGTCACGACTGTTCCCACCAACATATCAACACCAATGCATCAGGTCGCTCGGTGTTTTCTTCCAATTTGACACACTCGCTGGGTTCACCGCCATTTGCTGGTGCGCTCATCTGCACCTTACTGCTACGGTGCCGTTGTTGCCGAGACTGGTTGGTACATTCTCTCTGAATGTCCAACCAAGTCTGCGGTATTTTCGCGCTCATTACCCATCCGAGTACCGAGACGAGCAGGATCTCTACCGCTTGTCCATTGTATTTGGGATTGGTTCCTGCACACATACTTCTGGACTCTGACTACTTGGAGGAGGCTGAAGAGGGGATCGGCTTCCACGCCGTATCCCCTCTGTTTGAAGTCAGTGGGGATCTACCAGGTGCTGCGTCTGTCTTCACGGCCGAGCTGGTGGCAACACACCACTCGGTACGGGAGATTACGCGACGTGCCCGGTTCGGAGACCGGATTGTGATCTATAGCGATTCACAAAGCGCTCTGAGTGCTCTCGGGGCATTGGAATCTCCGCATCCCCTGGTTCGCGATATCCGTGACGCCACGGTTTTGGCGAGCCGGGCGGATGTCGAGATTATCTTCTGCAGGGTTCCTGGACATGTAGGAATTGCGGGGAATGAGGGCGCCAAAGAGTCCGCGAGGACTCTGCGACCGGGGCAGCGTTTCGCTCTTCCTCACACCGACTACATGGCAGGAATACGGGCAGCTCTTCGGACTGCTTGGCAAAGAAGATGGGAGACGGTCGAAGGGAACTTAAAGTTGCGTGCCATTGCGCCGCGACTGTTCCCATGGACCTATCCTATCCCCCAATGCCGCGGCGGCTTCAGGTTGCTTTCTGTCGTCTACGAATCGGACTCACTCGTGTGAAGCATCGCTATTTGATGGAGCGCTCGCCTGCGACCTATTGCAACGACTGCGTCGTTCCCCAGACTGTTCGGCACATTCTTGTCGAATGTCCCAGTCTGGGTGATCTTCGCGCACGATACCTGTCTCGGTACCGGGATGGGCGGGGTCGCTACCGCCTGTCCCTTGTACTCGGGACAGATTCGTGCACATTGACTTGTGGACTTGTTGACTTTTGGGGGGAGGCCGCGCGTCTCCCCTTTATTTAAGGGGTTTTATTTGTAAGTTGCACTTTCCTGCACCGGCGTGAGGGGGCCCTTCCCCCGCTGCCGGAGATTGCTTCCTGATTGTTAAGTTCTTCCAATTTATATCATTGTTAAGTTTTCATATTTTTATTTTAAAGTAGCCTAGTTCTAGGCTGTCGTGTTTTTCGGCGACTTATGCCCAAGTGGGCAGTTGCCAGATGGGCTCTATAAAATTAAAAAAAAAAAAATTGGAGGAGGCTGGCCTCCATTTTATTTAACTCTTTGGTGTTGGGCGCATGCTCCGACACCAGAGCGTACTTTCTTCTTATTTTTCGTTTTGCTCGTTTGTGTGTTTATTTTAAAATAGCCTAGTAATTGACTAAATTTAATTCCGGCGAGGTACTCCCTCGAGTACCTGAACGTGCCTTGTAGGTAGTTATTTTCGATTGTTTGTTTATTGTTTACGTATTGATTGATACCCATTTTCTGAAATTTTTGTTATATATTTTAAGCAGGTGTTAGCGCGCTAACCGCAACAAGAAAGTTTTATGAAATGTAACAAAACTTCCGATAGCGAGACGCGTGAGATCCCTACCGCTTATCTCCCTAGTTTTCTAGGCTGGGTTCCGTGAACGTGGCGGTCCTGAGAAAGCCTCTTATATTTCCCTGATGATATTTTAATTCTGCTCTTTTTGTTATTGTCCCCGTAAGGGGCACGGAGATTTGCCTTCCTGGCCGCCGTGCTGACGGGACTCAGCGCACCGTCCGGCCCAAGCTTTGCCTCTTCTCCTTTCTGACAGCCTGTGTTTTCTACCCTACTTCCTCAATTTCCCTACAACCTCTGCCACAACTTTCTCTGGTCGAGCTCTAATCTCACAGCTTCCTCTCACCCAACTATCCCGGATAGAGGCTGAGGTGGGAGGGGACAACGTTCCCTCATCCCTCATCTCCGGTCTGGGGTGGTGTTTTTTTAACAACTTTTCTCGTCCCCACCCACACTTTCCTCACATCCCATTTCTCTATCCATTTTACGCCCAGCCTAAGGTGGAGCTGCCATGCCGATGGGCTGTCAGGCCGTCTGCGAGGCCTTCCTTCATAGACAACACTACGTCACGGTGTTTTTCGATCTGGAGAAGGCCTATGATACCGCATGGCGATACGGTATCATGGAGACTCTCCACACGATGGGGGCGAGGGGACGCCTCCCAATGTTTATATCTGAATTTTTGCGAGATCGTCGATTCCGCGTACGGGTTTTGGGAGCCCTCTCCGGCCCAAAGGAGCAGGAAGAGGGTGTCCCGCAGGTAAGTGTCCTCAGTGTCACACTCTTTGCCCTGAGCATCAACGGCATCACCTCGGTGCTGCCGAAAGATGTTCTTGCTACCCTCTACGTGGACGACCTTTCGATCAGTTTTGACGCGGCCCAGATGCCAGCTCTGGAGCGTCGACTCCAACAGGCATTGAACCGCGTCTCTCGCTATGCCGAAGTCCACAGACTTCGGTTTTCCTGGCCAAGACTAAGGTGGTGCACTTCTGCCGCCATCCGCGGCTCCACCCTAACCCAGACCTGTTTCTAAATGGGGTGTACCTGGAAGTTGTAGACTCGCACCGTTTCCATGGTCTTGTATTTGACCGATGCCTCACCTGGGAGGCCCATATTCGTAGCCTTATGGTCTCTTGTACCCGCGGCATGGATATTCTCTGTTCCGTGACGTTCAGTGCTTGTAGCGCTGATAGGGCTACTGCCTTAGTTTTTTTTCGATCCTTTGTTCGTTCGAAGCTCGACTACGGATGCGAGTTTTATGCATCCACAACCGAGCGTGTATTGCGGAAGGTGGGCTCAATCCACTACACTGGCCTTCCCTTGGCGACCGCTGCCTTCCGCACTTATCCTATTAAGAGCCTACTTGTCGATGCTGGGGAGATGCCACTCGCTCTGCGCCGCGTGCAGTGCATCACTCGCCTGTACGCGCGAGCCCGGTGCCTCCCTCAGTAGCCAACAGCTCTCACTGCATTCGCAGCTAATCTCGACGGTGCCTATGCCGCCGATAGACGTCAGTTATACCCAACGCCCTTCGAGTTTAGAGCCAGGAAACTCCTTCGAGGGCTAGGTATAGCTCTCGGGCTGGTGGCGCCCCTGGCTCTCCCCAAGACGCCACCTTGGAGGATACCTCATTTGACCATTTTTCGCCACGCCTCTTGTCCTAAAGCTTCTACAGCGCCGGGAGTATTGCGTTCGGCCTTTTTAAAGCACACATCGTGTCACGCTGGAACCGTGCCGGGGGATATGACGGCTCAAGTCCAAATAGAGAGTCGTTTTCCACGCTGTACCCCCTCTGTTTGACGTCAGCTGGGCTCTGCCAGGCCTCTGTGTCTGTCTTCACGGCTGAGTTGGTTGTGATACACCGCTCAGTACGACAGATTACGTGACGTCCCCGGTTCGGAGACTGGATTGTGATTTATAGCGACTCACAAAGCGCACTGAGTGCTCTCGGGGCATTGGAATCTCCGCATCCTCTGATTCGCGATATCCGTGACGTTAAGGATTTGGCGAGCCGGGCGGATGTCAAGATTATCTTCTGCTGGTTCCTGGACATGTAGTAATTGCGGGGAATGAGGGTGCCAAAGAGTCCGCGAGTACTGATTGAATAGACCAGCCATTTGCACTTCCTCATACCCATTACATGGCAGCAATACGGGCAGCTCTCCGGGCTCCTTGGCAAAAAGATGGGAGACGATCGAGGGTAACTTAAAGTTGCCTGCCATTGCGCCGTGACTGTCCCAATGGACCTACCCCCCAATGCCGCGAAAGCTTTAGGTTGCTTTCTGTCGTCTCCGAATTGGACACACTCGCGGGACGCACCACCATTTGATGGACCGCTCGCCTGCACCATATTGTGATGACTGCGTTGTCCCCCAGACTGTTCGGCACATTCTTGTTGAATGTCCCAGTCTGGGTGATCTTCACGCACGCTACCTGTCCCGGTACCGGAATGAGTGGGTTCGCTACCGCTTGTCCCTTGTACTCGGGATGGATTCGTGCACACCGACCTTTGGACTTTATGACCTTTTGGAGATTGCGGGCCTCCTTCACTTTATTCAACTGTTTTTGGGTTGTTGTTGTCTTTTATAGGTTGCTCGTTCTAGCTCTGGCCTCCCCCCGACCCCGGAGCGTACTTGTTTCCCTTTTCCTTTTCTTATTGTTATTGTTGTTGTTTTTTCTACTTATGCTTATTTTTATTTTAATGTAGCCTATTACTAGGCTGTTGTAAGTACGGCGCCTTGTGCCACACCAGTTAACTGCCAAATGGGCTCCTAAAATAAAAAAAAATAATTGTTTTGGGCCTACCCCCGACGCCGGAGCGCGTTCCTTCTTGTTGCCTTTCTGCTTTATTATTTTTATTTGTTTCTCTTGTTTGCTTGTTTTTAGTTTGTACCTTGCCTTTATTCCTTTTTTTATCTTTGTTATATGGGTGCGGTCTCCTCCGAGACATTATACTTGGGGCTGTATTTCATGTTTGGGACTTTTGTTCGGTTGTGTGAATAATGAATGTTGACACTCCTCACCCATCCTCTGCTTTTTGAGGACCCCCTCCTCCAATTTTTCCATAGCGGAGGGTGACATATCGTCAGGTTAGGGGTTTTCCTTAGCCCCTTCCTTCCCTGAAGTTCACTGAGGTTAGTGTTCAACCTTATCATTTTGAGCGCATCAGCAAATTTTTCTATGTGCTGTGACTATATGATGACCGCGCATTTCTTTTGATGCCATAATACTCATTTTTAGACTTGACCTTTGACACCCTTCCTCTTCTTTACTCCTTCTCTTCGCTGCCCAGTTCAGTTGTTGTTTATTGACTGAATGTGTCCTCGTTTGGTTGTACAAAGTTTCTTTTCTTTGCGATCAATTAAAAATAAATGGCTTGGCGTGAACCAAAATTGCATTGTGCCGTCCAATACGATTCTTTATATGTTTCAGGGTAAATGATCGGCTCATCTCGGCTAACGGAATCAGCTTGGAAAATGTGGACTATGCGAGGGCAGTGCAAATTCTAAGGGACTCTGGACAAACCGTTCACCTTGTCGTGAAGCGACGGATCGTTCTTCCTGCCACTCCTGAACCCCAGACTTTGAAAGTTACCCTCACTAAAAATAAGAAGAAAGACGGTAAGTCGTTCCTCGATTCAGTGAGGCTCGCAAGTCCCTTGCCTTTTGCCCCACCCTTCCCCTCGTTACCTGAAGATGGTAAAAACTTTTATGGGTCAAGAGTGAACGTTAATCTGTCTCTTGATGAGGATTTGAACCCTATGACTTGAAATAAATGTCTTTTTTTTTATGCTCTATTTTCTAGTGACACTTCGTAGGCTCGAGAACCTCATCGCTGGTGTCTATTAGTTATCTTCACATTTCGTAAAGATTCAGGGTCAAGTTGATGACTCTTCTAACTTAATGGTGTTATTCTTTCCAGACTTCGGAATCGTATTAGGATGCCGAATCTACGTGAAAGAAATCATGAACCGAACGATCGCAGACAAAGACGGGGACCTTCTTGAGGGTGACGTCCTCCTTAAGATCAACAACACTTCCACGGAGAACTTGTCCTTAAAGGAAGCCAAGAAACTCCTCGATGGTACCAAAGAGCGGCTGCAGCTCCTCGTCCGACGAGATAATCCCGGCTACTCTCCACAGATGTCTCCGGAACTCAATGTCAAAGGTTAGTTCTTTTGAGCTTGGCTTTTGTTTTGGGTGGCGCGTCTGTTGAATGGTGGGTTCTGACCCCTGACAAAACCATAAAATGAATCCTTCTTACTCTCGAGGACTCTTGTACTTTCTGGCGGCCGCGGGCCTTTTCCAATTTATTTGACTCTCTTTGGTGTTGGTCGCGTGCTCTGGTGCCTTTTTCTTCTTGGTTTTGTTTTGCGTTTTTTTGTTTTGCTTTTACCTTCGCCCTGTGATTCACAATGGGACCTGTCCTTGTACATGTACATAAGTCGGAATGGGTAAGAGATGGATCTTCCTCTCACACACACCAACCAGATGTGGAATTGCTGGAAACGTAAAAGGTGAAGAATCTTTATATTATCTGCTATACATTAGCATAATGAAAAAGTAATGTTGAATGCAACATTGCGTGAGAGACGTTTGAATTTGCTCCGCTTCCCTTCCCAAGAGACATAATATACAAAAGAAAAGAATTTTCATCCTATTTTCAATTTTTTTTTCATGTCACCCGTTCTTCTTTTCTAACCTTTTGTTTGTTTGGATTCGCGAGTATTTTCAAAGCGTGCGCATGAAGATGTAAAAAGCTCTCATGTATATATAAATAAATATATATATATATATATACCGTATTTTGCAAAATTTCTCTTACATTCGGGGTTTTTTTTTAATCTTTCGAGTTTATTTGTGTGATAGAAAAAGTTCCGTCAAACAAACTTAAAGTCCTACTTTTCCAGCACGTGTCATTATAATGTCTTTTCCATTGTGCGCAATTGTGTCGAGATTAAAGTGAAAAGAATCAAGATCTCTACTCTCTTGCGCGCAGGCAACAACAAGTACGATATCGCCAAGCGGCTCAACGTCAGCCGGATGGCGTCCATAGTCACATAGAAGCTTAAGAACGGGGAAGACCTCAAAGATCGACCTCGTTAAAGCAGACCTCAAGTGGTCAACTGTTTTGCTGTGAGAAGGACTTTCAAAAGCTCTCGTGAAGAAGAACATCTCAGTGGCCACAGTATGCAGGGCCGTCAAGGAGGAGGGCTGCAAGAGCTTGCGTTCCGTGGAAAGGCCTCTCTCACCGAACGTATGCGAGAATGTCAGGAGCGCTGTTGCCACCATCTTAACGACTTGAAGAGTCATGGCAATTGAATTCTCCTTTTTTTGTTATGAACAAAAAACCTTCAGGGTCGATCCGATCATCAACAAGCAGAACGAACGCTTGATAGGCATCAGCCAGGACGTCTCTGAGATCCCCTAAGTATCCAAGACAAAGCCTCTTGATGATGCTCTGCGCCGTGGATTTGAATGGCGACAAGATGCCGCCAGTGCGGTTCACGGCCGATTACAGGGACACCTTGGCTACGAAAGTCCTTCCTTAGGTGGGAAAAATCACAAAGAAGGCGGACTACATCTTTGAAAAGGGCGATGACCTTGCTCACACGGCCAAGACCGTGCTAGAGTGGTTGGAATCGAACATGAGCTTCTGGACGAAGGATTTTCGGCCCTCGCAGTCGCCCGACCTCATTTTCTTCGACTACAGCGTGTGGGCGCATGTCGAGGGCAAGGCCTGCAAGGTCCGTCACAGCAACGTCGACGAGCTGAAATTCTCCGTCAACCGAGTGTGGGCCAGGACTTCGTCCGCAACATGTGAGCGGCCTTCAGGTCTCGCCTGGAGAGTGTATTCGCCGCCGAGGGCGGCTACATTGATTAATATTACAATTTAAACATATTTACTTGTTAGAACAATAAAAACGTGTCTAACTGCATCAAAACTATCAATATGCTTTGTTGAGAGTGTCATAACAAGTGTAACAGGACTATCGCAATACCCAGTATATGTGAATTTGGGCAGTATAGGTTAATCCTGGCAGTTTTTTGGAAAGCGACGACGGCTAACTTTGTACTAATAATTTTGTTTTCAATCCTGTCGATTTCTCATAGATTCACCTTCTCTTTCCAACTCCCCGCAGGTGGGGTACCCTGGTTACTGTGTTACACTTGGTACCTGGAAGAGGTGCACAGCCTCCCTGCCTGAGCGCAAATTAGGGAATCTCTGTCAATGGGTTGATTAGAACTCTCTTATGGTGCCTGGTAAAGTTGGTGGTGCACTTTCCCCTCGACCCCGAGGGGAAAGTATTATTATCGCTGTCCCCTGAACCTTTTCTACCCGCAATTTGTACCAGTAGGACTGTTCCTACCTGGACAGAGATCAGTCCAGTATCCATGGTACCTTGGTGGACTATCGTGAGATCACTTAGTACCTGTATATGATAATAATAGGTGATCACCAACCTACTCGTTAGTGGACCCGACTACCTCTACTTATCTTTATTGCATATCTTCCTACCCTTTTCCAAACTTGCTTTTTTCTCCACACGTTCTGCTTGCCCGGTGCACTTTGTTCCTCTTCGAGCCTTAGTCGAGTGGCAGTGTATACTGTGAGGTCCCTGTTGAGAAGGCCGAAAGCCCGCTGGCTAGGGCAAGTATTAGGTACGGGGTGTGCTGGGCCGTCAGCTCTGCTCACCTTCCTCCGCTACACATATAAGGTAGCTACGCCGCCACCATCCTTTATGCGGAACTGATGCCTTCCGCACGTCCTCCATTGAGAGCATACTAGTCGATGTTGGGGAGATGCCACTCGCTCTGCGCCGTTCACAGTGCATTATTCGCCTGTACGCGCGAGCCCGGCGCCTCCCTAAGTCGCCAACAGCTCACACTGCATCCTCAGCTGATCTCGACGGTGCCTAAGCCACCGAGAGATGCCAGTCAGACGCTAAGCCCTTTGGGTTTAAGCTTAGGAAACTCCTTCGAGAGCTCGGTGTAGCTCTCAGGCCGGTGGCGCCCCCTTGTTCTGCCCAGGATGCAACTCTGGAGGGTACTACTACCTTTGACTATTTGTCCCCACACCTCGGCTCCCAAAGCTTCTAAAGCGCCGGGAATATTGCGTTGGCCCCTTTTTGGAACACACTTCTTGTCACACAGGAATCGTGCCAGTGTATACGGATGTCTCCAAGTTCCAAGAGAGGGTCGGTTTCCACGCCGTATCCCCTCTGTTTGAATCTGAGGCTCGGCCAGGCGCAGCGTCTGTCTTCACGGCCGAACTGGTCGCAATACACCGCTCGGTACCGGAGATAATGCGTCGTGCCCGACTCGGAGACGCGATTGTGATCTATAGCGACTAACAAAGCGCCCTGAGTGATATCGGGGCATTGGAATCTCCACAACCCCTGGTTTGCGGTATCCGTGACGCCACGCTTTCGGCGAGCCGGGCAGATGTCGAGATTATCTTCTGCTGGGTTCCTGGATACGTGGGAATTGAGGGAAATGAGAGCGCCAAAGAGTATGCGAAGACTGGTCGACCAGACCAGCCTTTCGCTCTTCCTCACACCGATACACGGCATTAATACTGGCTGCCCTCCGGGCGCTTGGCAAAGAAGATGGGAGACGGCCGAGGGGAACTTAAAGTTGCGCGTCATTGCGTCGCGACTCTTCCCAAGGACCTACCCCCCAATGACGCGACAGCTTCAGGCTGCTTTCTGTCATCTACGAATTGGACACACTCGCGGGAAGCACCGCCATTTGATGGGCGCTCGCCTGCGCCTTATTGTGACGACTACGTTGTCCCCCAGACTGCTCGACACTTTCTTTCTGAATGTCCCACTCTGAGTGATTTTCGTGCACGTTACTTGTCCCGGTACTGGGACGAACGTGGTCTCTACCATTGTCCCTTAATCGGGACGTGTTCCTCCCTTTCTGACTTGTGGACTCTTTGACAACTTTAACTAACCACGACCTTAACATACGAATCACTATTCTCATTGACTCCAAATTATAAGGAAATTTGAAACAATACCTTAAAACAATCACCCACAAAAAAAAACCCAATTCTGACGAATAACCAACAACATAGCTACAACTATCCTCCTCGCACGTAAATTTCTCCTTACCGGAAACAAGAAAATTCATAACCAAACACAATAATGCCCTTTGCTCTTGACAATAACCTGCAAAATTAACCAACTTCCCCCAGCCGCAATGATAGGTAAACACTAAAACACATCTAAATTAAACACACACCTCAAAGCTCATTTTCCCCTCAATACCCCGCTCTCACCAGTAAATGACTCAAAAGTACCAAACCTCATTTGAAACATCCACATTAAACACCTTGACCCCACATCCATATCTACACTCACAAAGATTTTCAAGCGCTCTGGTTACACAACATCAACCACCGACCTCCAACCCTTTTCTGGAAACATGCATACATCGTCCACATCATCAATCGAAACAAACCATCGAACCTTCACCACCTACAAACCTAGGTCCTCTCAACCATCTTAAAAAATTAATTCTTAACAGAATTAAACCTATTGCACCTATTTCATCTTATCTTGACCATCTCGGAACCACTTCTTTTCAAAGTAACCTCTCAAGCAGATATCTGGAAAAGACCACGAACCGTGGCGTAATTTCTTTAGCGAAGCCGGTTTAGACTGAAGAGAACCGACAGTAAGTCTGCAACTGGCCCTTACTAGATCAATCTGCCCTTGCTTATTGGCGATGTGTGCCTGCTCAGTAATTTATATAGATCTGAAAGTTAAGGTGGGTTTAACCCATCTCTTTAAGGTTGTTTGTTATAGTGGTCATTATCTTTTTTTTTTTTGCAATCTTTGCCTCTCAAGAGGATCATTAAATTTGAACCTTTGGGTATCTATAGTTATACAAATATATTCCCGGATTCTTCTAATGGTGCCTCCCTGCCTCTGTATTCTCGGGTGACCGAGGCAACGTTTGAAATCAGGCTTTTATCCAATTGACCTCTTGTTTGCTCCCTTGATTAAATGCTGCCTTGGTGACATTGGCCAAAAGATTGCTTTAGTTTGCTTATCCTTAAAAATAATGGCAAAAGTTTCCTGGAATAGAGTTCTTATTCTCGCTTCTCTTAATTCTCTCTCTCTTTCTCCCTGACAGACGGGCGCAGTCCGCAAATTAGCGACACGCGGCCGAACTACTCGTCGCAGAACCTTTACGTCCAGCCCCCCACGAGGGGGGGTCCCGATATCATGAAGTCTATGCCCCTCCATGAGCTCGAAGGCAAGAGTAATCTCCGAAGGTAGGTCGCCTTCGTTTAATTAAACGTTTGTGTTTTGTTTGTTTTGGGTTTTCGTTTCCCTTAGTCGAGGGTTTTTTTTTCTCGTTTTTCGTGTCCGGATTGAGTTTTTATTTTTTTATAGGATGAAGTTTTTTTTAGGAGGGGCGGATTTAACTACCCAATTATCGTTCATTGTCTCATGTTGCCAAGATTAGTCGAGTCTTACACTTTTCGGTGGGATCCGAACTATGACTCACGATTCGATAAGACAACCGCCGCAAATTCGGCCTAAATTGAGCTTCTTTCCGGCTCCTAACTAGGCCCAATGCGGCCTAACTTTACTCATGGTCTGAAGCGGTGTTACAGCTCGGGTATGTCGTACCCCCGACCCGCTATCGTAATCAACGGCGGGATGGAAAGTGGGTTATCGTCAGGGTGGAGGGGAAGATTGTGTTTTGTTTCGACACACTCATATCGTGAATGCATTCATCTCGTAATACATGCGAAAGGATGAACGTGTGAATATGAATTGTAAGAATTTGCTGGGACCAGAGTATGAGGCTGGAGCTCTTAGCGTCGTTTGTCCTTTGTCTTGTTTAAATTCAGAGTCGTAAGATGTCGTCTGCCTCGTTCGGGGAACCTGCCTTCGTTGCGCTCAGTTGGGGTCAGTGTCGATGCTTCGCTCTCTTCCTTAACGTCCGCCCCGACCAGTTTACTTTGGCCTTTCCCCACATTTTCATTTACTGTTAACTCCACACATTTCTTCACGAAGCTTCTTAAACATTAGCATTGGCCAGTTTCCCGCAAAGTGGGTATGACTTGCTTGAACGCCACTAAAAACTACCCCTCCCCTCCTACCCCCTTCATTTTGTCCACGCCGAAATGGCCTTTCATTGCTATGTCCATTAGCAACTTTGCAGTCAGGGTTCGTCCTGAGGCAGAAGGCACCAATCACGCCCCCCTCATAACCCCTGTGCATACTGTTACACCCGGTCCCTGGAAGAGCGGCACGATGTCCCGGCCTGAGTGCCAATATTAAAGGCCTGGGGCTCGCTAGGTCCACCAACCTCATTTTTCTTTTTCTAGGGTCATAAATTTTTGGTTGTTTCGAGATTTGACAAATATTCTTTCCGATTACAGTCCTATAAGAAAACCCTCACCTCCTAAACTTAGCTCCCTACCCCTTGCGACCCCAATTCTTAAAGGTGTTTTTCCTTTATCCTTTCGGGAGCCGCCCTCGGGCAGCTCCATCTCTCCCCTAGCTTGTTGCCTCCTCGGCCCCCTGCAATCTTCTAACGGAGCAGCGCCGCCACGGGTCGAGCTCTCGGTGAGAGCAAATGGCTTGAACGAACCTCCTTAGAGGGCCCAACAGTGGGATACCCTGCTTATTCTATTACACTTTGTACCTGGAGGAGGTGCACGTCCTCCCGGCCTGAGTGCACTTTAGGGAGCCCCTGTCACTGGGTTCACATTAATTCTGTGATGGGGGTGGGAAAGTAGTTGGTGCGCTTTTCCTTCGCCCCCTCTCAGCACTATTTTCCCTTTATATTATTATTAGCATTCTTATTATTATTAATTTATATTATTATTTAGTATTATTTTATATTATTAGTATTTACTAGGATTATATATTATCATTTATTATTTTTTGTATAATAATTATTGTGTATTACTATTATTACTGAGTATTATTATTGTGTACTATTATGTATTATTATTAGTATTTATTAGTATGTGATTTATTTATTATTATTTATATTATTATTACAGCAATCCAGTCAAACTTTTCTACCCTCACTTTGTACCAGGAGAAATGTTTCCACCTGTACAGAGTTCGGTCCGGTAGCTATGGTGGACTGCATGCCATCCTGGGATCGCCTAGCACCAGGGTATGATAATAATAGATGCTCACCCAACCTAGTCGTTAGTGGACCTGCGTATCTCTACTATTTATTACATACCCTCCTACCCCTTTCCAAACTTGCTTTCCCATGGACCTACTCACCAATGCCGCAACGGCTTCAAGTTGCTTTCTGACCGCCATTTGATGGAGCGGTCGCCTGCGCCTTATTGCGATGACTGCGTTGTCTCCCAGACTGTTCGGCACATTCCTGTTGAATGTCCCACTTTGGGGGATCTTTGTGTACGTTATCTGTCCCTATATCGGGACGAGCAGGGTCGCTACCGCTTGTCCCTTGTACCCGGGACAAGTTCGTGCTTACCGACTTGTGGACTTTACGACTTTTGCCAGCGCTCGATAGGGACAACCCCCTTAAGGGGGCCAGAGATAACAGATCCCGGCGGTCCGTGCCCCTTAAAGTTCTACATTTGCAGTTTGCAAGGGGTCGGCGTGCCTCCTCCACTTTTCCCCGATGCAAGTCGGTTCGCCGGCCTGAGACGACACGACAAAGAGTACCTCGAATAGTATCTCTGATGCCTTGGGAGGGCTGATGGTCACATTGCCTCCCACCCTGAGATGGACATGGTCTTGTAAGTGACGAGGCCCCAAACGCTCCGAAAAGGTCGCGGCGATTTGCCTTCCTGGCCGCCGTGCTGACGGGATTCAACACCCCGTCCGGCCCCAGCTTAGCCTCTGACCCTTATTTCAAACAGCCTGCATTTATACCCTACTAAATTACTTTCCCGACAACCTCTCCCACAACTCTCTCTGGTCGGCCAGGGTAGACGCCGACCAGCTTCCTCTCACCCATCCATCCCTGATTGGGGCTGAGGGCGAAGAGGACAATGACCCCTTACCCCTGAGCTCCGGTTTGGGGTGGTGGGCTTTTAACAAACTGCTTTATCCCCACCCACACCTTCCTCACATACGCCTTTCTCTCTCCTTTCAATCTCTATCGATTTTACGCCCAGCCCAAAGTGGAGCCACAAAGCCGAAATGCAGCCTGGCCACTGGGCGCAAAGGTGTGGTCGTAAATGATGGAAGCTGGTTCTGTCGGCCCCATGTTCACTCCTTGCAGAGCGGGCTACTGTGGGGGGTGATTAGCGTTTGCTTGCCGTATAACTAATAGGGTCCCCATGCCCAATGATGAGAATCTAAAAATTCAAACTCTTCCCCTCTCCCCTTCAACATCGGTAGAGCCGCCTTCGGGCAGCTCCACAAAAAATTGAGGTCTTCCCACCTGTGCTCTCGCAGGGGACCCTCCCAAACTCTTTAACTGGAGAGGAGGCTTACTCGTCTCCTTTGCCTACGGGTGTAGGAGACTCCCCCTCACCCCTTTCTCTGGAGGTGCTCTCGGGTGCCTCCCTCTTTCCAGCGGCAGTCCTCCCTTTACTTTCCAAGGGGACTGTCAAGAAAGGCAGGCGGCCCATAATTGACCGCTCCCCCGAGAGCGGCACGATAGGGCCAACCCCATTAGGGAAGGACTGAAGCCAGGGTCCGTCGGCCTCTTCCCTCGAAAGACATGCGGGCTCGATTTTGAGCTTAGAGGGGGTCACCGTACGTGCCCCCCCTTCTTACCTGACTAAAGACGATCAAACCAATGGGACCTTGATGTGCTGGGGGGGGGGACACATGGAGCCCCCTTCCCTGAGATAGACAAGGTCCATGAGGCAACCCAGCCCCAGACGGAACGAACCTGGGCTCAGTGCCAAGCACAGAACCTGAGTCCGCCCATATGCAAGGTCCTCCTCAGACGGCTTGGGTCTCCAAGACTTGGAGACCCTTGGGGCTACTGCTGGCGTAGGGGAGAAGAGGGTTCATTCCCCGGCCTCCTCTCCTAAAAAGACAAAACAAATCCCTCGGAGGCGGCCATGATTAGTGCCCTTCGTACACTTGATGGCACGCCTGAGTGTGTGACGCTGCACTCTATCATGAACTTCGTGAAAGGAGTAGTTTATGCCAGGAAACTCGTGGACTACTCTATAGATGACATCACCTTAGAGCTGGCTGACCATGGGGCTATCAAGGTCAACTTGTGATGAGAAAACAGGGAGGGGCCTCGAGACCCCCCATACACTCTTCGTCACGGTCGACTGTGATAAGTTTCCTGAGTCGGTGCGTGGCGGTTGGTATCGCTACCGCGTGAAGGCATTCGTGCCACTGCCGAGGAGATGCTATTACTCTCACCGCTTCGGCCATGTTAATCGCTCGTGTAGACGCGCAAAGTCGGGGTTACCCGAAGTCTGTGTAAGTTGCTACAAGGCCGCACATGATAAGTCCAACTCGTGTGTGGCCAAGTGTGTCAATTGCGGAGAGCCGCACCCCGCATCTTCGAAGCAATGTGGTGCGTTTCTCCTTGAGAAGGAAATCCTGGCCGTTCATGTACAGGATCGCCTCTCAGTTTGCGAGGCTAAGGACTTGGTCCTGGCGTGCGCGGCGTTACCTGGTACATCCTATGCTCTTTTTTTTCAGAAATACACCATCTGCCCCTGTCCCCTCCAAGCCTATGAACACTGTCGTTCCCGCGCCCATTCGGAACCCTTCTGTGGGTTTTACCCACCCCGGGCGCTCCCCTGGTAAAGCTGGTGGCAGAAAAGTTCACATACAGCCCCGGCTAAAACTAAGGCTCCCCTCGTTTCCCCCAGCGTGAACGTTTCCCGTAAGGCGAAACGGCCGTGCGCCTCCACCGAGTCTCTAGACTCAGGAGGCAACACCTCTGAAATTGGTTGTGAGGCCATCTTCTGGGGTTCCTAAAGCTGCCCTTCCCCCAAAGCAGGGCAGCTCTAAATGAGCTTCAGCTACTTCGCCCACACCCAGTGGTGGGTTGGGTGGCTCGAAGACAGTGGGTCCTTCAAAAGATCCACCCCCGCCTCCGAAGCCGTCCCACTCACCTAAGGTTTCGAGGCGAAGGGAGAAAAAGACTAGCATAGCGAGCCCAACCTCTGCCAATAAGTCCTCGAAGGTGATAGCGCCCGGAGTTCTGCCCCCGAGAAGCGTACAGCCATTCCCGTGAGGGTCTTCTTCTCGAAGAGAAGGCCTAGCATCTCCTCCGAGATAGTCCTGGAGGGCATATTCCTTCAATGGAATTGCCGCGGGCCCACTGGGAGGAGTTGCGGAGACTCGTCACGACCCGTTCCCCGTTAGGTATCTGTTTACAGGAAACCATGTTGGGCGCGTGCCCCCTTCCCACCCTCCCGGGGTATAAGGGTTTTGCAACCCCACCACCACGGGATAGGGACCGGGCAGGAGGATGCGCGATTTAGACCCGTCATGATGTCTCCGTTCTTGTCTTTGCTTTAGATACCTCCTTTCTGGCACTAGCTGTGCAGCTGCACTTGGATAGGAGGTACGAGGGTCGGTCAATAATTTTTTCAATTCGGATATAAGGAAACGAGATATGAGGAAAAGTGTTTTATTATTTTTTAATATAACTACCCTCGACTTCAATTCGCTTGGGGCCAGATCTGGACTGTAGGGGGGATGGTTGAGCTCCTCGAATCAGCACTCGCGCAGGGTAGCTTGTGCAACTCTGGCCTTGTGGACTTTGACGACGTTGAAGTCGATCATAGGGTGTGAGGTTTCTAGGGACCCAACGGGCAGAGACCTTGGTCATAGCCAAATTGTTGTGGATGATGTTGATAACACTTCTATGTGATATTCCAAGTTCTCGTTCGATTTCTTCGACCTTCACCCGTCGATTTTCGAGGATCATCCTCTCCACACGGGCCACATTGTCCTCGTTGGTCACGTCTGACGGGCGTCCTGGACGGGGGTCATCTTCAAGGGACTCACGACCATGGCGGAACTCCCTATTCCAGCGAGCTATGGTTTCATAGGAAGGGGCAGTGTCGGTGTACACTGCAACCATGCGTTAATGGATCTCTTTTGCATTCTTGCCTTCCTTGGTCAAAAATTTGATCACTGCGCGGAGATCAACCTTCTCGATTGTTCAAAAATTTGTGACTGACGATCTGCAATCAGCTACTGCTTCTTAAATAGACGAGGAAGGAGCGTGCGGCTGCAGGTCCTGACTTGTGATAACTTGTCCTAACACCCCCACAAACAGCCATCCCCCTTTCCTCTGTTTTGCCGTACCGATTCGCAAAACTTATTGACCGCCCCTCGTACACTGTTATTTCCGCGTACATTTCACCATCAGCCGTCTTCGACGCGGCGGACTTCCGCCGCGTCGTGGCACGGTTGCCGAGGCCCTTTCTCTTGCTCGGAGATCTGAACGCTAGACACCAGCTGTGGGGAGACTAATGATCGACGAGTAACGAGATCGGGCATAACTGCCTGAGAACCGCTTCATTTTTCCGCCTCGATGTATCTTTGTGCTCTCCGGAAGCACGATGACCTCCATGATAGTGATCACTTTCCCATTCAAATATCATTTTCTGGGTTGCTGCTGCCCGAGAGCCCGCCTCGGTGGTACTTGGCGTGGGCGCGGTGATCCGCATTTCAGGAAATGACTCATTTCTTTTCCAGTCGAGGAGTTTACGTCGGGTTATGAGGCCGTTGAGTTCTCTGGCACCGCACGCCGACCACTCCCGTGGTGGTCAGCGGAGTGTGAGACGGCCCTCAAACAGAAGCGTTATGCCTACATGCAGTATAAGCTACGCCCGAACGATTTCACTGTCGGTGTAATTTCGTCTGGCTAGGGCTAGGTTCTGGTATATTTCGAAGCACGCTGGCCCTTCTTAGCGAACATACATTTATTCACTTAATTGGAAGACTCCTTTAGCAGAGTTGTTTAAGCGATTTAAAAGGATTCAGGGCAGGTTCTCGCAGGACCACCCTTCCCGTTATCCAGGAGAATGGGACTGCAATCTTGGACATCGCGTCCCTGGCGGAATCCTTCGCGACCGCTTTCACCGCATTCTCTAGCCGGGATGCTGCTGCACCAACATTCAATGCACGTCTTAAAGGTCGCGGAAAGCCGCCGACTGGACTTTACCTCCAGATGCAGAGAACCTTTCAACGACAGGTTTACTGTTAGTGAGTTGCGTTCCGCTCTCGCTTCGAGCGCGGACACCGCCCCTGGTCCGGACGATGTCCCATACGCCATGCTTCGACTCCTGGGTGAGCGAGGCATGGTCTTTCCGTTAGATTTGTTCGACAGGATCTGGGTAGAGGGTATCCTCCCAGATTCCTGGCGAATCGCTACTGTGCTCGCTCTTCGCAAACCGAGGAGAGATCACTCTACCCCGACCGATTTCCGCCCAATCTCTCTAACTTCCTGCGTGTGCAGACTGATGGAGAAATTGTTAAATGTTAGATTAACATTTTTTTCTGGAAGGTGGAGGCCATCTGTCCTCTAATCAGTGCGGCTTCAGCAAGTTCCACTCCACGTCGGATGCTCTGCTCCGACTGGAAAATGCCGTCTGCGAGGCCTTCCTTCGTAGACAGCACTACGCCACGGTGTTTTTCGATCTGGAGAAGGCCTATGATACCGCATGACGATACGCTATGATGTAGACTCTCCACACGATGGGTCGAGGGGACGCCTCTCAATGTTTATATCTGAATTTTTGAGAGTTCGTCGATTCCGCGTACGGGTGGGCCGAGCCCTCTCAAGGCCCAATGGAGCAAGAAGAGAGTGTCGCTGAGGGAAGTGTCCTCAGTGTCACACTCTTTGCCCTGAGCATCAACGGCATCACCTCGGTCCTGCGGGAAGATGTTCTCGCTACGCTCTACGTGGACGACCTTTCGATCTCTTTTGGCGCGGCCCAGATGCCAACTCTGGAGCGTCGACTCCAACAGGTATTGAACCGGGTCTCTCTTAGCCAAGACTAACCAGTTGCAATTATGCACTTATGCCGCCATCCAGGGCTCCACCCTGACCCAGACTTGTTTCTAAATGGGGTGCACCAAGAAGTGGTGGACTCGCTCCCTTTCCTTGGTGTTGTGTTTGACCGACGTCTCACCTGGGAGGCTCATATTTGCAGCCTTAGGGTCTCTTGGATATTTTTCGCTCAGTACCGGGCTACTGCCTTACTTTTCTATAGATCCTTCGTTTGTTCGAAGCTCGACTACGGCTGCGAGTTTTATACATCTGCATTCGAGTGTGTATTGCGGAAGGTGGACTCGATCCACCCCACCGGCCTCCGCCTGGCGACCGGTGCCTTCCGCACTTCCCCCATTGAGATCCTACTTGTCGATGCTGCGGAGATGCCACTCGCTCTGCGCCGTGCACAGTGCATTATTCGCCTGTACGTGCGAGCCCGGCGCCTCCCTCAGTCGCCAACAGCTCTCACTGCATCCGCAGCTGATCTCGACCGTGCCTATGCGGCCGAGAGATGCCAGTCATACCCTAAGCCCTTTTGGTTTAGGGCCAGGAAACTCCTTCGAGAGATAGGTATAGCTCTCGGGCCGGTGGCCACCCTGTTTCCGCCCACGACGCCACCTTGGAGTTTCCGTCCTTTGACCATTTGTCGCAATGCTTCTGCTCCCAAAGCTTCTACAGCCCCTGGAGTATTGCGTTCTGCCTTTTTGGAGCACACCTCGTGTCACGCTGGAACCGTGCCAGTGTATACGGATGGCTCCAAGTCCCAAGAGGGGGTCGGCTTCCACGCCGTTTCCCCTCTGTTTGAAGTCAGCGGGGCTCTGCGGCTCTTTGCGGCCGAGCCGGTGGCAATACACCACTCGGTACGGGAGATTGCGTGACGTGCCCGGTTCGGAGACCAGATTGTGATCTATAGCGACTCACAAAGCGCCCTGAGTGCTCTCGGGGCATTGGAATCTCCGCATCCCCTGGTTCGCGATATCCGTGACGCCATGGTTTTGGCGAGCCGGGCAAATGTCGAGATTATCTTCTGCTGGGTTCCTGGACATGTAGGAATTGCGGGGAATTTGCGTGCTGATGATGGCGCCAAAGAGTCCGAGATGACTGGGCGACCGGACCAGCGTTTCGCTCTTCCTCACACCGATTACATGGCAGGAATACGGGCTGCTTGGCAAAGAAGATAGGATACGATCGAGGGAAACCTAAATTTGCTTGCCATTGTGCCGCGACTGTTCCCATGGACCTACCCTACAATGTCACCACGGCTTCAGGTTGCTTTCTGTCGTCTCCGAATTGGACTCACTCGCGGGACCCACTACCCTTTGATGGAGCCATCACCTGTACCATATTGTGATGACTGCGCTGTCCCCCAGACCTTTCGGCACATTCTTGTTGCATGTCCCTGTCCTGGTTATGTTCGCGCACCCTACCTGCCTCTGTACCGTGATGAGCGGAGTCCCTACCGATTGTCCCTGTACTTGGGATAAGTTCGTGCACACTGACTTGTGGATTTTGACTTTTTGGAGGAGGCCGGCCTTTTCCCCTTTATTTAACGATTTTTTTTTGGGGGGGGGGGTTGTAGTTTGCACGTTCCTGCGTCGGGGGAGGGCGGGCCTCCTCAGCGTGCTTCCTGCTTTTTTCTCTTTTTTTCTTGTTTTTTTTTTTTACATAGTTATTTTATGTAGCCTAGTACTAGGCTGTCGTATATACGGCGACTTATATCCAATTAGGAGTTCGCCAGATGGGCTCCTAAAAAAAACAAAAGAAAAAAACAACAGCACCAAACGTCAGGATCTTACATGGGGTCGAACCCGGGTTGTGCCAACACTGAACCTGAGTCCCGGCTATGTATAAGCTTCTCCTCAGACGGCTCGGTATCCCGGAGACTCACTAAGAAAGGAGGGAGCTCATCGCCCGGCTCGTGGTCCTTTGACAGCCCAAACCTTCTCTATCTCGGACTAGAATCTCCGTCCGTCCGTCCTAGGGGCTCTTTCTTGCGGTGGAGAGAAGCGGGTTCATTTCCCACCCTCTTCTCTCCAAAAGGGAAAGGACAGAAAAAAGAAGACAAGTGGATTAAGGTTTGCTCTCGCTCGATGAGAGCTCCGGGGACGGGCACATCCGCTGCCGCTTCGGCAAGCGACCAGACCAATATCGGCACGTCCTGCCTCGATACCCGGGTGATCCCATCGTCTGCCCCGTCCTCAGTGCATTATGCGCCTGTACGCGCGAACCCGGGGCCTTCCTCAGTCGCAACCGTTCTCACGGTATTCACAGAAAATCTCAACAGTGCTCATGATGCCGAGTGACGGCCATTAATACCCTAACCCCTTTGGGTTTATGACTAGAGAGCTCGGGGTTAACTCTCGGGCCGGTCGCGCCTCTGGTTACGCACAGGACTCTATATCCCTTCATCACCGAATATGTAGTCGGCTTATGGCAGAAGATGTGGGATGAGCTTCCTCCCACCAAGCTCTATTCCATAAAACCTTCAGTCCTCCCATGGCCCCGTACCATGAGACCACATAAATTGGAGGTTATTTTGTGCCGACTGGGGATAGGCCATTGCCGCCTCACTCATGGGCATTGATGAATGGGCAGCCCCCCCCCCTTTGTGCATCTTGTGCGGTGTGCAGCTGTACATCCTTCACATCTTTGCCGAGTGTCCCTTTTTGAGAAATCTTGGGAGGAGTGTCTTCCCTTTCATTACTGGGCAGATGGACCTCAAAAGGTTCTGCGGGGCGTCTTGTCTGAAACTCATGTTTCTTTTAGTGTGAATAGAATTTTTAATTTTTTAGAAGAATCTAATCTTTTAGCCAAAATTTAATATATTGTTTCATGATTTTATATTCTCTGTTCTTGTATCTATTGTTGATCCATCTATAGTCTTATGTTTTTATCCTTTGTCGAGTTCTCAATAGTTTATTTTTGATCTTTTACACCCCTTGATGGTTTTAAATTTCTGTACTTCCATTCTATTGATCTTAATTTCATAGCTATATTTTTGTATATTCTCCAGTTGCCTATACTTTTATTGAAAATTTTCCTGCAAATTACCCTTCCTTGAATTTGGCTGCGGGCTAGTCCGTTTAGGCTTTGCATCATTTATTTTCGGCACTATTCATTCATTCATGCACAAGACTCTACCATTGAGGTACCACCTTTGACTATTTGTCGCCACGCCTCTGCTCCCAAAGCTTCCACGGCGCCAGAATATTCTGTTCGACCTTTATTTGGAGCACACTTCGTGTGACGCGCTGCATCCGTGTCAGTATACACGGATTGCTTAATTCACAGTAGGGCGTCGGCTTCCACGCCGTATGTCCTCTGTTTTGAATTCAACGGGGTTCTAACAGGCGCTGCGCCTATCTTCACACCCTAGCTGGTTGCAATATAACCCTCGGTACGGTAGATAACGCGTCGTGCCCGGTTCGGAGACGGGATTGTGATATTTATCGAGTCACAAAGCACCCTGAGCTCTCTCGTGGAATTCGAATCTCGGCACTCCCTGGTTATCGGTATCTGTCACGCCACGGTTGCCTCAAGCTGGGTAGATATCAAAATTATATTCTGCTGGGTTCCTGGACATGTGGGAATAGTGGGGAGTTCGCGCCAAAGAGTTCGCGATGACTCGGCAACCAGACCAGCGCTTCGCTCTTTTTCAGACCGACTACATGGCTGGAATCAGGGCAAAGAAGATGCGAGACAGCTGAGGGAAAGTTGCGTGCCATTGTGCCGCGGCGGCTGTTGCTATAGACCCCCTCCCCCTCCCCGCTCTTCGTTGCAAGGGTAGGCAAAGAGCGGGAGGACTGCAATATGCCACCAACCAGCGTGACCCAAGGGAGGGTCAACCGTTCTGTGTCATGGAGGGTAGGGGGGTTATAAGAAACCTCATTCGACAGGTTCTGGGATGGAAGAGTGATGTGTCGTGTGGGGGGAGAGGAAGAGGCAACACTGCTGGGATTTCCTGTGTTATGATGACGGGCATACGTAGCCAGAACTGTCTGTCGGTATGCCTTAGACTCGACGCATCGCACCCTGTAAGGGGTGCGGTGATTTGCTATCCTGGCCGCCGTGCTGACGGGATCCAGCGCTCCGTCTGGCCCTAGCTTAGCCACTCATCCTTCCTTCAGATAGCCTGTGTTTCTCCCCTACTTCGTCGCTTTTCATACAACCTCTCCCACAACTTTCAATGGTCAGCCTCTAATTTCACAGGGTAGATGCTGATCTTCTTCTCAAGCCAACCGTCCCGGATCGGGGCTGAGGGGGGAGGGTTCAATGTTCCCTAACCCCTGAGCTCCGGTTCGGGATGGGTTTTTTTTAAAAAAACCTGCTTCATCCCCATCCATACCTTCCTCACATCCCTTTTCCTCTCCTCTTCACATTCTATCCATTTTTACGCCGCGTCTAAGGTGGAGCCGCCATGCCGATGGACTGCCAGGCCACCAGGCGGGAGGGGTGGTCCCAAATGGCGGCGCCTGGCTCTGCCAGGCCTGTAAGCACCTCTTGCAGTGCGGGCAACTGCGAGAGGTGATGAGCGGTTGCATCCCGTAATAAAAAGAGGGTCACCATGCCCAATGATGATTCCAACCAAAAAAAAACCTTTAACTCCCCCTGTAGAAACGACGGAGCCGCTCTTGGGCAGCTCCACAGAAAAATTGGAGGTTCCTTCCCCTGTGCTTGCGCAGGGGACCCTCCATATCTCTTCAACTGGAGAGGAGGCTTACTCCTCTCCTTCGCTTACGGGTGTACGGGACTCCTCCTCACCCCCGTCTGTGGAGGTGCTTTCGGGCACCTCCCTTTTACCAGCGGCAGTCCCCTCTGTTCTTTCCAAAGGGACTGCCAAGAAAGCCAGCAGGCACCCCTTAGCCAGCGGCTCGGTAGGGCAAACCACCTTAGGGGGGAGAGGGTAGCCAGGCCCCTTCTGTCGCTTCCCTCAAAAGACCTGCTGGCAAGAATAATGAACCTTGCCGGGGTCAAGGCCCATGCCTCCCTACACAAGACTAGTGACGATACTGCCAACGGGACCTGCGATGTCTTGGGAGGGGGGGGGGAGGCCAACTGGAGGCCCCCCATGAGATAGACATGGTCCTTGAGGAAACCTAGCCTCAATGGAATTGCCGTGGACTCCGGGCCAACTGAGAGGAGCTGCGGAGGCTCGTCTCGTCCCGTTCCCCGTTAGCTATCTTTTTGCAGGAGGCCATGCTAGGCGCGTGCCCCCTGCCCGCCCTCCCGGGGTATAAGGGTCTTGCGACCCCCCACCGAGGGATGGCCGGGCTGGGGGGTGCGCGGTTTACACCTGGCATGATGTATCCGTTCTTCCTTTCTCTTTAGATACCCCCTTTCAGGCAGTGGCTGTGCAGCTGCACCTGGATAGGAGGTATACTATCATTTCTGCGTACATTCCACCGTCAGCTGACTTCGACGCGGGGGAATTCCGCCACGTCGTGGCACGGTTGCCGAGGCCCTATCTCTTGCTTGGAGATCTGAACGGCAGGCATCCTCTCTGGGGAGATTACTCCATAAATCCCAGGGGACAAGTCCTTGCCGATCTGATCGAAGAGCTTGAGGTGGGTGTCCTAAACGTGGATGAGTTTACGCATCACTGTCCGAGAACCGCTTCATTTTCTTGCCTTGACCTATCTTTGTGCTCTTCGGATACACAGCCTGATTTTGATTTGGGGGTGGTCGATGACCTCCATGGTAGTGATCACTTTCCCATTCAAATATCATTTTCAGGGCAACTTCCGCCTGAGAGCCCACCTCGGTGGTGCTTGGCGCGGGCGCGGTGGCCTGCATTTCAGGAAATGACTGAATTTTCTATCTCAGTCGAGGAGTTTAGGTCGGTAGATGATGCCGTTGAGTTCTCCGGCAACCTCATCGCCGTGGGCCTGACCACTATTCCTAGGACGTCTGGCCGTTTTGCACGCCGACCACTCCCATGGTGGTCGGCCGAGTGTGAGACGGCCCTCAAACAGAAGCGTTATGCCTACATGCGCTATAAGCGCCGCTCGAACGATTTCACTGTCGCTGAATTTCGTAGGGCTAGGGCTAGGTTCCGGTATATTTCGAAGCACGCCCGCCGCTCTTCTTGGCGGGCATACGTGTCTTCACTTAACGGGAAGACCCCTTTAGCTGAGGTGTGGAAGCGAGTCAAAAGGATTCGGGGCAAGTTCTCGCAGGACCGCCCCGTAAGGGGCGCGGCGATTTGCCATCCTGGCCGCCGTGCTGACGGGATCCAGCGCTCCGTCCGGCCCCAGCTTAGCCTCTCTTCCTTCCTTCAGATAGCCCGATTTCTCCCCTACCTCGTCGCTTTTCATACAACCTCTCCCACAACTTTCTCTGGTCAGCCTCTAATTTCACAGGGTAGAATGCTGACCTTCTTCTCAAGCCAACCACCCCGGATCGGGGCTGAGGGGGGGAGGGGACATTGTTCCCTAACCCCTCAGCTCCGGTTCGGGATGGGGTTTTTTTAACAACCTGCTTCATCCCCACCCACATCTTCCTCACATCCCTTTTCCTCTCCTCTTCACAACCTATATTTTTTACGCCGTGTCCAAGGTGGAGCCGCCATGCCGAAGGACTGCCAGGCCACCAGGCGGGAGGGGTGGTCCCGAATGGCGGCGCCTGGCTCTGCCGGGCTTGTAAGCACCTCTCGCAGTGCGGGCAACTGCGAGAGGTGATGAGCTATTGCGTCCCGTAATCAAAAGAGGGTCACCATGTCCATGTATGAAAAAAAACAAAAACCCCAACCCCCAACTTCCCCAAAAACATCTACGGAGCCGCCCTCGGGCAGCTCCACCGAGAAAATGGAGGTCCCTCCCCTTGTGCTTGCGCAAGGGACCCTCCATAATTCTTTAACCGGAGAGGAGGCTTACTCCTCTCCTACGCCTACGGGTGTAGGGGACTCCCCCTCACCCCCTTCTCTGGAGGTGCTTTCGGGCACCTCCCTATCTCCAGCGGCAGTCCCTCCTTTGCTTTCTAAGGGGACTGCCAAGAAAGCCAGCAGGCAGCCCATTGCCGACCGCCCCTCGTGCAAGCGGCTCGGTAGGGCAAACCCCCTTAGGGGGGAGAGGGAAGCCAGGCCCCTTCGGTCGCTTCCCTCAAAAGACCTGCTGGCAAGAATTTTGAACCTTGCTGGGGTCAAGGCCTGTGCCTCCACACACCACCTGACTAGTGACAATACTGCCAAGGGGACCTGCGATGTCCTGGGAGGGGATGGCCAACTGGAGGCCCCTCCTGTGATAGACATGGTCCTTGAGGAGACCCAGCCCCAGACGGTAGGGCCTTCCATGGGGGGGAATTCGGGCTCGGCGCCAAGCACCGAACCCGAATCCGCCCCTATGCAAGGTCCTCCTCAAATGGCTGAGGGCTCCGAGGCAGTAGAAGGAGGGGAGGGATCTCCTCCGACAGGTGCCCCTACGACAACCAGGACCTTCTCCATTTCGGAGAGGGACCTGGCTGAGGCTGGTCCATCTGGCCTGGGGACTTCTGCCGGCGGAGGTGAAAAGCGGGTTCATTCCCCGCCCTCCTCTCCTAAAAAGAAAAAGACTAAAAAGACTCAAAAGACGAAGAAGACTCGGGGCTCCTCTCCATCCGCGGGGGCTGCGGGGACGGATGGGTCTGCTGCCACTTTGGTAGGCGACCAAGCCAAGATCGGCACATCCGGCCCCTCTACCCCCTCGTGTGCGGAGCCCATGACTACGACTAAGACCAAGAATGCACAGGGCGGAGCCTCGATGACATCGGGGCCCGTGATTCAGAGGTTACCTGGCGTTTTCGAGCCCGCTGGCTTCAAACGCTTCCTCGTTATTCGCTCCACTGATGGCACCATGTTGTCCAAGGGCAACATGATCCATCAGAGGAGAGGATTAGCTAGTGCAATTGGTAGAGAGCCGAAGGTAACCCGTTTCTCGGACGGGAGCCTTCTGGCGAATGCGGCGAATCCCGCCGAGGCGGCCAAGATAAGTGCTCTTCGGACACTTCATGGCACCCCGGTGAGTGTGACGCCGCACTCTACCATGAACTTTGTGAAAGGAGTAGTTTATGCGAGGGAACTCGTTGACTACTCCATTGAGGACATCACCCTAGAGCTGGCCGACCATGGGGCGGTCAAGGTCGAACGTGTGATGAGAAAACAGGGAGGGGCCTCGAGACCCACCCCTACACTCTTCGTCACGTTCGACTGTGACAAGCTCCCTGAGTCGGTGCGTGCCGGTTGGTACCGCTACCGCGTGAAGGCATTCGTGCCACTGCCGCGGCGGTGCTATTACTGCCACCGCTTCGGCCATACGAATCGATCATGTAGACGTGCAAAATCGGGGTCACCCGAAGTCTGTGTAAATTGCTCCAAGGTCGCACACGATAAGTCCAAATCGTGTGTGGCCAAGTGTGTCAATTGCGGAGAGCCGCACCCTGCTTCTTCGAAGCAATGTGGTGCATATCTCCTTGAGAAAGAAATCCTGGCCGTTCAGGCCCAGGATCGACTCTCATTCCGCGAGGCAAAGGACTTGGTCCTGGCGCGCCCGGCTCTGCCTGGGACGTCATATGCCTCAATAGTTAGAAAGCACCCTCTGCTCCTGGCCCATCCAGGCCAACGAGCACGGTTGTTTCCGCGCCCATTCGGAGCCCTTCTGTGGGCTCTACCCAACCTGGGCGCTCCCCTGGTAAAGCTGGCGGCAAAAAGGGTTCATACCCTGCCCCGGCTAAAACCAGGGCTCCCTCCTCTTCCCCCAGCGTGACCGTTTCGCGTAAAGCGAAACGGTCACGCGCCTCCACCGAGTCGTTAGACTCACAGGAGGCAACACCCCTGAAGATGGTCGCTAGGCCATCTTCCGGGGTTCCTAAAGCTGTTCCCCGAAAGGAGGACAGCAACAAAGGAGCTTCGGCCCCTTTGCCCACGCCCCGAGATGGAGCGAGTGGCTCGGAGACGGTGGTTCCTCGAAAAGAGGGCCCCCCGCCTCCGAAGCCGCAACGCCCGCCTAAAGTTTCGAGGCGGAGGGAGGAAAAGACTCGCATGGCGAGCCCAACCTCCCCCAATAAGTCCTCGAAGGCGACAGCGCCTTCAGCGCTTTGTCCGGCCAACAGCGCCCGGGGTTCTGCCCCCGGGAAGCGTACGGCCATTCCCGTGAGGGTCTTCAATTCGAGGAGGGCCCCCGCGTCTCCTCCGAGCTAGGCCTGGAGGGCATATTCCTTCAATGGAATTGCCGTGGACTCCGGGCCAACTGGGAGGAGCTGCGGAGGCTCGCCTCATCCCGTTCCCCGTTAGCTATTTTTTTGCAGGAGACCATGCTAGGCGCGTGCCCCCTGCCTGCCCTCCCGGGGTATAAGGGTCTTGCGACCCAACCACCGCGGGACGGCCGGGCTGGGGGATGCGCGGTTTACACCCGGCATGATGTCTCCGTTCTTCCTTTCTCTTTAGATACCTCCTTTCAGGCAGTGGCTGTGCAGCTGCACCTGGATAGGAGGTATACTATCATTTCTGCGTACATTCCACCGTCAGCTGACTTCGACGCGGGGGACTTTCGCCGCGTCGTGGCACGGTTGCCGAGGCCCTATCTCTTGCTTGGAGATCTGAACGGCAGGCATCCTCTCTGGGGAGATTACACCATAAATCCCAGGGGACAAGTCCTTGCCGATCTGATCGAAGAGCTTGAGATGGGTGTCCTAAACGTGGATGAGTTTACGCATCACTGTCCGAGAACCGCTTCATTTTCTTGCCTTGACCTATCTTTGTGCTCTTCGGATGCACAGCCTGATTTTGATTGGGGGGTGGTCGATGACCTCCATGGTAGTGATCACTTTCCCATTCAAATATCATTTTCAGGGCAACTGCCGCCTGAGAGACCACCTCGGTGGTGCTTGGCGCGGGCGCGGTGGCCTGCATTTCAGGAAATGACTGAATTCTCTATCTCAGTCAAGGAGTTTAGGTCGGTAGATGAGGCCGTCGAGTTCTTCTCCGGCAACCTCATCGCCGTGGGCCTGACTACTATTCCTAGGACGTCTGGCCGTTTTGCACGCCGACCACTCCCATGGTGGTCGGCCGAGTGTGAGACGGCCCTCAAACAGAAGCGTTATGCCTACATGCGCTATAAGCGCCGCCCGAACGATTTCACCGTCGCTGAATTTCGTCGGGCTAGGGCTAGGTTCCGGTATATTTCGAAGCACGCCCGCCGCTCTTCTTGGCGGGCATACGTGTCTTCACTTAACGGGAAGACCCCTTTAGCTGAGGTGTGGAAGCGAGTCAAAAGGATTCGGGGCAAGTTCTCGCAGGACCCCCCTCCCGTTCTCCAGGAGAATGGGACCGCAATCTCGGACCCCGCGTCCGTGGCGGAATCCTTAGCGACCGCTTTTTCCGCATTCTCTAGCCGTGATGCTGCTCCGCCAGCATTCAATGCACGTCGTGATGTCGCGGAAGGCCGCAGGCTGGACTTTACCTCCAGAGGCGGAGAACCCTTCAACGACAAGTTTACTGTGAGTGAGTTGCGTTCCGCTCTCGCTTCGTGCGCGGACACCGCCCATGGTCCGGACGATGTCCCGTACGCCATGCTTCGACACCTGGGTGAGCGAGGCATGGCCTTTCTATTAGATTTGTTCAACAGGATCTGGGTGGAAGGTCTCCTCCCAGACTCCTGGCGAATCGCTACTGTGCTCGCCTTTCGCAAGCCGGGGAGAGATCACTCTACTCCGACCGGTTTCCGCCCAATCTCTCTAACCTCTTGCGTGTGCAAGTTGATGGAGAAATTGGTAAATGTTAGATTAGCCTATTTCCTGGACAGCGGAGGCCATCTGTCTTCTGCACAGTGCGGCTTCCGTAAGTTCCACTCCACGTCGGATGCTCTGCTCCGACTGGAA
This sequence comes from Ceratothoa steindachneri, assembly GCA_963969495.1. Lineage (NCBI taxonomy): Eukaryota > Metazoa > Arthropoda > Malacostraca > Isopoda > Cymothoidae > Ceratothoa > Ceratothoa steindachneri. The sequence continues at coordinate 157,902,200 of OZ018327.1, forward strand.
AATGCCGTCTGCGAGGCTTTCCTTCGTAGACAGCACTACGCCACGGTGTTTTTTGATCTGGAGAAAGCCTATGATACCGCATGGCGATACGGTATCATGGAGACTCTCCACACGATGGGGGCGAGGGGACGCCTCCCAATGTTTATATCTGAATTTTTGCGAGATCGTCGATTCCGCGTACGGGTGGGGGGAGCCCTCTCCGGCCCAAAGGCCAGGAAGAGGGTGTCCCGCAGGGAAGTGTCCTCAGTGTCACACTCTTTGCCCTGAGCATCAACGGCATCACCTCGGTGCTGCCGGAAGATGTTCTCGCTACGCTCTACGTGGACGACCTTTCGATCTCTTTTGGCGCGGCCCAGATGCCAACTCTGGAGCGCCGACTCCAACAGGCATTGAACCGCGTCTCTTGCTATGCCAAAGCGCACAGGTTTCGGTTTTCTTTGGCCAAGACTAAGGTGGTGCACTTCTGCCGCCATCCACGGCTTCACCCCGACCCAGATTTGTTTCTTAATGGGGTGCGCCTGGATGTGGTTGAGTCGCACCGTTTCCTTGGTCTTGTATTCGACCGACGCCTCACCTGGGAGGCTCACATTCGCAGCCTTAGGGTCTCTTGTACCCGCGCCATGGACATTCTCCGTTCCGTGACGTTCAGCGCTTGGGGCGCTGATAGGGCTACCGCCTTACTTTTTTATCGATCCTTTGTTCGCTCGAAGCTCGACTACGGATGCGAGTTTTATGCATCAGCAGCCGAGCGTTTATTGCGGAAGGTGGATTCGATCCACCACACCGGCCTTCGCCTTGCGACCGGTGCCTTCCGCACTTCCCCCATTGAGAGCCTGTTGGTCGATGCTGGGGAGATGCCACTCGCTCTGCGCCGCGTGCAGTGCATCACTCGCCTGTACGCGCGAGCCCGGCGCCTCCCCCAGTCGCCAACAGCTCTCACTGCATCCGCAGCTGATCTCGATGGTGCCTATGCCGCCGAGAGACGCCAGTCATACCCTAAGCCCTTTGGGTTTAGGGCCAGGAAACTCCTTCGAGAGGTAGATATAGCTCTCGGGCCGGTGGCGCCCCTGGTTCTGCCCAGGACGCCACCCTGGAGGGTACCACATTTGGCTATTTGTCGCCACGCCTCTGCTCCCAAAGCTTGTACTGCGCCGGGAGTATTGCGTTCGATCTTTTTGGAGCACACATCGTGTCACGCTGGTACCGTGCCAGTGTATACGGATGGCTCCAAGTCCCAAGAGGGGGTCGGCTTCCACGCCGTATCCCCTCTGTTTGAAGTCAGCGGGGCTCTACCAGGCGCTGCGTCTGTCTTCACGGCCGAGCTGGTGGCAATACACCACTCGGTACGGGAGATTACGCGACGTGCCCGGTTCGGAGACCGGATTGTGATTTATAGCGACTCACAAAGCGCCCTGAGTGCTCTCGGGGCATTGGAATCTCCGCATCCCCTGGTTCGCGAAATCCGTGACGCCACGGTTTTGGCGAGCCGGGCAGATGTCGAGATTATCTTCTGCTGGGTTCCTGGACATGTAGGAATTGCGGGGAATGAGCGCGCCGATGAGGGCGCCAAAGAGTCCGCGAGGACTCTGCGACCGGACCAGCGTTTCGCTCTTCCTCACACTGACTACATGGCAGGAATACGGGCAGCTCTTCGGACTGCATGGCAAAGAAGATGGGAGACGGTCGAGGGGAACTTAAAGTTGCGTGCCATTGCGCCGCGACTGTTGCCATGGACCTATCCCCCAATGCCGCGGCGGCTTCAGGTTGCTTTCTGTCGTCTTCGAATCGGACACACTCGTGTGACGCATCGTTACTTGGTGGAGCGCTCGCATGTGCCCTATTGCAACGACTGCGTCGTCCCCCAGACTGTTCGGCATATTCTTGTCGAATGTCCCAGTCTGGGTGATCTTCGCGCACGATACCTGTCTCGGTACCGGGATGGGCGGGGTCGCTACCGCCTGTCCCTTGTACTCGGGACGAGTGCGTGCACCATGACTGGTGGACTTATTGACTTTTTGGGGGAAGCCGGCCTTCTCCCCTTTATTTAAGGTTCCTTTTTTTGTTATTGTTTTGTTTTAGATTGCACTCTCCTGCACCGGGGTGAGGGGGACCTCCCCCCGCTGCCGGAGATTGCTTCGATTGTTAAGTTTTTCAAATTTATATTGATTGTTAAGTTTTCATATTTTAACTTTAAAGTAGCCTAATTCTAGGCTGTCGTGTTTTTCGGCGACTTATGCCCAAGTGGGTAGTTGCCAGATGGGCTCTATAAAAAAAAAAAAAAAAAAAAAAAAATCTCGCAGGACCGCCCTCCCGTTCTCCAGGATAATGGGACCGCAATCTCGGACCCCGCGTCCGTGGCGTAATCCTTAGCGACCGCTTTTTCCTCATTCTCTAGCCGTGATGCTTTTCCGCCAGCATTCAATGCACGTCGTGATGTCGTGGAAAGCCGCCGGCTGGACTTTACCTCCAGAGGCGGAGAACCCTTCAACGACAAGTTTACTGTGAGTGAGTTGCGTTCCGCTCTCGCTTCGTGCGCGGACACCGCCCATGGTCCCGACGATGTCCCGTACGCCATGCTTCGACACCTGGGTGAGCGAGGCATGGCCTTTCTGTTAGATTTGTTCAACAGGATCTGGGTGGAAGGTCTTCTCCCAGACTCCTGGCGAATCGCTACTGTGCTCGCCTTTCGCAAACCGGGGAGAGATCACTCTACTCCGACCGGTTTCCGCCCAATCTCTCTAACCTCTTGCATGTGCAAGTTGATGGAGAAATTGGTAAATGTTAGATTAGCCTTTTTCCTGGACAGCGGAGGCCATCTGTCTTCCGCACGGTGCGGCTTCCGCAAGTTCCACTCCACGTCGGATGCTCTACTCCGACTGGAAAATGCCGTCTGCGAGGCTTTCCTTCGTAGACAGCACTACGCCACGGTGTTTTTCGATCTGGAGAAGGCCTATGATACCGCAGGGCGATTCGGTATCATGGAGACTCTCCGCACGATGGGGGTGAGGGGACGCCTCCCAATGTTTATATCTGAATTTTTGAGAGATCATCGATTCCGCGTACGGGTGGGGGGGAGCCCTCTCCGGCCCAAAGGAGCAGGAAGAGGGTGTCTCGCAGGCAAGTGTCCTCAACGGCATCACCTCGGTGCTGCCGGAAGATGTTCTCGCTACGCTCTACGTGGACGACCTTTCGATCTCTTTTGGCGCGTCCCAGATCTCAACTCTGGAGCGTCGACTCCAACAGGCATTGAACCGCGTCTCTCGCTATGCCGAAGCGCACAGGTTTCGGTTTTCTTTGGCTAAGACCAAGGTGGTGCACTTCTGCCGCCATCCACGGCTTCACCCCGACCCAGATTTGTTTCTTAATGGGGTGCGCCTGGATGTGGTTGAGTCGCACCGTTTCCTTGGTCCTGTATTCGACCAACGCCTCACCTGGCAGGCTCATATTCGCAGCCTTAGGGTCTCTTGTACCCGCGCCATGGACATTCTCCGTTCCGTGACGTTCAGCGCTTGGGGCGCTGATAGGGCTACTGCCTTACTTTTTTATCGATCCTTTGTTCGCTCGAAGCTCGACTACGGATGCGAGTTTTATGCATCAGCAGCCGAGCGTTTATTGCGGAAGGTGGATTCGATCCACCATACCGGCCTTCGCCTTGTGACCGGTGCCTTCCGCACTTCCCCCATTGAGAGCCTGTTGGTCGATGCTGGGGAGATGCCACTCGCTCTGCGCCGCGTGCAGTGCATCACTCGCCTGTACGCGCGAGCCCGGCGCCTCCCTCAGTCTCCAACAGCTCTCACTGCATCCGCAGCTGATCTCGATGGTACCCATGCCGCCGAGAGACGCGAGTCATACCCTAAGCCCTTTGGGTTTAGGGCCAGGAAACTCCTTCGAGAGGTAGATATAGCTCTCGGGCCGGTGGCGCCCCTGGTTCTGCCCAGGACGCCACCCTGGATGGTACCACATTTGGCTTTTTGTCGCCACGCCTCTGCTCCCAAAGCTTGTACTGTGCCGGGAGTATTGCGTTCGACCTTTTTGGAGCACACATCGTGTCACGCTGGAACCGTTCCAGTGTATACGGATGGCTCTAAGTCCTAAGAGGGGGTTGGCTTCCACGCTGTATCCCCTCTGTTTGAAGTCAGCGGGGCTCTACCAGGTGCTGCGTCAGTCTTCACGGCCGAGCTGGTGGCCATACACCACTCGGTACGGGAGATTACGCGACGTGCCCGTTTCGGAGACCGGATTGGGATCTATAGCCACTCACAAAGCGCCCTGAGTGCTCTCGGGGCATTGGAATCTCCGCACCCCCTGGTTCGCGATATCCGTGACGCCACGGTTTTGGGACAGCGGAGGCCATCTGTCTTCTGCACAGTGCGGCTTCCGTAAGTTCCACTCCACGTCGGATGCTCTGCTCCGACTGGAAAATGCCGTCTGCGAGGCTTTCCTTCGTAGACAGCACTACGCCACGGTGTTTTTTGATCTGGAGAAGGCCTATGATACCGCATGGCGATACGGTATCATGGAGACTCTCCACACGATGGGGGTGAGGGGACGCCTCCCAATGTTTATATCTGAATTTTTGCGAGATCGTCGATTCCGCGTACGGGTGAGGGGAGCCCTCTCCGGCCCAAAGGCCAGGAAGAGGGTGTCCCGCAGGGAAGTGTCCTCAGTGTCACACTCTTTGCCCTGAGCATCAACGGCATCACCTCGCTGCTGCCGGAAGATGTTCTCGCTACGCTCTACGTGGACGACCTTTCGATCTCTTTTGGCGCGTCCCAGATCCCAACTCTGGAGCGTCGACTCCAACAGGCATTGAACCGCGTCTCTCGCTATGCCGAAGCGCACAGGTTTCGGTTTTCTTTGGCTAAGACCAAGGTGGTGCACTTCTGCCGCCATCCACGGCTTCACCCCGACCCAGATTTGTTTCTTAATGGGGTGCGCCTGGATGTGGTTGAGTCGCACCGTTTCCTTGGTCCTGTATTCGACCAACGCCTCACCTGGCAGGCTCATATTCGCAGCCTTAGGGTCTCTTGTACCCGCGCCATGGACATTCTCCGTTCCGTGACGTTCAGCGCTTGGGGCGCTGATAGGGCTACTGCCTTACTTTTTTATCGATCCTTTGTTCGCTCGAAGCTCGACTACGGATGCGAGTTTTATGCATCAGCAGCCGAGCGTTTATTGCGGAAGGTGGATTCGATCCACCATACCGGCCTTCGCCTTGCGACCGGTGCCTTCCGCACTTCCCCCATTGAGAGCCTGTTGGTCGATGCTGGGGAGATGCCACTCGCTCTGCGCCGCGTGCAGTGCATCACTCGCCTGTACGCGCGAGCCCAGCGCCTCCCTCAGTCGCCAACAGCTCTCACTGCATCCGCAGCTGATCTCGATGGTGCCTATGCCGCCGAGAGACGCCAGTCATACCCTAAGCCCTTTGGGTTTAGGGCCAGGAAACTCCTTCGAGAGTTAGATATAGCTCTCGGGTCGGTGGCGCCCCTGGTTCTGCCCAGGACGCCACCCTGGAGTGTACAACATGTGGCTATTTGTCGCCACGCCTCTGCTCCCAAAGCTTGTACTGCGCCGGGAGTATTGCGTTCGACCTTTTTGGAGCACACATCGTGTCACGCTGGTACCGTGCCAGTGTATACGGATGGCTCCAAGTCCCAAGAGGGGGTCGGCTTCCACGCCGTATGCCCTCTGTTTGAAGTCAGCGGGGCTCTACCAGGCGCTGCGTCTGTCTTCACGGCCGAGCCGGTGGCAATACACCACTCGGTACGGGAGATTACGCGACGTGCCCGTTTCGGAGACCGGATCGTGATCTATAGCGACTCACAAAGCGCCCTGAGTGCTCTCGGGGCATTGGAATCTCCGCATCCCCTGGTTCGTGAAATCCGTGACGCCACGGTTTTGGCGAGCCGGGCAGATGTCGAGATTATCTTGTGCTGGGTTCCTGGACATGTAGGAATTGCGGGGAATGAGGGCGCCAAAGAGTCCGCGAGGACTCTGCGACCGGACCAGCGTTTCGCTCTTCCTCACACTGACTACATGGCAGGAATACGGGCAGCTCTTCGGACTGCATGGCAAAGAAGATGGGAGACTGTCGAAGGGAACTTAAAGTTGCGTGCCATTGCGCCGCGACTGTTCCCATGGACCTATCCCCCAATGCCGCGGCGGCTTCAGGTTGCTTTCTGTCGTCTCCGAATCGGCCACACTCGTGTGACGCATCGCTATTTGATGGAGCGCTCGCCTGCGCCCTATTGCAACGACTGCGTCGTCCCCCAGACTGTTCGGCACATTCTTGTCGAATGTCCCAGTCTGGGTGATCTTCGCGCATGACACCTGTCCCGGTACCGGGATGGGCGTGGTCGCTACCGCCTGTTCCTTGTACTCGGGACGAGTGTGTGTACTTTGACTGGTGGACTTATTGACTTTTTGGGGGAGGCCGGCCTTCTCCCTTTCATTTAACCCGGTTTAATTGTTGTTGTTTTTGTTATTGTTTTTGTTATTGCTTAGTTATTGTCATTGTTATTTCTTTTTATTGTTTCCTGTTCAATTTTTTAAAGTAGCCTAGAACTAGGCTGTTTGTTTACGGCAACTTATGCCTTAGTCGGCAGTCGGCAGTCGCCAGATAGCCCCTTAATTAAAAAAATTAAAAAAAAAACAAAAACGCCACGGTTTTGGCGAGCCGGGCAGATGTCGAGATTATCTTCTGCTGGGTTCCTGGACATGTAGGAATTGCGGGGAATGAGGGCGCCAAAGAGTCCGCGAGGATTCTGCGACCGGACCAGCGTTTCGCTCTTCCTCACACCGACTACATGGCAGGAATACGGGCAGCTCTTCGGACTGCTTGGCAAAAAAGATGGGGCACGGTTGAAGGGAACTTAAAGTTGCGTGCCATTGCGCTGCGACTGTTCCCATGGACCTATCCCCCATTGCCGCGGTGGCTTCAGGTTGCTTTCTGTCGTCTCCGAATCGGGCACACTCGTGTGACGCATCGCTATTTGATGGAGCGCTCGCCTGCGCCCTATTGCAACGACTGCGTCGTCCCCAAGACTGTTCGGCACATTCTTGTCGAATGTCCCAGTCTGGGTGATCTTCGCGCATGACACCTGTCCCGGTACCGGGATGGTCGGGGTCGCTACCGCCTGTCCCTTGTACTCGGGATGAGTGCGTGCACATCGACTGGTGGACTTGTTGACTTTTGGGGGGAGGCCGGCCTTCTCCCTATTATTTAAGCAGGGTTTTTTGTTTTGTTTGTTTTGTTTTTTTGCATTTGTTTTGTTTTGTTTTTTCCTTTAGGTTGCACGCTCCTGCGCCGGGGGGACCTCCCCCCGACGCAGGAGCTTGCTTCCTTTCCCCCATTTGGTTTTTTTTTTCGTTTCTTTAATTTTATTTTAAAGTAGCCTAGAACTAGGCCAGTTTTAATACGGCGACTAATGCCCAAGTAGGCAGTCGCCAGATGAGCTCTTAAAAAAAAAAAATAAAATAAAATAAAATCCACGCATCGCATGTCTGAGTGGCGGCCGCTCAGTGACCAGTATTTTTTTCCGGGAACTGAACCCGCTACCCAGGGGGTAGAAATCCAACACCTTATTTCACTGAGCCACCGAGATTTTCCCCTCGAATTTATAACGCAATAGCAACGAGGCTGTGTCGCGCGGAAAGTTTGTAAGTCAAGATGTATAACGTGGTGATGTGCGGAAGATAGAGAACGCCAAATCCTCCTCTTTTAGGCATTGGGGCCGCCAAGGCTAACTGCGGGTCTTGTGGCAGGGAGTTTGTGTTTTCTTCCTCATTTTCAATGGCCCTTTATTTTTATTGTCACCTTAATTCACCCAACACTTAATCGCGACGGCTTCTTCCTCTTCGCCAGTCTCTCTCTACCCCACCACATCTATCTTGTCGACACCCAATTAGTTCTTCGCTCCCTTCAGGTGTGAGGGAGAGGCATGCATATTCATATATCATTTGTGAGTGGATGTTGACGTGATGTGTCCATTGTTCTCGCCCTTTCTTCTTTTGCTTTCAATCATTTGCTTAGTATCGTTATCACCTCCGTCTGTTTGTCTCTCTAATACACACACTCAGTGTTGTGTTTGGCTTGGAATCAATTGGATTTTTAAAGTCTTCTCCTCCTTTACTTTGTGGAATAATCGAGCGAATTCGCCCCCGGTTATTCGACTAGCAGGAAGGTCCCTTAGAGTGAAGGGCTACAGACAGTTTGGGAGGCTTCGTGGCGCCCTGTTTCGGGTCTCAACTCAGTAATCATCAAATTCTAAAAGGTTGCATAAATTTCCTTTTGAAACACGAATTCAAAATAGCCATTTGCCTGCTTTTTCTGTCTAAATGACGATGCCAACTCAAGTGTCTTCAAACGAGAATATATAATACTGTAATATTCAGGAGCATGCATTATTAAGTAATAGTAATATCATAGTTTGTAAGGTCTGCATTAAATGTGCCGTTCATTCATTTTGCTCGCTTTGGTACACAGGTACCCGAATCAGATGGGGTTTTCTGCCGACGGGGGTTTCGGGTGCGATGACTTAAATTCACCCTCGGACGATGCGCCCCCACCCCCGCGGCCACCCCTCCCTCGCCCTGAAGACTACTTCTCGCGAAACGCACCGCCTCACGCCGGGGCACTCGCTGACCCACATTCACCCGCTAAAGAGAATGGACCCCCACCGTATGTTTTCGTCCTGCCAATGCACGCACCACACGCCGTACGCGCTAACTTGACGTTGGACATTGGTTGAGGGCTAAACCCAACCCATCGTCGTTCGGTCCTTACTGGAGAGCTTTTATATTAGCTATTTTGAAATTACAATATCCAGTCACTTGGAGAGGGAGAATAGGAGAAACCGCAAGTGGTACAAGGTTCTTTATTCCTGACGTTTCACTCCTATGGAGCTTCCTCAGAGTATCAAGAAGCTCCTGAGGAGCGAAACGTCAGTAATAAAGAACTTTGTACCACTTGCGGTTTCTCCTATTCTCCCTCTCCATTTGTTGTTAAAGACACCCATTAATATCTAGTCACTCGGGAACACCTCTTTGTATTATTAGAAAGCTTACTGATCGAATTGGATGTGTTGGGTTGTGCTCCATTTGTACTTTACTAAAAGATGAAAAATTTCCGATCCCTGTCTAAAGCAATGGTTACTGAAGGCATAAATTGGCAAATTCCCGCTTATCTTTGCATGTATGGAATTGATGTGGCTTGTTTGTTTTAATTGTATTTATTCTTTCCGGCGAAGAAATGGATCGGAAATTATTTCTCTGTCGCTTGTTTTTTCAACGGTTTTAAATGAATATTCACTTGTTTCAGCAACGGATTGAAAACATCTAAAAAGTTCTTTGCATTGTCAAAGCATTGATCTGTCTCCAAAGACCATTGGAATGAGTCTTTTTCCAGGACAGACGACAAATTTACGCGTGTGTGTATGTGTATGTTTAGATAAAAAAAATTTCTTTCCACTGCTTCCTGTTTTCAGTAACAGGCTAACAGTAAGAGAATGAAAAAAGAATTACGAGGTTTAAATATGCATATTTCTATTACGATCACCGTAGTGTAATTTCCTCAAGAAATATTACTATTTGTAAGCTTCCTTGATTAGCTAATATTTATTCCTATACTGCACGAGGGGTCTTCAAAATATTTGTAGAAAACGGATAAGATTGAAACAAAAAAAGTATAAATTTTATTTTTCGACATAAGCTCCATTGAAGTCAAAACACTTTTGCAAGCGATCACTCCATCCATTTAAACCATTTCTATAAAACTGAGGACTCTTGAGAATTAAAGTCAGATGGTGCTATGTCAGGGCTGTGGGGAGCGGGTGTGAAATCAACTCCCAACGAAATTCTCGTAAAGTTGACTTTGTCAAAGAAGGGGAATTAGCGTCGCCTTCATCGTGATGAAAAAGGATTCTTCTGTGAAGTTTTCCGGGCCGCTTCTCCGCTATACCCTTGTGAAGTTTTCTAAAAACACTTTCATAATAGGTGCCATTGATGGTTTTTGGCACTTGAAGACAGTCATAAGTATCACAGACTTTGCTTTGACGGGTCCTCTTGTTTAAGACTGCTATTTGTCTTTCGGATAGTATTTGTTAATCGACAAGCATCATCCCTCCTTATAGTTTGTTTGTTTTTGCAAAATATCCTCAGGATCTTCATTCCATTTGTTCAACATTCGCAGTGAAAGTAGCTCTCTTCTCCACCTGTTCTTCGCGCAACAATTTTGGTACTCATTGCGCAGAAAGTTTATTCATCTTCAGTACGTCGGTTAAGATTGAATAAACTAAACGTACCGATATGTTCAATGTGCCTGTTATCATTTCCACTATCAATTGACGGGCCTCATCCATTTGGGCCCGCACACGATTGATGTTTTTTGCCCTTACTGAAGTTAACGGCCTGTCACTGAATGTCGTCTTCCATCCACAAATTGATTTATCCATTTATAAACAGTAGGCTTTCGGGTGCCACTGTGTCCATAGACTTTAATTAATGCTCCAATAATCTCCCACTTCCGCCAACCAATCTTGACCAGAAATTTGATGTTTGTCCCTTCAACTTTTGGTGGAGAGTCTGGATTTCACTGTGGTCTCTAAATTTCTGGTACTGCAATGTCATTCAAAGTGAAGCAAAGTAATTTATGTGTACGTGACTAATAACACATATGTAGAAAATTAAATCAGTGTAATTATAATTTTAAACGGGTAACCCATTTAATTGTATTCGTTTTATTGAACTTTTTGAAGAACCCCTCGCATTATTAACATTTCCTCTAAATCATTTCAGTTAAGCCACTGATCTTAACCGCTCTCTATACCTTTGTTGAGTTTCATCTCCATGTTCCCAACTGTATACTATTTAATTTATTAGTCCTACACCTCTTGCTATATAAATGCTACCATTTTTACTATTTTGGAAAGACTATTAAATTTAAGTTAAACTTAAATTGCTTACTAATAAATATTCCTAGAATGTCTTCTGCTTGGGAGGGGGAAAGGGTCTTTCCTCGTGGAATGCTGACTCGCCCATCTGAAACAGTTCAATGAACCTGAAATTATTGGGGATCAAAAATTTCCATTTGTCTCTAAGTTCGGATAGTAAAGGTGGGCGTCTGGAAACATAGTTAGGTGTGTTACTGATCAGATTTAGGCCCTGATTTCTGTCCCTTTTTTTGATGTTTCTTGTATCTTTAATTCATAAATTTATATTTTCTATTGAAGGACTATTTTCTGGCCATCTTACCAATCGGATGCACCCTCCGTAATTATGTTTTATTCTTATATTTCAATTCTTACTAGTATAAATATAGGATAATTTAGATGTGTGCGATTAACTCAGAACCCATCTGGCGAAGATTTAGGTTTAATAAGTGAACTTGCAGTACCTGAGGTGGTTGGCCATGTTTCTCTATTGTTTTCCCCGGGTTATTTGATCCGCGGACGACCTATGTAAATTACGGGGTGTTATGTATGTCCAAATCTGTCCAGTTGATCACGCTCTGTTTCTGTAGTTTCTGCGTTGGTTTCCATTATTCTTCCCTCTCCCCTCGAAAATTTTCATTCGCTATAGCCACACTAAAGGTCATCCTTCCTCATGTTTTGCTTCTGTCCTTTAGATCCATACAGTGTTTTCTCCCCCACCCCGCACACCGCCCCTTTCCTTTAATCTTTCCTGGATTGGTGAATGCCCCGTTAGGTGCTAGTAGTTTTCTTTTCTGATTTAACCCGCGAAAAGGGTTCGAATGTGGACCTTGAATGATTTCGCTCTCTGCGTACCCCCCCCCCCCCTCCCTCTTGGGTCCTCTTAATGCCCTCTCCCTGCTCCTGCCCCACATTTAGGGTTGACGAGGCTGGCGTCCGCACTCCTCCTTTTCGGTTCTCTCTATTTCCATTTTCCCAATAACGACGTCTACTGACCACCACTACTCTGCATACACAATATCACCCTCTTGTCCCTTTCTCTGTCACCTTTCTTTACAGCATTCGAAACAAAATCCAGTCATCTTTGAACCGCTCGTAAAATCCAACCCTTTGAACTGCTCGTAGAATCCAGCCATCTTTGAACTGCTCGTAGAATCCAGCCATCTTTGAACTACTTCGTAGAATACAGCCATCTTTGGACTGCTCGTAGAATCCAGCCATCTTTGAACTGCTCGTAGAATCCAGCCATCTTTGAACTACTTCGTAGAATACAGCCATCTTTGGACAGCTCGTAGAATCCAGCCATCTTTGAACTGCTCGTAGAATCCAGCCATATTTGAATTGCTCGTAGAATCTACCCCTCTTTGAACCGCTCGTAGAATCCAGCCATCTTTGAACTGCTCGTAGAATCCAGCTATCTTTGAACTGCTCGTAGAATCCAGCCATCTTTGAACTACTTCGTAGAATCCAGCCATCTTTGGACTGCTCGTAGAATCCAGCCATCTTTGAACTGCTCGTAGAATCCAGCCATCTTTGAACTGCTCCTAGAATCCAGCCATCTTTGAACTGCTCGTAGAATCCAGCCATCTTTGAACTGCTCGTAGAATCCAGCCATCTTCGAACTGCTCGTAGAATCCACCCCTCTTTGAACCGCTCGTAGAATCCTGCCATCTTTGAACTGCTCGTAGAATCCAGCCATCTTTGAACTGCTCGTAGAATCCAGCCATCTTTGAACTGCTCGTAGAATCCAGCCATCTTTGACGTGAACTTCCAACCCTTCACAGATAACGCACTCACTCGTTAATCTCTTCACGTGGCTTTTCTCATTCATTCTTACATGCCTGCATTACCATAGAATATAGGCGCTCAAAGCCTCACCCACACCTTTCCTTACACCATTCATTCCTCTATCTACCCTACTCGCTCTCAACATCCCTCACAAATTGTCCATTTGCACTGCTCTCAATCTCGGGCTTTCCTTCATTTAACTTACCTTAGTCTCTCTCACATACACTAACGTTGGCACCAACGTACTCTCATTTAGCTTCCCTCGCGCATTCTGCGTTCAAACCCTTGGAATTCACCAACGTCACTTAGACTTTCTTGCCATTCCAAACCTTTTGGTCCCTATCTGCCTCATCCATACCACTATGAGTCACAATACATCCCATATACTTAAAAACTGCCCTTGTTCAAGGACCATAGCTTTACTCTTTTCACATTTACCTTTAGCTCCCTCCCCATACCTACCCTATCAGACGAATCAACATTTTAAAATCGCTCTCGCTCTCAGTCATTAGCACTAGGTAATCGGCAGAAACCAACCTACAGGGAGGGCCAGTTTTTTTGAGAACAAATTATATGTTTAGGAAAAATGAGGAGATTTAATACACAAAATGTTGCATTTCCATAGAAATTGAAATACATGTTTTTACATTCGTATAGTACAGGTTTAGTCACTCAGGCCAATCGATGCGTCCTCGAAAGCGCCTACAGGCTGTGATCAGATGTTTTTTTTACTTATGTTGGCCATAATCTCTATGATGGCAGCCTTCAGAATCCTCGGTATTGTGGTGCTATTGGTTGGTCTCTCTCTCAACGACGTTTCAGATATAGTAATGAACGGGAATCATATCTGGAGAGCTAGGAAGTCTCAATGTAGATGGGGTCACATGATGGTGCTAATTTTTGGTCAGTTCGCTAATCGTCATTTGCGTGGTCGGTGTTGACGGGTCCAGAGTCCTAATGAAACACGTACGGCCTCCCCGGGGCATTCATATACTCGCTGAGTTAGTCTTTGATGATGTTGAAGACCTGATGAACGAACTCAGCTGGCCAGTGAGAATAGATCTTTTCCCTGGCTACGGATGCTACGTCCTCGCCCTCTGTATACATCCCCCCTCCCCTTTATTTTTCATCGATCCCGCTCCCGTTTAGTTCCAGCAACACGCCTTCCAATAAGATATTAAACAACCAAATCGATTTCGCACACCCTTCATTCACAGTCTCGTGTATAAAGCCGCCCACCCAATTCATCTTTTTATCCAAACCCACGCCTTACTCCCAACACAAAATCTTTTCACGCCTTCCAAAACTTTACCACCTACTCCATGCTATTATTAGGACCTGCTATACTGTTTTTGTGTCTATATTATCATACCTTTTCTCCAAATACATATATCGTGTATACACCATCTGCCTTGATTTCTCCGCCAGCTGTATCAATGCAAATACTTCATTCACTCACACTCCTTGAAAAACACCTTACACACTCTTTTCTTATAAATATATTTTTATTCTTTACCCATCTTACATTCCTATACTCCAAAAGAGTGGCGTGTGTTTGAATCACCCTTTCATATAGAACTTCCTGCCCTATCTAGCGCCAATACCTCGTGTAATTGTGACTATTTTTTTTAATTAATTCAACAAGTTAAATTTGTATTATCACATTATAAACTCGGCTCATTTTGGTTTGTTATGGAACTTTCCTGTCTGTGTGTGAAATAGCGGGTACGGTACGGGTATTCGTTTTTTAATGCACGCATGCTGTAGAGGATTTACCAGTACGAGTCATTTATCGAGGGCTTTTGCTTATCCCTGTTTGTGTTTTTTTTTTCACTCCTACGAAACGATTTCAAGCTAATCCCAATTTCATGATCGAATTATGTTCCGTTTTAATTACTCTCCAGTCTTTCCCCCTCATTGTTCAGCCTATCCGTTGTCCTTATTTTCTGTCCTTTAGGGTTGGAATAAACGCCAATGCCTTCTCGATTTCTACTCGCGTTGCCTCTAGTTTAGGTGTAATTCTGAAGCTACCCTTATCCGGCTCCTGTCTATTTTCGCCTTTGCAGACCGGAGCCTCGTTTTGTGAGTTTCAAGAAGGAAGGCAGCGTCGGGATCCGGCTAACCGGTGGCAACGAGGTCGGAATCTTCGTCACGGCGGTTCAACCAAGGTCTCAAGCGCAGCTTCAGGGCCTAATTCCAGGAGATAAGATTTTGAAGGTCAGACATTTTTAGTAGATAGCTAAAAAATGGTCTCGTGTTCTGTGCCTAACCGTACATTTTGAATACCCATAGGATGTTCCGAGTGTCTATAAATAATTTGTTTTAATCAAGTTTAATAACCTCAGATTCCTACCCTTTTTAGTATTTTCCATTTCCCCGTTTTCTTTTTTAAAGATTTCTACCCTTCGCGGCTTAATCATCATCCGATAATTTAGTTTATCACATTCGTACAACCTTGATAAAAGATTTTGTTTCTTGAAACCACATCCCCCCAAAATTCTGTCACAGCTGCCATTTTTTACTCGAATAGCTAACTACAGCACCATGCAAAGTGCTAGAAGCTAGCGTGTTTGTCATGTTACTACAGCCTTCTGTTATAGAATTTGTTTGTCCTCCTCTGCGCCTTATTGCGACGACTGCGTTGTCCCCCAGACTGTTTGGCACATTCTTGTTGAATGTCCCAGGCTGGGTTGATCTTCGCGCACGCTACCTACGGGACGAGCGGGCTCGCTACCGCTTGTCCCTTTACTCGTGTACTCAGACTTGCGGACTGTGCGACTTTTTGAAGGAGGTTGGCCTCCGTTTTATTTGACTTTGGTGTTGGTCGCATATTCCAGCACCGATGGGAGCCTGACCTCCATCCGACGCTGAAGCTTTGCGTTTCTGTTGTTTGTATTTTGCTGTAGCTTTTGTGGATTTTTTTTGTTGTTTTTTTAAATATAGCCTTATTTGATTGCAGCGACTCATGCCCATGTAGGCACGCGCCAGGATGGGCTCAAATAATAATAATAAAAATGTCCTCCCATCCCCGTCAGTTTGTGGACTTTTTCTATTCTCTCTTGCTCCTTTCATTCCTTCTTTCGTTTAATCCTTTTCTCCTCCTTCCTTTTTTCTCTTCAATTTTCACCCTGCTTTTGATCCTGCTATCCTCGGTCCTCAGCTGTCTCTCAAAGGGGCCGACCGATCTCTTCCCCATTATTAAGGTTTCTGCGGTTTTCGAACAATGCTCTCCCCTATCCCCCCCCTCATCAGCCGCACTTAGTAGATCGAACAATGCTCTCCCCTATCTCCCCCCTCATCAGCTGCACCTTAGTAGAAGGCAACTGAATGTGCTCGAAATGTGCGGAGACTTGGCTGCAAACACTCTCTCTCTTCTAATAATCCAATGAATAGGTGCAGTGACCTTAGAAGGAGCGGGAGGGACTTAGGTGCTTCCACCAGGATGTAGTCAAAATTGACCCCGCTATCTATTATGAGTGAGGTTTATAATAAGACATTGGGAGTCTGCGAATGGCTGATAGACTGTGTTGCGAAATGGTCTGAGAAAGGCTCTGTAGAGCAGCTACTTTCTCTGATAATGGCCAGTGAATAGGGTGTATACTGTATGATTGCGTTTGTAATGGTAAACGGGGCTTACATCTGCTCCTGCGGTGCTTTTAGGTAGTAGTTGTAGTTCGATATCCTGCTTTGGCCATGGCAGATCCCGACCGGATAATGAAATAGACATAAAGGTCAGTATGCCAATAGCTGGTGAGCCCGAGGGCACTAGGGGTCGGCCCTCTTTAGGGAGGGTGTCAGGAATTATATTATGTTCTGACACTAAACAGCTTAAGGATAGGAACCTTCGTTGCCCCTGGACAGAGGCACCTGTTCCGCGTCAGAGGTATGTGGTTATAGATACCGACCGGCAGGATTCCTTGGAACAGAGTTTATGTGTGTGTTGTGGTGCGAAGACGAGAGAGGAAAGAAAGCAGTGTTGTAATTGGCTATATGTGTGATGAGAAGTGTGAGATCTACCCACCCCAGTGGCTACTGGGGATCGAACCCAGTAGCGCGACGTCAGAAGACTATAGCCATACCCACTCGGAGAGCAAGGGCTGTAGCTACTATTAACCCCAAGGACGATATGTGAGTTGCGACAAAGGTCTTGTCAGAGATGGCTGTCCCTCTAACAAGTGGGAATATCCTCGAAGAGAGGCGTATTTGCATACAGACGGTGTGTAAGGAGATGTAGTTGGAGACATAGCTAAGGAGGTGGACTTCTAAAGTGACGATGTCTCGCTATGGTTGCGATGGTACCAATTATGGAGTGTGAATGTCTCCAATTTTATTAATAAAATAAATCAACTCCATCACCTCCGCAGGTCGGGGCAAGTTACATATGGGGTATTGGCTTTTCTTAATTGCCATTGGGTTAGCCCATGTTATAAACATTTGCTTTGGCTGCCATTATATCCACGTACTCTCAACTGGTGGGTCAGTTAGTGTCTGTATTTAGTCGAATTTTCCCCCCTCAAAACTTTATCACCTTCGATGGTTTCATCTTTATAAAAGAAGTCTTTTGCAGGTAAACGATATGGATATGAATGGAGTGACGAGAGAAGAGGCTGTGTTATATCTTATGAGTTTACAGGACCAAATCGACCTAATCGTGCAAACTCGAGTTGGAGATTACCAACACATTCTTAATACCCAAAAGGGAGATTTATTTTATATAAGGTAAGATAATTAATCGGTTTCTTATAATTAACGGAGTCGTTGCTTTTCGATCCTCAAGGTAGAGAGTTGAATCTCAGCGAGAGCGGGCACGTGGAAGGCCTTAGCACACAGCCATATCGCCCTTCCCCGCTAACATTTCCCCTCCCGTCTTCACAGCACAACATAACCACTCTCCCCTATGTATCGGAACCCTACCGATGGAATACTAGTGCCCCACTATGAGGGTATTCATATCCACATTTTCCTGATGCAGAACCTCGAAGGGCTCCATCATGGTTGGTTGCTGTCAAATGGTAATAATGCCCCGCCCCCCAACACACAAGGACCAGTGGCGCTTTTAGGCTTGCCAGTGATCTTCATTCTGATCTTTAGATGCATATATTTCGCATTCGGGTCGGGG
This sequence comes from Ceratothoa steindachneri, assembly GCA_963969495.1. Classification (NCBI taxonomy): domain Eukaryota; kingdom Metazoa; phylum Arthropoda; class Malacostraca; order Isopoda; family Cymothoidae; genus Ceratothoa; species Ceratothoa steindachneri. The sequence continues at coordinate 157,920,035 of OZ018327.1, forward strand.
ATCTCTTCCAAAATGCATGGAGTGGATGGCGCTATGTACCTTATATGGTAACTAATCAGGTTTTAATCTTTGCCCCATTATTACAAATTACGATTCTCGGAAGCTCTTTTGTTTACCCAACTTGAATGGAAATATAACAATGGGTCCTTCACGAAATAAACGGGGCTTCGTTTGGGGGCCGAATTTAATTTAAGCTTCATGACTTTGTCCCCGTAAGGGTCACGGCGATGTATTCTCCTGACCGTCTGGCTGATGCGACTCAGCGCCAAGTTCGGTCCCAGCTTAGTCTCTCCACCTCCCGTTAATATTAATTTCTGCCTTTCTGTTCAACCCCTCACCGCAGGGTGGTATACCTTGTAGCCTGTTACACTTGGTACCGCCTGAAGGAGCCGCACGTCCTCTCAGCCTGAGTGCGAATTAGGGAAACCCGGTCATTGGGTAGACTTAACACTCTGATGGGACCGTGCACAAATTCCTGTGGTTCTCCATCATTCCCTCTCAGCTTTCTTTTTTTCTACGACTCTTCCCTCAATACTTTGTCTAAGCTTAAGGACCTGAGCAGCGACCTCATGCCGTGTCAGCAGAGAGGATTTAGAATCTCCATAAACAACGCCCGCTGGTCGCAAGAGACCAGGCGTTGGGGCGCGAATAATGGGAATATCGTTTTTTTTTTTACCCAATAGCCACTTCCCTGTGTGTAATGGGCTGACCACTCCCCTTTTGCCGTTATCGGACGCATAGGGCTGTACAGCTTGTGGCAGGTGGGTTTTACTGGCTTGGAGGCTGCCAGGCCAATTAAAAGTTTCGGGTCCTGTTCTCTCAGTCTGTCACAATAGATCTTCAGAGCCTGACCCTCTTGTCGAGGATTAGTACGTCCCACTAAGGATATCCGCACTGTCGCTCTACCTCTCCCGCTGCCCAGTGAGCTGCGACCTTTGGGGAATGACCGGCCACTGGTTAATTTGTGTTCGGTGTGAGTCGCTTTCCTAGGTTGCCTACACCATTCTTTAACCGCATCCAGGACGGACTCCTGAGAAAACTCGAGACGGGATAGGAGGGAGCGACTGGGATCAGGATATTGTCCACTAGCCCCCTTCTGGAAAGCGTGCTCGCCGCCAAGGGCGGCCACATTGATTATCATTACAATTCATACTTATATGTTAAAACAATAGAAACGTGTCTAACTACATCAAAACTATCAGTGTTCTTTGTTGAGACCGACGTAATGAGTGTAACAGGACTTTTTCAATACCGACCTCTGGTGCCCCCTGGCTCGCCAGGATTTGTCATTCTAATCTTTATGCTAATTTTATTAGCCGGTCATGGCGATCTCGTCCACGATTTAAAAGGGGTGGATGGCGTATTTAACTAGCACTCCTTAACGAAACTAGCCCCAAATTCTTAGGGTACACTAGGATACTCCCATGAATCCCATCTCATAATCAGGACCGCATTGCCCACAAACTTATCCCGTACACACACACACACACACACACATGCATACGTACATAAAGCACATAATCGACTCTCTGTGTCCAAACTACCTCCTCAGCATTATTCCACCCGATATTGACCCTGAAGAAATATCTCTTTGTCACACACGAGTCGCTCTGCCAAAGCTCCGGCGCGGTTACCATTCAAAAACTAAATAATACGAACACTGCCGAGACATTACCGATACAGACATTTCTCCCCCGTTGTAACTAGGAACAAACACGTTCTTGACATGCCCGACACAATCACGACAGGGACAAAACCTGCAGATGCAGTAGTGGAGATCTGTCAGAACACTTTCCTGTCGGTGGAGTTCAATCATGCTGCCGTCCTAAGGGATTGATCTCAGCCGGGAAACCTAAGTATGTTAATTCTTTGCTCTCTTTCAGAACCCATTTTCACTACGAACCGAGCGGGAAATCCGAGTTAAGTTTCAGATCGGGAGATATTTTTCGAGTGGTAGACACACTACACAACGGAGTAGTCGGTGCTTGGCAGGTAATAGTCCTCCCATTTTCCAGTCGTTGGGTTTTCTCCTCCTAAACATTTTAATTAACGTCATCTCATGCAAAGTCAAACTCCCCCCCCCCCCATCGAATGGTTATTTCGCCTAGCAAGTCAGACGCCACAAATGGCCAAACGCATGTCTCCATGGAGCTTTCTGCTCCCTCATCCTCTTCTCAACATTTAATTTTCCTTATCTTCCCCACCCACTGTCCAGTACGCTGGAGGATAGGCATAAAATTTACGGAATAATTTGTGGGTTCGATTCAATGCCCCTCTAAATTCTAATTTGAGGATGTCCGTTTGAATGGAGGATCATGACTTTGATATCTCTTTTCGAACAACAGGTCTACCGAATTGGGAGGAACAACCAGGAAACGCAGAAGGGGATTATCCCGAATAAGGCACGGGCGGAGGAGCTCGCTACCGCGCAGTTCAACGCAGCCAAAAAGGAACAAACTCAATCCGAGTCCAGGAGCGGCTTTTTCAAGAGAAGAAGAAACTCCAGACGATCAAAATCACTTGGCAAGGTAGAGATTCTGTCGGAATATTTTTTTAACTATTTTATTGACAATTTTAGAGGATTGGAGTAAAATGTAACGTCGAATCGTTCTTCTCGACGATCTAAAATCGGTATTGACTACTATTAGGTTTGGGTTGTGTGACCCAACATCCCTGATGGGTGTTCAATTAGGAATCGAAAGAAATTTCCGAGAAGAAGACCTCATCCCCCCCCCCCCCCCCCTCCTATAATGCAATGTTCTGTTCATGGAAATTGTGGCAAATTTTCCTTCAATGAACTCAGACCACCAAGACTCGTAGCAGACTTCTTCGTCCTTTTCATAGATTGCCACCTAACTGATTCTTCGCTTTCGTCAATGACGTATATACACAGAGAGAGAATGAAAAAAAAAGGGTGTGAAATAGCATAATTTAATTTAGGTCTATCTCTCTTCAGTAAGGTCGGAGGTTCCGTGGAATGTCACTAATCTCTAGGGTGAGTCCACAGGTTCCTCAGTCGGGTACTGGAATGTTTTCTGTTTGTGTAAGGCTAGAGCAGTCGAGGAGAAAGTGTGTTTAGCATTATCCTAATCTCGGTTATATCTGATGCGTGGTGGTGTTAGGGCGAGGTGTATTCTTCGTTCTTGTGGAGGATGACAGAGTGGCGGCCTGGGCTAAAATTACGGGCTCATAGGAAGGTGATTTATTTATAATGGTGTTTGGCGGAAGTTTGTTTAAATGTCTAGCGGTGAGGGTAAGTAGGATGTGTTTTATTCAGTTGTGGGGTTCGTCCCCTTTGGCTCCGTGCGAGGGAGTTAACTGACTGCTTCTTTCCCTGCCTTTATTTCCTTTTAGCCGCCTAAACTTTTAAGCCTAGGTTCCGGTGGTGCGCCACGCGCGTCATGCGGGATAGGGGGTTACAATGAGTGCTAAGCCGGTTCGACCAAGGTGTACGTTTTTGCATTTGCATCCCCTGCTTGAGTCCCCATGCCCAGAAATTATATTGAAAATCTTAATTGAGGGAGATTTTCCCTCAGCTAGGTCACCGTGCAAGGGAACTTCCCTTTTAATCTGTTGTCGAACTGACTAAAGCAGCTCACTCTCTATTCGAAAGGTCCCCCCTACTCCCCTACTTTATCCTGGCAGACATCCAAAATTCTCTTATATCTGTGGGTAAAGGGATTTGTCCTTTACCCCCGTCTGCCGCCGCAGCAAACTGAAAACAATGCCATTCTCATCCTATCGTTCCATCCTTCATTATAAACCGCCATCCAGTAAAAGGTCGACTGGTTACGAGGAAGTTGGGATCCGAGCTGTATGAAATTGGGCGGACTAAGGATTGAGAGATTCCCTGGCGTGAAAAGTAGCGCCAATGCTTTCCTGCGGATTGTAATTAAGTAAAGAAATGGTACACTGGGTGGTGATGAAGTTTTGAAATTCGATTCAACCTGAATTTTCTTGCAGGATCATTGGGAGGACGTTGTGTTCGCCGACTCTGTATCCAAATTCCCAGCCTATGAAAGGGTCACTCTACGACACCCGGGTTTTATTCGACCGGTAGTTCTCTTTGGTCCTTTGGCAGATCTGGCTCGTGAAAAGTTACTGAAAGAGAACGCAGACAAATTCGCCTCCCCCCGTAAGTGACTTTCCGATTAGATGGCAAACGTTAATCCCTTTCAAATCAGGTCTCCTCAAGTGAAGGAATTGCTTTGTTTACCTTTCTATTGCAACAAAGTGGCCCCGATTTTGCACCGCTGTGAATTTTGTGCTTGCTACTAAGTTCCTTGTAAGAGGCGAGACAAGACTCATTTGTTTGTTTCTATCACAAGCCTTTTCGACTCTCCCATTGAACCTCTATGAACAGTACTTCAAATAGATAGAAGCAATTCATTCAAGACCGCATTGAGAGAATAATTTAGTAAATTTTAACTCTTTAAGGTTCTCAGTGGTAATAAATCGCCTTCCACTTAAGTAGTCCTTGTGGGAAAGGATATGTTTTCTCTTAGGCACACACACCTCTTACACATCTCCAGCATGCGAAGTTTAGATATTGCTCTACTGGTCGGCGATTTGACCTACTAGTTACTTATAACTAGATAATTTGTAGTATAATTATCCAATGTTGGATCGTCAAGTTTGCATGCAAGTAGACCTTGCATTAAAGTACAAAACTCTTAAGATTTAAAAGCAAATAGTGTATACCTAAAGTTCCTGTTAAGTGGATTGAGAACCAATTTCAGTAAAATTGAAGTGGATAAACGGAGTAAATAGAAAAAAAAAGAAGCCCTTTCCATAATGTCCTACCTTCCTCTTTGGACAGTTTGTTTATTGTATTAATCATTCGCATTTAAAAAATATCTCACTATATTGTTGTCCTTCATATTAGGGAGGGGGGAGTTATTGTGCAAAAGTCATCCTCTCGATGCGGCACCCCCCTAATATTATGGTCTAGGCTTACCTGAATCCGGAAATACCAACATTTGGTCCATGGGATCATCATAACGCCCCTGTACATAGTGTTTGAAAGTTGTCACCCTCTTTTGGGGCTCCTGTCAGGTCAACTAATGAGTGGAAAAGAGTATATATAAATTATATGTATAATATAATTTATATATAACAGAGTATATATAATATATAACAATATATATAATTATTTACAGGAACATAATACTATTTCTCTTTTTTCAGGTTGAATAGATATGGCTAGCGTAGACACGAGATCTCATTCCAGGAAGACTCAGAGTGGTGTGGTCTATATAGAATGAGCAGAATTCCCAAATGGGATTCTCCCATCTGGCAAAGATGTCGTACAGAATATGCTCTACTTGCTGCGGCCAAAGTGAGCAGGCCAAGCTCGGCCCTCCAAGGATGCAGCAGCTCAGCTGTTGGCAGAGCTGGTTCAGGAACACTGGCTATTCTGCAATCTGTACACCATCCACACCAGGCACATAAAGAAACACATCCTGAAGCTTTATGGTGAATTTGTCACTCTGATCTAGACACGGAAGCAGCGACAAAGTGACAGTTTTCAAGCGAGAGCAGCAGGCTTCAATGAAAGGATGAAACAGTTGATGGACGTTTTCTGCCAGGACTCTGAAATACGCAAGAAGAATGAACTGAAACATGGTGTGAAAATGGGTGAAATGGAATGGGCGTTCCTTGAGTACCAAAGAACCCAGAAGAAAATGTACTGTGAAGACTTCGTGGACAGGAAATGGATGAAAATGATGTACCGTCGGAGCAGGAATATGCAGAGACGAGAGAATGAGAACTGAGTGTGAAAAGGAGAAAGAGATACGTCTCAGTTGCATCCTTTGAGGACAGCGAATAGCCTGATTCCTAAGATGCTGGCATGGACACAGATAACACCTACGCTGATGTTGAAAGTCATAGTTCTGCTGAAGAAGGTGAGGGTCAAAGTGTTAAGAAGCGGCGGACGGCGACAGACACAGTGACTCAGCAACATTATGAATTGCCACGCTGATATCAGCACATACGTGAAAGTATACGAAATATCTGACCAGAATTATATGAGACTGTTTACAAACTGAAGAGCTGCTACCACATGTCTGAGTGGCAAGCAGAATCAGCTGTGATCGTAATTGGCAACAAAATGTTTGGGCGAAACTGGAAAGTACATGATCAGCGAGAAATTATTGATCTGGACACCCTGCCAGAATCCAAGAGTGTCAGGGATGCAGGCAAGAGCATTGAAGTCATAGCGCTGGATGAGATCGTCCAGGAGATCATGAACTCTGATGAACAAGTAGTTGAGAATTATTCTGATGACGATTCAAAGAAGCAGAGCGATGGCTTTTTTTTCGTTCAGGGTATCACTGTCAATGGAGCATACCGGGCCCTACCGACCATGAGCATTGCTTCTGAATCCAAGAATAACTTGACTGATCTCAGGGTGGCAGTTCTTGAAATCATGGAGGCGGCAAGTGGTGTCGCATCTAAAGCTCTGTTCGAGAAGATAGCCTTTGTAATTACAGACCACAGACAGCTCACAATTTGAAAGTGGATGAGCTATTGGCAATAAGGCTAGAGTCTGAACACATCCCAGATCACCTGTTCTGCCCTGTACACCCAACTCTAATGTTTAATCGAGTCATCACCAAACTCTGGGCTGAAATAAAGAACTCGCGGATAGAGACAACATCTACTCAAACTTCCTCGTCAATGCAACAACAAACGCAACGTTTGACTGAACAAGCCTTCGATTGTATGACTCGACTCATCAACCATGAGTTGATCACAAGCCATGCAACCAGAAACATGAATTTGATATCCACATAACGCCTCCACCAAACAAGTCTGTCAGCCTTAAGCTCGAGCGCTTCGATCGCCTGACACTGATCTGCGCCATCAGTCTCTACCATGTGGAAGATGGGTCATCCTTTCTGCAGAAATACGTACATGTTATCAATCAGTTGGCTTGCATTGTGAGGTGTTTCTTGGACTTGGACTTCCTGAGGGTGATGTACTGTGCAGGTGCCCTTCTTGGACTTCATCTAGTCGAGCCATACCTGTCCTTGACGACGTCATCTGAAACAACCTACAGCAAGATCATTTCAGCAGCTGTACCAGGAACTGGAAGAGGTAGATATGGCCACCTTTATGCAGGTTCAGGAACTAGCCTTCAAGTTTGTGTCCCAGGAAAGGTTCCAGCATATAAAGTATGATGAGGACGTCTGTGATGCCATACTCAAAGTCGCATCCTCATTCCAACCACAGGTCATTAAGCTTCTGATGATGATCCTTCCCAAGTTGGCAACGGGCTTTCAGAGGCAGAAGGGCGATATCTTTGCCTTTGGAGACTATGATGAGTCTGCAGAGCATGGTGTCACTCAGATGGACCCAGAGAAGCTGGAGAAGGCACCAATTCACAACCTGAATGCAGTGCGGAGTGTTGGATTTGTTAACTTCGAGCTGTTTAGAAGAGGTGCCAAGCAACTTTTCAGTGTATCAGCAGCACAGGTCAAAGCTAAGTCGACGGATCTTATCGACAGAAGGCATTCAGGGCCTATGTCATTGTGGTCAAGAAAGGAGGAAAGCTACCAGAAATCATGCTGGCCTGGAACACAGGCAAGATGAACTGAAGAAAAAAGGCCTGCAGGACAAAGAGATTGCCAATGTGGTAGTAGATCAGCCTAAAAACAAGGACCTGGACAAGCTGAAAAGAATGGGAGGACCATTCACCTCAGCTGCTGCAATAGATAAGTATGTGGCAGACACTGACAACAACGACTACATAAAGGTAGAACGCCTGTACCTGGAGGTTCGCTATGCTCGAGACACATCACTTTCCCTGCCGAAATCAAGCGACATATTTCGCCTCATGAAAGACCACAAGAAGCTTCTAATCAACACCTATGCAGTGAACCTTAAAATGTACCTGAAGAACATTACCTCCAACGCAGAGGTGACAAGGGAAGACTTTAATGAGGCCATGGACACAATTCTACATTGACAGCGTTGTTGTACACTAATACACTCTGGGCACTCAAATTGAACACTAGTATCGACACACATTCTGGTCTTGCTGTGCTTGATGTACATTATTATTTGTCTCAAGTAAATTTAATGTCAATAATATTGAGTTTCCTTACGGTATCCCAGGTCTTTACTCATATTATGAGGCGATTTTGAGTCAAAAACGCTTTTTGGGGAAGTGCAAACTTCAAGGCAAATGTACAGGGGGGTTACGCTTGATTAAACGGCTTATGATTGGTATTTTCTCATTCATACTGACCATCTCCATATTCTAAGGGGGGTATATCAAAAGGTTGGTACTAACACCCCCCCCCCCCCCATTTCTCATATGTGCGCACGCTGCCTCTCTCATTGTATATACATATATGCTTAAATATTCCAAAGGAAACTAACAAAAGGCAAAATTCATGAAATAGGTACGTAGTATCATGTATGACCCCTTCTATCTCGAGGCAGTGCAGCAAGTCGACCTGGTATCGATTCCACAAGTGGACGGAAGACCTCTTGAGGGATATCGAGTTATGATGACTCAATAACTCTCCGCAGTTCCTTGATATTGTTAGCTGCCGGATCTTGGGTGCGAATAGAGTTGGCCATCGCTTCCAATAAATGCTCGATTGGGTTCATTTCGGGTGATTGTGGTAGCCACACCATTCGTCGGAACTATCCAGAATTCTCTTCAAACCAATCCTGCAAATTTGGACCCGATGACATGAGTCATTATGATGCTAGAATACCATATCGTTGTTAGGAGGGATACGTATTTGTCAACGGATAAGGACGCGTTTAGTCGTACCGGCGGACCCATTCCTCTTGTACTAACCCCACACTAGTATGAAACTACCATTAGCCTACACGTTGACCCGTTGACAACTAGGGTGCATGGATCTGCGCCGCACCGAACCCTACCACCAGCCCGTAATGACTGGAACCTTGACTCATCGGACTACGCTAAATGTTGCCAATCCTTCTTCAGAGTTCAATTAGCCACGGCATGTGCAAAGGTCCGACGTCATAAGCGCACTATAAGGGATCTCCAGCTCCCAACATCTCATGGAAGGTAAAGAAGGCTGCAGGAACCTGATGATGGGTATGCGTCTGGTACTTCCTGCATTGAATGTGGATGCGATTTGAGCCAGTGCTTGTCTGTTATCATGGACAATTCTAGCTAGAAGACTCTACTCACGATCATTAAATACCCGTGCTCAGCCACTGCGCTATCCAAGGTGAACAGTAATGTCTGTCATGAGGTATTCTCGGTACACACGTCACATCGTAGATCGAGAGAGGGTGAATGTCCGCACAGTTTCAGAAATGGACTATCCCATCCGTCTGACACCGACCAATTATACCTCATTCGTACTAGGATAATTGACCTCACTTTGCCCCGATATGGAATCATGAGATACCATATCACAACTGATACAGCTCTGGGAATTTACCTGACGTCGCGGTATATACTGCTTTTCCATGGTTTGTGGCACCCGTGTAACACAGATAAGCCCAAACACTTATATTTACGTCTTCAGGGCCACAAGAAGCATTCTCATGTGTCCCGGAAGTATATAAACACAAGCTCTTGCCCTCTTCTGTTATTTTCCTTTGGGAACTTTAAGCTTATATAATATTGCTTACTTACTGCTTTTACACTTCCTTATCACACATCTTTTTCATGAATAATGTTTTGTGTACTATGGCTCATAATTGAGATTAGAAATTACTTGCACATAGTCCATAGATTTTAGCACTTTAGAATGTACTCTATTGTATATATTTACTAAAGGTCATATTTTGTCATGCTTTTAGTTCCATTGTTTGAATTCTCAAGAGGGGGAGTTTCTTTTTGCACAAGTTACCCTTAATGCCCGTTAACAGAGGTGATGTGGACTTGGCGATCACCACCAATAAGATACTCCTCTCTCCATCTTTGCGACTGCTTCCTCTTATTCTCATTACATTGTTTACTAAGTTTGTACCCTTAAGTTTCTTCTTTATTTTATACACACATGTTCCTGGAAGCTTTGAAGTAGTACTTTTTAAGTGCTATCCCATTTAGCACCGGCGGTTTGTACCCAAGTCATTTCTTACTTTCCGTGTGGGTACCTCCTCCTCTTTCATTTAAACCTCGTCTATTTTAATCATAGCGGGGAATTGTGGGGGGGATTTGTTCAATTTAGTAAACAACAACAATTGTATTTGTTCTCCAAGTCTTTTGTAACAATCTCCCGTATCATTTCGTTGTCTCAATATCAGACGCTTAAAAATGTCTTGCTTCTTGTGCTTTGGGTGGTGGGGCTTTAGAGTATAGCTAACGTGAAGATTCCGACTTTGGTTGGTAGCTTTCTTCTTGTTTTTTAGAGCTTTCCCGATGATGACAGTTTTAATATTTTCAGGAATTTACATGAGGCTGACCATGCCCTTACCCTACTATGGGTATTCTGCTAGGCACAAAGTTGGTAAGATCCTTCTCCCCCGCCCTCTTTAGTTCCTTATGTCCCCCGTGATGTAGCATGGCACCGGATGAACGTGAGAGAAAGAGACTGGCCACTCCATTCACGATATTCGATCACGCTACTTCGGTCTCAATTGTTATTTAAATATTGAACACAAGATGTGATTAAAATACCTTCGAGGTTATTATAAGAGGTACCAAATAAAATTGCTTTCAATCCAGGCAATTCTCTTTGGTACATTCAGGAAATCGCTTTTCGAAATCGCAACCTTAAGGTTTTCATGGGCAGCGCGGTAGTTCAAATTTCGACTTCTTTGAGTTCCGATTCTCTCTGGGACTTTTTTGTTCCTAGAAGTCTGAAATCCGGCCGTCACAACATAATTATTTAGGATTTAGGTGGTTGTTGCTGTTGCCAAGGCTTTATAGTCATTCCTCATCACCCTCGATTCCTTTGCACATCTCGTGTCCTTTCTATTTATTCATTTTTCTAATTGATCCCACTCTGAACTCCTCTCCCTCATGGGATTAAACGTTTCATTTCTATATAGAAAAGTAGCAATACCAGTAAAGTCACAGTATACTAACCAGTGCCAACCTTAAGAAATGATTTGTCATGACATATTCGTATCTTTTCAAAGTGGCCTCTTTCTCTTTGCGATAACTTCATTTCAGCTTAAATTTATTACTTTTAAAATTCTGACCGATGAAAATGAATATAAATTAGTTTGCACATGTCATCAGATGAATTGTCCCTTCAAATTATTGTGGGGTACTAGATCTAGGTTTGGCTCCGTTTAGTTATTAAACCTGATAGAAAGCTGAAAAAATGTTTACTTTTTTTTGTATCTTTGGAAAGATAACACTTTTAGTTGACTTTTCCTTAGTTTATTTTTATATCATAGAATTACTTTTGCAGTTTGTTACAGATGTTTTCTTTTAATAGTTTTAATGCTTACACTTCCTTTTTAAGTAGTTGTAACCTTCTTATCAGGGAAAATGGTGTTTAAATTTACAACGTATTTATTCATTTGTGTTTCCTTCATCATGATATATCTGTTCATTGAAGTACCTAGCCTATTTTTTGATTCCTCTCCATAGTCTTTTATGGCTATCCTTATTTATTTTTCCTCTTCTTTTTCACTTCTTGCAAAAATAGGGTAGTCGGCTTTGTTTTATTTTTTCTCACTTTATTTGCCTTGTTTTTCGTCTTTTCTCAACGTTATTTTGGCTGATTGTTATTTTACGTCAAAAATAAAATGCATTGGCGTTTGCTTTCAACTCCTAAAGTTGGGCACCCGAAACAAGTCTTTAGTATCCTGTCCCCAATCTTTACTACATTTTATGTCTCTGATCGCTTTTGTCTGAAAGATTCTGCTTGATGCTTGAACAATATTTGTAGCTGCTTTAATAATTTCCTGATTGTCATCTTCGCCAGTTGTTTCAGACCCATTCCATAACACAAGCACCGCCACTCTTTAGCATCTCAGCGACCCTTTTATCTACTCTAACCACCCTCCGACTTTTCATAGCACCCACGGAGCCAATAATATTTATATTTGCACCATCTTAAATACCGACAGTGCTCACAAGTATCCCGCCATTTTTGTCTTTGACGTTCATGCACCTATATTCTTAGCCTAGTTCTTCACCCTTCTTAATTCCTTCCAGAATAGCTTCCAGATCCCATCAGGATTCTCATTCACACAGCTATTCTTCTCATGGTTTCTCACCCTTCTCACTTCCTTCCAGAATAGCTTCCAGATCCCATCGGGATGCTCATTCACACAGCTATTCTTCTCATGGTTCCTCGCCCTTCTCACTTCCTTCCAGAATAGCTTCCAGATCCCATTGGGATGCTCATTCACACAGCTATTCTTCTTATGGTTCCTCACCCTTCTCACTTCCTTCCAGAATAGCTTCCAGATCCCATTGGCATCTTCATTCATCTTTTACCCATGGTTCATTTGCTGCTGCTTTCTTACTATGTTAATCACTTGTTTCATTTTCTTGTTCATTTTCTTTTATGCATTCAATCTCATTCCATGACATCCCCATCCGCTCTTTTAAGCATTTGCAAGTAGGCCTCTGTTTACCTTTAACTCCACACTTCACATCTTCAATCCACCATTCATCATTTTGCTTCCTCTTTTCAGTTCTGGCACACACTTACTGCATTACCTACTACCACTTAAATTTGTTCCACATTTGCTCTATCTTCACGCCTGTACTTATTTCCTTTCTTTTACTCTCAAGCATTCTTACATACTTTCTCTTTTCTGTCTGATTTAATAGCCTTTCACTTTTCATCAATGCACCAACCGATTTCATCTTTCACAGCACGATCATACTTCTTTCTTACATCTTCCACATCAAATACGTTCCGTCGCATATTCATTCTTACCAGGCAGGTCAATCTTACTCTCTACGCCTCCCCATCCTGTTTGACCAACCCATGTGTATTTATGCACTTACTCATGTTGAAAGAATGTGTTTACTACACCTCAGTTTCTTTCGGCACAGAACTTTACCATCTCCTCTCCATTTTCATTCTCTCCAGCTGTATCAAAAACTCCAGTTACCCCATCTCTCATTCTGTCATTCGTCCATTCACATCTCCTACAATAATCAATTGCTATTCACAACCCAGACACAAAGATATTCTACTTCCACGCTATGTTCATTAACCTTCTTCCAAAACGAGCAGCCCCACAGATACACTCCTCAGAAAACACAGTACTTCTATCCCAACTACGAACTGGCCACTCATCCATACCACAACAATACAAACACAGAATCAAACTCGCACAAACACGAACGTGCACTAGGTGCATTCGAGCCCCCGAATACACAAAACACCTTGCCCTCGATTTCCCTAACCTCACTCTCGCACACAACGCACACTTTATTACATCACCGAGGGAAGTGTGGACCCGTTCGGCAGACTTTGCGGCGTTCCTGAGAGCCGCCCATCTCACTGAAGAGAGGTAACGAGGCAAACAAGTAAGTAAGTACATTACAAAAATGCACAGTTTCACCCTTGCAATTTTCAACCACCCACATAATTCTCAAGCTCAAACATACCCAACCATTGCATCATACCATTCACCACTACTCAAAAGCCCTGCCACACCCTCTTTACTCCTACCACCCTGCCTTACACCTGTCAATACTCCATCTCTCTCAAACTCTTCATTCTCTTTCATGTCTGTCTCACATCGAGTAAAAATCTGCAACCTCCTTGTTTTAGACGCTGCCTAACATTTCTCTCTTTCTCACACCCATTTCTTCCGAATTAAGTGAGGTAGCGGTTTCCCAGACCACTGTCCCATATCAAGCCTTAGTCGCCTTTTACGATAGTGCCCGGATGACAGTATGGGTATTCATTCCCCCACATACAAGCACGAATGAAGACTGAGGAGGAGGTCTGATAATGACCCTCATCATAATTTTGTAATGGTTTATTGTCACTTCAAGTTTTATATGGTTGTTGCGACTTCCAGGAACACCCGTCATTTCTTCACTTGTTTAGACTTTTTAAAAATGTTGGAAGATCTTTCTTCGCTTCTCTCGAGCGCGACATTCTACTAGTAGCGTTGCCCCTTCTCTTCGTGGTCTCGTTTTCTACTTCACTATTCACGTCAATCTTTGTCAGCTTCGTCACGCTACCGATTTGTGCCGTTCTTTTTATCGCACTTTATTTCGCTTATTGCCTTTAGCATTCTTCTAACGAGTTACATTTTGATTGTTCATTAATTATTCGATTCTTGACTATTTGGGGCAGTTCATAATTGTAACTTCTACGATATATTCAAACAAGTAGATTTTGATGGGGATAAACTTTTTAGGTATGAAAACCTCCTACCGGTTGAAGTAAATTAAAACACCCTTTTTCATAAACCCATCCCGTCATTGTTTTTTTTTTTTTAATTGGATCACACAGAGGTTTGTATACAGTGGTTGTTTATATATATATATATATATATATAGTGTATAGAATACTTGCGTTGTATTTCTTGTAAACCATTTGATGGCACGTTTCCAAGCATGTTTCTCAATTGATTTCCATTCGGGTAAAGTACACGACTTTGGTTACCCTTTTGAGTCATGTATTCTAATGAGATTATATTTAGGTTATTTAGTTTTTGAATTTGTAATTAATAATGTTTTGGTTGCATGCCATGCATTTATGATTCATGTAGACTAAGAAATATTGCCAATTTTGGATTAGTTTGTGAGTGAAGGAACAATCTCAATTATAAAACCATGCCTGACGGTTGAACTTTGGTGTCGTGAGTAGAATTCACAACATAAATGATGAGTTTTAGGGATAAGTGATGGGTGCTTTTGTCTCATTTGGTAGTCTTTATCCATTTGTGTTTGTATTAGTGACTGCCAACCATTAACTTAATAACAAGATCTTCCATAACTTTTTCCAGAGAAAGTTGAAGGATTATAAAATTGGTGAATGAAGACTTCCAGGTATAATCTATGGTTTAAGTTATGCAAATTACGATTACTAAAACGAAAGTGATCAGTAGAAACATATTTTTATTGGAATATAACGAATACATTATCAGTGAAAACATTTGTACAATCTATAAGTAGTTAGTATTTAGTGTGAAGACCTCTTGATAATGCTTTGACATTTGCTACAGGAAAGAACCAATTGTTTCCACTCATGGCCAGTAATCTTGTTCCATTCATCTTGAAGAATTTCTCAGGTTTCTGAGCTGTTTTGTGGTTTCTCGATTTAGACGTATCTCCGAGTGTCTTCCAAACATTTTCAATGTGCGATTCAGGTTCGGACTCTGTGCAGGCGAGTTCATAACGTTGATGTGTTCTTCGTCCAGGAAGTTCTTCACCGACTTGGCCGTGTGGCAGGGATCGTTATCCTGCTTAAAGATTACAGGTTGGGCTTCAGAGGCTCGCAGATGAGGCCACGCATGCTGCCGCATCAATTCCTTATACACACATGTACATTCACTGCGCCCCGTAACCTCAAAAGTGGCCTAGTGCCTACTAACAAAATCACGCCCCCGACCATGACATTTTCTCCGCTAAACTTCACAGTGTTTTTGGTGCATTTGATAGACAAACTTTCGTCGGGTTCTGCCATTGGATGCTAACAGATTGAGCTTAGGTTCGTACTAAAGTGGCCTTGGCTAAATTGGCATCCGTCCATGTTATATGCTCAGTAGCGAATCCAAGACGATCCTTTTTTGTTCTTCGAACTGATCAATGGCTTGAGCGCGGGTATGCGAGCTTGAAGATTGTTTTCCTCCAATCAAGGTGACAGTGTATACCTGGAGATATTGATGGCCCGAATCCCACTAATCTTTGGAGGAACTGCTGCAGCCATCTTGAATCAGTCCTTCACAATGTGGATAATGACTCGGTCTTCCCTTTGCGAGGACTTCCTTAGCATACCCATTGATTTAACCGCCTTGCATAAACCTGTTTTGTCATGAGTTGAGAGAACATTATGGACTACACTTTTGGACCATTTGATAATCTCTTAGTGTGTTACTTGGACTACAGCTAGCAACAGAATGACCTAAGGCGCACAAGATTGAACTAAAGTTGCTTGCAAACAATGCCAGTTCTCTACAAGAAACCCAAGCGTTTGGATCATTTCAAGCACTTCAATATTTTAGTAAATTGCTTATCTTATAACTCATTTATTCATTAAATTTGTATAAACTTACCAATACATAGTTTACACCTGGAGATTATCCTGCACCAATTTTAGAAACCTTGGATTTTCTCTGGTGAAATTATGGGGAATGTTATGATAGAAATACAGGTGTTCTGATCTTTTTTGACGGTACTGTAGATTTAGTTCTTTGAAAATTCATCTGTATTAAAAACGTCTCGTGCGACGAGCGTTTCGGAAGCAATTCGAGTTTCATGTCTTCTCTAGACCGCAGATAACGTTAATTGGCTGTAATTTGGCATGCATTCTTCTAATTGGAGAATATTCAAGTAGTTTTTTGAAGTTATAACTTAGGGGGATGGGGGATTCACGCTCTACCAGCAATTTTGTGAAAATTTGGGGGGAGGTTTCTTTATTTTTTAATTTTGCTATCTCTACCCCGAGATCAGCAAGTAATTATTTACTTACGATTATTTTATTTTACCTTTTCGCGTCAGAGTTGGACAGCAGTGGCGAGAAACCATCTGGCATCATCCGATTGAGCGCTATCAGGGAGATCTTGGAGCGAGGCAAGCATGCCGTTTTGGACATCACCCCGAATGCCGTTGATCGATTGAATTACGCGCAATTCTATCCCATAGTCATCTTTTTAAGGGCGGAATCGAAGCAAGTTGTGAAAGAGCTGAGAGCTGGAATTCCAAAGTACGTGTCTCATGTGATTCGCCCTAGACATTTTAGCAATATTTTAAACTATTTATTGGCTTTGGGTGCTATTTTGTGTTCTTCATTTGTAAGATCAGCTTTGGTTAGTGTCTTACAACCTCAGTCTGGATCTTGCCAGCATGCTGATGGAATGGGCGTTGTCACACATCATGGCAGGACTTTGTTTCCGGCCTCCTAACTCTTCTGCGAGGTGGACATCCTATAGGTCGGCCATATAGTCCCCAGGACGGGTCTACAGGTTTTTCTGATGTTGGGGTGAGATGCTTTCAGTACTCTGCTGAGGTGTTCGTCTTGTGATCATGTTCAAGTAAATATTGTGTGATTATTTTAGTTTCAGCATGTGTATCTAGGGTTAGTGTGGTTCGAGTGCATCCTATGATGACTGAGCGCTTTGGAGCTTGTTTGCATGGGATTTGGCGAGGGTTGGGACCCATGTTGGCGCTGCCTAAGTGAGAGTGGTGCTGATAAATCGCTTGTATAGTGTGGTGAGTGTCTCGTGTTGCCTGAATGTGATGTTTAATAGTGCTTTAATGGCGTTGGTTTTCTTTGTGATGTTGGTAATGCAAGTTTTGAATGTTATGTGGGTGTCT
Organism: Ceratothoa steindachneri; assembly: GCA_963969495.1. Classification (NCBI taxonomy): domain Eukaryota; kingdom Metazoa; phylum Arthropoda; class Malacostraca; order Isopoda; family Cymothoidae; genus Ceratothoa; species Ceratothoa steindachneri. The sequence continues at coordinate 157,937,448 of OZ018327.1, forward strand.
AGTATGATTCCTAGGAGAGTGGGAGTTTTGTTTAGCTGTTGTCAGTTTAGTCCGATTTGAGGGTGTTTGTTTGATACGTGATATGTAGTGTGAGCCAGTGTTCCAATGTTATGCGTTGTTGTTGGAGTACTCTGCTTGCTGCACGGACTGTTGGGTATTGTGCAGTGATTGAGATTTTATTCACGTAGGCAGGTGTTGATTTTGTTGATTGATGCAATAAATATGACCCAACTTTGCTGACATTTAGTCAGGACCCCCTTTTGTATAGTAATGACTTTTGATTGGGTCAGGAACTAGCAACTCGACTCAACTTAAGAGAGTCAATTCTTATCAATTGTTTCAATCCCATCAACCCCTTACGCCAGCGTTTAGGTGTGGTGGTCACGATGGGGCTACCATTACTACTAATTTTCTCATGTTTACCTTTTTTTTCAAAGGGGAAGGATGAGTAGCAAGAAACTGTATGACCAGAGTGTCAAGTTAGAGAAGCTGTGGTCGCATGTGTTTACGGCTACCATCAGCCTGACTCAACCGGACATGTGGTACAGGAAGATGAAAGAAATCACTGATAAGCAGCAAACTGGACCGATCTGGATGTCGGAGGCCAAAGTACGTATAGTTGACACGTTGTTTTCTTCTTGCTGGAAAGTCAAAAAGGTGGGGTGGTTCATTGAGATGAGAAAGTGGCCCTTTGGTTTTCCGGTCAGGCTACTCCACTATACTACAACAATACAAAAAAAAAAAAATAGAATAAACTTCGCTGCGATACCAACATGCACCAGATGCATCCAAACTCGGGTAACATCAAACACCTACTTATAGACACACAATATCTCATCTCTAAGGGATTTGTGGGTTCACCCGGGGAGTGTGGTGGTCTTTCTAGATGCCCCCCTTCCCCCTCACAGAAGAAAGGTAGGGTGATCGGCAAGTAAAGTAAGTTCACTATTAGTGAGATTTGTCGCGGTTCAAAGTGAGGATCCCGAGATGATTACCGTCTGTGTCCTGGACAAATGGAGTTTCCTGTATCCCTCTTGCTTCTACTTATAGCTTTCGTGTTTAGTACTAGTTAAAATACATCGGGTGTGGTTAGTCGTCAGATAGAGTTCCGATTCGGGTCAATTTCAGCGCGGCAGTCATACCCTGTAGAGACCAGGGGTTTCGGAGCCCACGTTAATTAGTAGGTTGACAGGCAGAAATTTTAAAACCTCATAACGAGTGGCGTTCGCGGTAGTGAAACCCCAACCAGGATATTTCTCTATATTTCTGTCTTTAATTATACGCCTAATAAGTTTCGAATCCTAATTTAAATTAATCCCCATTTTGTTAAATTTTAATTCACTTTTTTTATTTTCTTTTGTAAAATAAATTTCCCTCCTTATTCCTATTGTAATATATTTATTTTTACGTTTGTATATCGGGTCTGTTTGTGTTTATGTGAATTGGAATTCGGTTATAGCCGATAGAGTTCTTGTCAGATGTGTATTTGCTGTCTTACGAAAATATGGCGGACGAAAACTCCTCTCATTTAACACCGATATCCGAAGTAGACTCGAGTGAAGGGGAGAGGGGCTATCAAGTTCTAGTGGAAGATGTCCCTGTCCCTTCTACCCCTCCTGAGACGGGAGGAGGCGATTGCCCAGATATGCTATCTGTTCGACCCAGCAGCCCAAAGGCTTCCTTTCCTACCCAACCGCTCGGGGATCAGTATATTATATCGGTTCCATCTGCCCCATTGCCTCCCCCAAGATTGCTCTTTTCTCCTCCTCAATGTTTACAGTGCCAGAGGCTTGAGGACGTAGGCAGGTCGTTTCAAGGGGATTCCAGTAATGAGGGCTTGACCTATATTTGAGCATCTCACCCTAAGATTTGAGTAAGAAGAAAAGCCGTAGTTAGGAAACACATCCAGAGAATGTCAAAGTTGTGATGGAACGTTTAGCAATTTTGTTAACGCGAATTTGTCATCGAATTGTTATTATTAGTACTAGTGTGAGGGGTGGCAAATGGAATACTTTCTTCCCTACGTGTTTTTTAAGGCAATTGAAGTGGGAAAAGGCGAGGGAGGGGGGTAATTTCCCGCATGTTCTACTGCATTTCATTAAGGATTTAAGAGTATAATGTCAGATGAGTAGTGCTAGTTATCTTGTTGGTTCTATCATGCATAAATGGCTAAGCCACTATGACAACCGAAACAACTTTTGTTTAGATCTTAATGCAATCTAAATTTTTCTAAATATATATATTTTTTTTCCTCCCATGCTGCAATATTTATCTCAGTGGGTAAGTTCGATTCTTTGCTGTAGAAATGCGGATGGCTTAGCGTGTGTTATGAGTTCAACTTCGTGGATTGCTAACTCTATATTAATTTTATAACGACTTAATCAATTCGATTCACACAACACTTAAACCACGGAATGACCCTTCGATCCACACATGTAAATCCTTTATCACCTACTTCCATGACACCTCACCAGACATCACCCTTAACTTTCCTGAACTAGCCATCAAACCAAACCTAGCAAACCCGTGCTACATTATCCTCTCTTCATTATTAATAATTTCTGGACTTCCCTTTAGTGGCTTTTCGAGCTGCAAACTCCCCATAGGCACATAATTAGCAAGTTGTGGTATTTCCGACCATGTTTGACGTATAACATTCAACAATTCGCACCTGGTTCATTTTTATTTTTTTACTTATGCTGTAGTCTTGTATTCCCCACATATGTTCGATTGGGTCCATGCCAGTGGGCTAACTGAGCCAAGGAAGTCCATTGATGCCGCTTCGGCCCTCCATTCTTTTATCCTTTTTACAGCCTGATGTGGAGCCCCATCTTTCATTGATAAACCCTCTTTTTCATGCTGACCATTTGAAAACAGTGGTAAAGCCTCTCCTTAGTTGATATTGCTAACACACTCAACTAACCCAGACTTTCCATCAATCCGAATTGTTCCACACACCATCACAGAATATCCAGTTGCACCGTTGGTTGTAAATTGTTTCTTGTCAAATTCGTGATGGGGAATGATCTCCAAATCCATACCCATCCACTGTCTGGAAACTTGAGTAAAATATAAATAAATAAAATGCTGTTTAAAACTTCGAAATGCTTCCCCCTCATTTCTCTTCTTAATTTTGGTCATAGTTAAAAGATGCTTCCTTATGGCTCCACATTCATAATATCCAAGAGTGCAGGTAATTTACTGCTGTTCTTGGGATGTTTTGAAATCTTTCTGCCACTTAAGAAGGTTTAAACTGAGAGTTGTTCCCAGTGGATCTTCGAACAGCACGAAGACACCTTCCCGAAGGCCAAGGACGACCAGGTCCTGACTCCGGTGATGTTTTATTCTATTTTAATTGAATTATAATTATGTTAACGGAAGAAAAGGGGAATTTCAAGATCCCTAGCAATGTCTTTGGGACAGCCCTCCACCCCCGCCCCTTTCGGATTGACCAACAACCATTCACCCTCTTTGAAAATCTGAAATTTCCGTTGAATTTTGCTTTCTAGGAATATTTAATTAATGATAATTTTAACTCTGAAAAACGGGGAAACAAATGTATAAATGGCAAATATTCAGAACAAAATTCTTTTGTCATAAAACTGTTGCGCTGTCTACTTGTTCCATTTTTCTTTAAACAGTTACTCCATGAAATCCATTCCCTCCAAACCAGGCCCCCATCACACACAACACAACAGTGCATATAGCCTCATTCTACCGAGCACCAATCCTAAGGAAAGATGCCTCCCTCGACACATACATCGCCTCGCAATGCTTCGGTGCGATAACCATCCAATAAACACAAGTCCTGCACCTGACTGACCGTTTCACACCTGCTCCCACTGCAACCAAGAACCATACAATTCATCGCTTATTCACAACCTGCCCAACACAAGCCCAGCTGAGACCAAACCTCCAGGTAGACGGAGCGCGCAATCTCTGGGAGAAAGAGTCCCCACCGTTCGGCGGCTGCTGTCCTCGAGGAAAGATCGTAGCCGGGGTCGCATAAGTAAAATGAATTCGATCTTTGGAGCTTCTGAATTTTCTTTATCTTCGTTGAATTTCGCTTAATTCAGTTAATAAAGGTTTTAATATGCGGATGTTTTCATGAAACCCAAGTCTAGGGGCTAAATAGATAGGTCGTCCCATTATTCTATTTCACTAGAACTAGAAAAAAATTGAAAGAGTACAGAGCTAGGCTTTAGTTAGTATTAAGATGCAGCTTTGTGTTAAATCTGATCCACCTTTACTGCCCGTTCACCTTATTTCATCACTTCCACAATAGGGGGTGATCGGCGCGCATCAACTCCATACAAATGCCATCTGCACTCGACCACTTTTTGTCGTATTGAACTGAAGGTTCGTCGTCTTTTTCCTTATGCCACTGACCCTTCATAGTCTCCTCATTCAGATCTTTCCTCTCACACCATTACTAACCTCCCATAAATTTCATTTAAGAGTTTGCATGGTAAGTAGCGCCATCCGTCCCTCGCATCGTGGACTAGATCCCCCGGATAATGAAATGCACATAAGGATCAAAATAACGATGGTTGGCAAGTCAAAGGTAGTATTGTATTTTGATCCCAACCAGCGTCAGAAGTATGTGGATATGAATACCCCCCCCCCCCCACACCCTAATGGCCACTAGCAACCCACCTCGGGGTATGTGGATGAGCACCCTAATGGGTGATACTAGTACACTTCGTCTGGGTATGTGAATGTAAGTAACCCACCCCATATGGGTTATTAGTAGTCCATCAGCAAGGTTCCGGAACAATGAGGGAATTAGTGCGGTGTGTTGGGAATATGGGAAGGGAATGATAGCGGTGTTGGAATTGACTATGTGCATTTAGAGCTACTTAATCCCCGCGATGGAAAGTTTAAACGCATCCGCCAATGGGAGCCGAGTTCGTGACGTCACTGATTCTTTTTGGTCTCTGGTTACGCTAAGATCGTCCTCGTGCCCTGACGCTAGAAGTCCAACGCCGTGTGCCCTAGGATCCAACCCGTGCCCCGACGTTAGAAGTCCAACGCCGTGTACCCTAGGATCCAACCCGTGCCCCGACGTTAGAAGTCCAACGCCGTGTACCCTAGGATTGAACCTGTGCCCCGACGTTAGAAATCCAACGCCCTTACCCTAGTATCCAACCCGTGCCCCGACGCTAGAAGTCCAACGCCGTAGCCTCTAGGCTAGCGAGAGCTCCGCGCTTCCCTTTGTCGTTCGGCCAGTGGGCAAGCCGTTGGACTTGCGCCCCAGCTTGCCGTCTATTAACCGACGCGTGACCGCTGCAGCTCCATTCACAGACGTTATCACACAGTCAATCCCTACTCTCCATTCTTCACTTGCACAACGCATCACCCTTCCGCCACGGAACGTGCGGAATAGGGTTCTTTATATTTGTACATCCCTGACTTGGAAGGGGTCGCTGGTTGTTGGCAAACCGTAGTACTACCGCTTTGCCCTCACCACTACTGCTACACACCCATATCGAGGACCGGCCGCTGTTCACCTTGGGCTTGCTAGCAATTGTCATTCTGATCTTTATATGAATTTCATTATCCGGTTGGGGGACTCCGTCTACGATGGAAAATGGACGTAATTGGCTGATGACGAGACCAGCATACACCCTTGCATATCTCGCATCCTCTGATCCCGCCCCCGAGACTCCTATCCTTTACGGCCTCTCCTTCGCAATCTTTCTTATCCACACCACTCTCAATCACAACACATATTGCCCTTAACCCCACCCCCTCCCTCCACTGCATCCAATCAAATCTTACCCTTAAAACCCCCTGGGCTTGTCTCTTTTAGTGTGGGAGGTAGAGGGGGCATTAGACCTCAATTTGTGGCCAGTGTTCGAATCGGGTACCACTGTAGATTTTAGAGCTACCTCGATATATTGGCGGGGTTGAGTTAGTAATGGGATGTCATCTGCGTATCTGTAGTGTAATGATTGCGAGTGGGGGTGGTGTCATGGAAGAGAAGGTCGACAAAGGCCGGAGTAAGTACGGACTCAGTTGGGTATGCGGTGTCTTCGCATATAGCTTCACATGCATTTCAGCCTAAGATGTAGGGGACATTTTGTGAAATTGTCCAGTTTGGTGTTTTGCTGAGGAGAATTTGTTTGTGTATTGTGTGATGTCTTGTCTATTGTTATTACTCCTGCGCAGTGGTCTGAGTTGGTTGAATCTTTTTGTACGAGTCGGGTACTAAGTGACCATTGTGCTTGTTGAGTGCAATGGAGGTGAATCCGCGTTGGGTGTCTAGTGTGATGTGTAAGTTGATTTTGTTTGGTATCAGACGTTCCATGATTTTGAAGGAGACGCAGAGTATGAGGGAGAGGAAGGAGCGCATGATGTAGGTAGAATCCGTGGGTGCTTTATTTTGCTTCAAGGTGGGTCTATATGTGGGCAGATTTCTAAAGATTGGGAATTAAATTGTGGGAGCTAGAATGATTGAAGTTGCACCCAAGTGTTTCAGGTGTATTTAAGATATTGTTATGGCTTTACATATATAGCGTTGGCTACCATTTCTTTTGGCATTGTACTGTGGTGGTGTCTTAGGGTTTGTTGCCAGTTTAGACATATTTATATGGTTATGTTCGTAAGGTTAGGTGTGTTCTAACTAGTTTTTTAATTGTGTTGCATGCGGGTGTTTGTCTCTTTGGTGAAGTTGACCTGGTTTGTGTTCGAGTTGCTGGCTTCGTGTTTATTTTGTTCTGTAGTGTTGAAGTTATCCCTGTTTCCAGATTGTTTTCTTGAGTTTCTTAGTCTCTTACATGGTTTAGAGCGTCCAGGATTGCTTGTCGGTACCGTTTCTAGGGTTTCTTGATTTGACTTCGTTGTCTTTGTGGTGTATTTTAAGGGTCGGGATGTGTTTGGGGAGTTTGCGAAGTTCTGGACTATGATGTGGGTTGGAGAGTATTGGTGGGTGCTTATTTATTTGCCACTTGACTGTGTGGTTAAATGAATAATAGGAGTGGGTAGGGGTGTGGTTTGTACAAGTGGCACAAATGAATAGGGTAGCGAGTGGGTGACAAGCATATGAGTAACTACAACGTGGCATTTTGTGGACGTACGTCCTGCAGTTTGCTAAATAGAGGGTGCCGTCGTTTCGAGGGAGGTAGACACTGATTTTTTCCAATGACTTCACTGTTCGGGTGGTTTGGGAGATAAACTGTCGCGCTTGTTTTGATGCGTGCAGTGTTGTCTGCGGGAGTACTTGGATGCTGGACCTTTCGCAGACGTCTTCATCGAAGGTTTGGCGGGACCGCGATGGTTCGCTACTGGTAACATATGGGACGACTACCATTCGTGGTGAATGCGAGCGAAAACATAGGGTTTATGAACTCTTGTGTGAAAGCAACCTTTTTAAGCTGCGGGATTGCCGAGTGGTCTGAGCGCCCAACAATAGTGATTACGTGCGGCTGTTGGTGCGAATCTCGCACACCATACTTCTTTCTTTTTAGACCAGTCTCGACCTACATTTTTTTATTTAACCTTTTCTTCATACATCGTAACTTCTGTGTAGGTGTCCTCTTGTACTTTCCTCCAGTCCGCTGGTCCAGATGAAAGGTTCCTTATCGTGAACTCGTTTCACACCTACACTTCCGTGGATGTTTCCTCCAACACAGCCAATACCCGTTCCCATTGCCATCCACCATTATTTCCCAAGTCCTTACTGCTCCTCCAGCCTCGGTTCTCTATCATTGCAGGTTCCATACACTACTACCACCCACAGCTTCACCCTTGCACATCTTTACATTCACAATTCCTAAACTTATAAACTTACCTAACCGTTGCATTATGCCTCTCTTTACTCAATAATACAACCACTCTTTCTTTAATCATCCTACAACGAGCACACCTCATCGTACTTCATTTCCTCCTCTCCACACAAACTCCCCATTTCCCTTCATTTTCATTCACATATGTGCATCTGCAATAGCCCTCTTTTAAACACCTCTACTTCTACTTCTTCCCTCTTTCATTTTTTAATAGCTATCATGTTCACTGCACTGACTCGACGCACTTTAACGTGGTTTAAGTGAACGGGGTGCCGCCCCCCTTCCGCGCCCTTTTACAAAATACCTCGGGTGAGCTCGATGCAAAGTATATGGGGTGTGACTCCCCACCCAGACATTCGCCCCTTATCCGCGTTAGTTTCTCGATAAATAAAAATTGCTTTATTAATCGAATTTATCTTTAACGAATGTAATTTTTTTTTTGTTTCATGTTTCGTCCTGTGGTTGTTCACGTCTTTTGTGTAACGTAATGCTGAATTTGATTCGTTCATTAACATTGTCATCCCTGTTGAAACACTTTCGACTGGACTTGCCGTCAATGTTCTGTATCCTCGTCCTGTCTCTTCAACTCCGTGTGTAAATATTTTAAACTCCATTGCAACGCCTCGTCTTGGTCCCGCGCTCTGCCTGCTTCCGTTCATCTTGTCCTCAAATGATCCCGGTCTCCGTGAAACTATCCCTTCCACCATCGTTCACTCGCAGCCGTCAGAAGCGTTAACAGACGACTTCTTATTCCCGATGACGTCCCGCTTGTCCTACGCTTCCTCTCCCGAGTCTGATTTGGAAACAGGCCCAGAGTCACGCACTCCTTCCAAATCACCCCACCGGATTGGCGCCCCGCATTCTACTCACGTGAGTGAGAAGGACTCTCGAAGTGGACGTTTAGTGAAGAGTTCTTCCGACCCGAGTATAGCTGCCCAGGAGGAGGGCGGGGCGCCTTCTCCTCAGACGGGCCCTCCACCTTACACCGCAAGTCCATCTCGAACGGTAAGCTATTGTTTTTATCCTTAATCTGACCTAATGACTGGAGATTGACAGAGGTTGTTCGCACCAGACTGTCTGTAGAGTCTGTCCCTTGTTTTGTCACTTTTAAGTTGCTTTTCGTAGATTCGGAAAGTCTTATTTTTACTTTTGTTTGGAGGTGTTTTCTAGCTTCCATTCTGTTCATCGTAGCATCACCATTTGTAGCTTCCTTCTCTTAGCATCTTTAACGAACAAATATATTTTACGTATTATGATAATGTTAATATGAGAAGTTTTGTCGCGAGTGTTCACAGCTTAGGAACGTTAACAGCATCGTCTATATTTAATCGCATGACAATGTTCGTTATGGTTGTTTTCCTGCGTTTCATTCACTTTCGGAGATCTCGATTAGGTATCACAATTCGGGACACAGAAAGTGAATGAATCGGATTTTAATTTCATATCATTGGCCCTAAGTTGTCTTTAAAGACCTAGTAGTTGTATGGGAACGCAATTAAATTGGCATGCCATCGCTTGGCACTGATAGTTGGCACCTAAATCACTGCTTGTGGCACTTCATTTGCAACAGGGCCCACCGAAAACGGAACCACCTTACGATGACAGGCGGAAGTCCCAGGGAGGAGACAGCAAGTACGGGTTTGCTACCAGCGCCAACTATTACGGCCCGGATCACCCTTACAGTCATGGCGGAGGACCCCGCCCCCATGGGATTGCTCTTCCAGCTATGAATGGGGTGCGAGAAGAGAATGGGGAAAAGGAACCTCCCCCTGGGGTATCCGGATTACCAGTTAATCCACATTACCCACATTCTCCCCAGTATCCAGGGCCTAGAAGTAATCCTCTCAGCTTATCCTCGAACCCCCATTCATCTCCCCACACCCCCAATCATACGCGACAGTCTCCCTTCGCCCACCCTGGTCGAAGTCCCCCTCAAAACACTATGAATTATCCCACGGGTTTCCAAGGGTCTCCGCCACCTGGAACACTCTACAACGGTCAACCTAATCAAAATCATTTGGGTGAGCCGCCTTTCCAAGCAACCCATCAACCAGATTTGCCCCCCAAGGTCAACCGAGCGAGCAAACCGACTCGATTGCGATCCTCGAGTCAAGACAGGAATTCCGGTCAGGACTTTGGCTCCGGCAAAGAGAATGATTACTGTGATAATAATTACATCAACACTGGAAGAGCCACCTCTACTTCTGTGCCAACAAACGGCTGCATTGCTAACGGCAACGCTACAATTCATAACAGTAATAGTAATAACAATAATATAAACAGCAACAGCAATGAAAGTTTAGAAAAACAAAGTAAGGTGAGTGCAATTTGAGCTAGATGTTCACTTGGTTGTCCGCTACAATCCACCTGTAGGCCGGTGCTATTGCTTTTTCATTGTTTTCCTATAGTGCATATCACATTTTTGTTTCATGTTTGCAACACTGCATGACCACTACTTTTTAGTTGAATTTAGTTTCTTTCGTGCTTTAGTTTTTCTGTAATTATAAATCTTGTTATTTGCTCTTTTTCGGCAGAGCCCCTACGAGATGTCGGGAATTCCGATCGGGCCGAATGCTCATGACGATCTCAAAAGCCGACTCCACCCCAGATCGCCACAGGATTACTATCGATATAACCGATCTTCCTCTCAGCCACCACACTACCACTCAGAAGATCCTTACCGGTAAATAATAACCAGAAGTTGAGATTGAGTACGCAGTGAAAAAGGGAAGGATGATTTAAAGTTGCTACAAGATAGGAAAATGGCATCCGAAGTTTAATAGTGCCTGAAAATATAATTCAATGCTAGTCTAGCTGACCAAACTCTTCAACAACTATATAGTAGTTCGGCTGCCTAGACACATCCTACTCACACTTAGCCAACATAGAGTAGCAGACTTACAAATGCCGAAAGGAAACATAAAATATTACATAATGCAAATTTCTTAGGGATCAGATATCAAGATATCATCAACAACAATAGCCGCTTTTTCACTAAGAACGGTGGCAAGTATTAACATAATCAAGCACAAAGCCCCCCTCCCCCGTCGTTGTTTTCACACGATTCATCACTGGACAGAAGCTCAAATCGCGCTCTTCGGTCCTCTGGAGCCTACCACCTTTGAACTTTTGTCGCCTAGCCTCTGCTCCCAAAGCTTCTGCTGTAGCGAAAGTACTGTATTTGTATTTCTTGCGTTCCACTCTCGTTTCGTGCTCAGATACCGCCATGGTCCGGGGGATATCTCTTATGCCATGCTTCGACCATTGTGTGAGCGACGCATGACCTTTCTGCTGTCTCTGTTCAACACGGCGAATGTCTGTCTACCCTACTTGCCTTTTGCAAGTTTGGGAGATATCACACTACCCTGGCTGGTTTCCGCCCAATTTCTTTGACTTCCTTTTTTTTTTGTTCGCTCAAAGTTTGACTTAGGATGCGAGTTATACGAATCGGTACCGAGGGTGAGTTTCTGAAGATGGTTTCGATCAACGACACTGGTCTCCATTCGGCGACCGGTGCCTCCGCTCATTACCGATAAAGAGCCCCTCGTCGATATTGGGTAGATGCCGCTCGCTTTGCGCCGTGTACAGTGCATTATGCGTTTGTACGCGCGATCCAGAGTCTCCCTCAGTCGCCACCGATCTTGACGTTCCATATGCCTCTCATATCATAAGTCTTTCGTGTTTAGGGCAAGGCAACCTATTTGAGAGCTCGTTGTATCTCCCGGGTGGGCGGTGCCTCTAGTTCTGCCCAGGACGCCATGCTGGAAGGTATCATGTGGGAAAATTTGTCGCTTGGCCTCTGCTCCTAAAGTTTCTACTACGCCGGTAGTATTGCGTTCGAACTTATTGAAGCACACACCCTCAGGTTGTAGCCGCGCCATCATACACTGATGGCTCTGAATCCAAAAAAGAATGTCTGCCCTCACGTCTTTCCCCGTTTGATTGAAAACGGCCGCGCTCTTTCGGAGGCTTCGTCGCTCTTCACGGTTAACCACCTGCAATACATCGCTGTACCGGGGATTAACACACATTCTAGCCTTAGCTTTCTACAATGCAATAGTGGAACTCTGTGTATAGGAACACTTGAAAGTGTCGATTTTTATTCTGACCTATTTCTTATGAAGGGAAAGTTTTATACCCCTTTTATCATAATACTTTAGAAATATTGTGTAATCCAATAAACCGAGAATAAATTTGAAACACTCGAATAAATATTGAAAAAGGATTAAAGAGGTGATCGTAAACTTTTGAAACCTCTATGAGGACTTCATGCCAAAACTATCAACTCAAAAGTCAAAACTTCCTGCCACTCCCCATCCTTGCCAAATTGTCCTGGGAAGCTTCTTACCTTCGGATCATTATAATTTTCACAACAAGATAACTGCAAGGCATTAATGGCGTTTTATGGGAAAAATAGTAAAAGGCGATATAGAATTGAAAAAAAAGTATTGTGTAGGCAGATTTATGGCAGATTGGGACTGACGAGTCCAAAACTCAATCCAACTTCGACTAACGCATTCAGGCAAAGCTGTTCAAGCCCCATGCTTCCACCTATCTAATTATGGGTGATTACATTTGTCCACGATGCGTAGCTTAGTACCCTGCCACGAACGGCCTTCCACCATTTTGTTAACTATTGGCTTTTTTTTCCAGGTCTGACTACAAACCGATGCCACCTCCAAAGTCAACCACGAATTACAAACCTGTCCCTCCACCGAAACCCAAGCATTATCGGGGTGGAGTTGGGGGCCCAGAGGGGGGAGGGCCTCCTCAAGGTGGATGGGGTTACTCTGAGAACATGAGAAAAGGATATGACAGAGGATCGTACAACGCAAATAGCAACGGTGGATTGAGTGACGATTATAGCGGATTGGACAGTGGTCAAGGAAGTAGTTTGGACAGGAAATACGATACCCTTGGAAGGACTTCTTATTCCAAGGTATGTGGAAAGATGTCTTATTTCGAAGTATGTGGAAGGACGTTTTGTTCCAAGGTATGTGGAAGGAGGTCTTATTCCAAGGTATGTGGAAGGACATCTTATTCCAAGGTATGTGGAAGGAGGTCTTATTCCAAGGTACGTGGAATGATGTCTTATTCGAAGGTATGTGAAAGGAGACCTTATTCGAATGTATGTGGAAGGAGGTCTTAATCGAAGGTATGTGAAAGGACGTCTTATTTGAAGGTATGTGGAAGGACGTCTTATTCCAAGGTATATGAACACATTCGGGGAAAGTTAGAATAAGCGGTTTAAGGAGTAAAACATCGGATACCATTTTCGTGCCTTAGTTATTATTCGTATAATTGGGTTATGGAATGGGTCTGATGACTTTGTTGTGAGTTATTTGAAAGTGAACGAGTGCAGTAATAGTGCTTTTAAATAAGGGTAAAGTGTATTGACAAATTCTGATTGGGCGTATAAGAACAAGCAGATTGATTGGGATGATTGTTTTTTTTTTAAGAAGGGTTAGGGATCAAGTATTTGAAGTGAGACATCTAACTGAACAAAAAACAACCTCAAGAGATAAAAAAAAATAGAAGGTATATGATGGGCTTCAGTGGTGGAGTGAGAGTAGGTCTCACTCCAATGCAATGATTATAATTTTTATTAAGTTTTTGTATCAGATTTTCAACAGACAGGAAATTTCAATCTGAATAATACTTCCCTTTAAAAAAACATGTTTATCATATACTATGTGCCTGTATCTTCAGATAAAGTATACATTGTTGCTAACTGATTTAGTCCAAGTCGAGGAGCAAGGATTCTATGAATGGGTGTGACCTTAAAGAACCAGAGCGATGTAGTATCTATAGTACTATTCAAGTCGATAGTCGAGCTCCTGCCAAACACGCTGCCGTATGTCATTACTAACATTCTCGAGTGCGGCAGTGATTTTCTATTTGAGTTCCTCTAGGTTTGCAGGAAGATGGGAAACATAGACCAGTCACTTCACATACCCCAAAGGAAAAAAAATAGCAGGTCAGGTGAACGTGAAGGCATTTCAACAGCACATTGTTTTCACCACCAGCATGCTCGATCCATCTCCATGGCATATTTCCATTGAGATAAGAACGCACAGTGAGCTTCCAGTGATTGGAGCCCCGTCTTGTTTAAAAATGAAGTATTCATATTGATTTACATAAGCTCATCCATTATCCAGTTCTGAAGTATTTGCAGATAAACATTGCCGGTCACATTTCCCTCAAAAGAAAAATGGGCCATACACAGGATTTTTGTAGATGACGCAGAACACATTCGCTTTTCGTGAGTCCCTTTTGTGCTTAACTTTTCCTTATAGTATGTTATTTTCAAGCACCCCGTAAGGGGCGCGGCGATTTGCCTTCTTGGCCACCGTGCTGTGCGGCGATTTGCCTTCCTGGCCACCGTGCTGTGCGGCGATTTGCCTTCCTGGCCGCCTTGCTGACGGAACTCAGCCTCTGACACCCTGTCCTCCTACCTTAATTCCTCGCTTTGCATACAATCTCTACTATAACTTTCTCTGGTCGGCCTCTAATTTCACAGGATAGATACTGACCAGCTTTTTCTCATCCAACCATTCCAGATCGCCGCTGATGGGGGAGGGGAGAGGGCCCCCTCACCCCTGAGCTCCGGTTTTGGGAGGTGAGTTTTTAACAACCTGCTTAACCCCCACCCTCACTTTCCTCACACCCCATTTCTCTCTCCTTTTCACAGTCTATCGACTTTACGCCATGCCTAATGTGGATCCGATGTGCCGCCAGGTCACTAGGCAGGAGGAGTTGCCTCAAATGGGGACAGCTGGCTGTGCCAGCCCCGTGTTCACCCCTCGCAGAGCGGGCTACTGCGTGGGTTGATGAGCGCTTGCGTCCCGTTCTAAAAAAGGGGTCACCATGCCCAATGAAGAATTAAAAAAAAAAATTTCCCCCTGTACCTTTCCCTCGACCATCGTCGGAGCCGCCCTTTGGCAGCTTCCTTGAAAAAATGGAGGTCCCCTCCCCTGTACTTTCTCAGGGGATCCTCCAAATTTCTTTTACCGGAGAGAAGGCTTACTCCTCTGCTTTGCCTACGGGTGTAGGGTAATCTCCCTCACCCTCTTCTCTGGAGGCACCGTTTGATGCCTCCCTCTTTCCAGCGGCAGTCTCTCCTTTTCTTTCACAAGGGACTGCCAAGAAAGCGTCTAATCCCTCCGAGGCAGCCATGATTTTAGTGCCCTTCGGACGGCACGCCTGTGAGTGTGACGCCGCACTCTACCATGAAAGGAGTAGTTTATGCTAGGGAACTCGTGGACTACTCCATAGATGACATCACCTTAGAGCTGGTGGATCATGGGGCGGTCAAAGTCGCGGGTGTGATGAGAAAATAGGGAGAGGCCTCGACACCCACCCCTACACTCCTCGTCACGTTCGACTGTGACAAGCTCCTTGAGTCGGTGCGTGCCGGTCGATATCACTACCGCGTAAAGGCATTCGTACCACTGCCGCGGAGGTTCTACTACTGTCACCGCTTCGGCCATACTAATCCCAGCCCTGGCCAAAAGCATTAGGCGACCCCAGTGTTTCTGGGTTCTGCTATCTCAATGTTAATGAAACTCGTGCACATGGTGGTTTATGGTATATTTCACAATATACATTAGTTTTAATATTTGGTTGACCCTCTTTTAGCTTCAATTACCGCTTTTATACGGTTAAGCATAGAATCAACTAGTTTCTTGCATTTGCTAGGCGCAATCTTACTCCATTCTTCTCTTAAGTTTTTGGTACAAATACTCTTTTTTTTAATTGTTGTGTTATTGATAGCTTTACCTAAAGTTCCCCATAGGTTTCAATAGGATTTAGATCGGGGCTTTGAGCTGGCCAGTCCATGGGAACAATACCCTGTGTCTCAAACCATTGACGAGTATTCTTTGCTGTATGACATGGAGCGTTTTCCTGTTGAAAGATAACACTGTTTTTCGACACTCCTGGATGCAATTTAGCAATTGATGGCTCCAAAATATCTGATAACATGGAAACATAGGTAGCTGAATTCATCCTTCCCTGACATAAAAACATTTCTCCGGATCCTGTGGCAGACATGCAGACCCACACCATGAGAGAACCACCCCCTTTTTTTACGGTTTGTACCAGGCATTCAGCCTTAAATGCTTCCTCAACTCTGTGACGCACGAAAGTTTCACCAGATGTGCCGAAAACCTGGGTAAAAAACATGAACGATAATATTATCCTTATGTTGGCTAATAGTGCTTAGAAATGGGAGCTTCTAAAACTAATATTGTATAAAATAAAGGCTTTACTTACAGATGATTCTATTAAAAATTGACTTCTTTTTTTATTTCGGCAAATTGGTTTATAAACTCATCCAACTCTTCTGTCTTGCCTCTTCGTTTTGAATTGCTGGGATTAAGAGAGCGTTTCATGGTCTTGAGTCGCTATTTCCAAGATAGTTTTTCATTAGTTTGAACTTTATAAAAGATCTCTCGGTACTTCAAACTGACAGTCTAAAGAACAACATTATTTGCAGTTACAATATCAGGGATGTTGTAGCACGACATACCTTTCTCCTTAACAGTGGGCCAGGAAGTTGCATGGGAGTATGCTGGCGCCACTGTTGGTGTATCAGAGGAAGAAGGACAAAAATCTTTAGGGAGAGCAGTGCAAGTGGACAACTTGAGAAGGATGTTTGTTAGTGTGCGAAAGGTGAATTGAGTTGAGGCACGACTTTTTGAAGAGGTGTTTAGGGTCTGAATGAGGTTGTGACAAAGTGTTCTGAAGTGGTATGGGGATATAAAAAGATGAATGACTGGGGATAGGCTTGTGAAGATAATATACGTGTGTGTGTGTGTGTGTCAGGGTGTGATAAGGGATCGGAAGACCGCGTAATAAATGGCTAATCATATCATTGTGTGTTTGAGAGAGTAAAGTGCTGAATGTGGAGGCAGTGGATGATAATTGTGCATGAAAGGGGGTTCGAGGCTCTCTGCCCAAAGAGGAACCCTTCCAGCACGAGAACCCCCCTATCTCTATACGGGCTAAATTGGCGTGGACAAAATAATGGGTGGCCTTGTTTGATCAGGCATAACGGGTGGGAGTAATTTTAGTGTCATTACTCCTCTCCCACTTCGCCGGGAACTGATAGATGTTGAAGTCATGAAAAATAGTGAATTTTATGACTTTTAAAATGGTTGCAAGTCTGAATTTTTAATTGTCTTTTGTTTTTCTGTTTGAACCGAAGGTCGTCGGTTCCTCGGGACGAAGTGGATACTATCTCAATGTGCCTCCTCCCAGGGACCAGAATGTCCCCCACCACCACCAGCAACACCCGAATGCCAACAGTAGGGACCTCCCTAACCACGACCATAGAGGCAGCGCCTTCGAGCTCTATAAGAAGCCAGCAGACCCCCGTAACCCTTTGGTGGGACCCTATGGCAGTCAAATGGGGCCTCCATCGAAGGGACTGAGCAATCAAATGGCACCTTACCTTGACCAAAGTTCCAGGTGAGGTTTGTCAATAATTTTTTGGCTTTATATCGTAAGTCTCTACTTAACATGGCGTCATGTTAGGCTTTGCAACATGGTTGAATTAAAATGTCGTTGACCTTGGTGCAAAATTTCGATGAACGTGCGCTCCCTCCTCCCCCCCCATCCTCCCATCACTGTTTGTTTACTATTTATAAATTGGCATTTTCTTTTAATGAATTCTCCCCTTGTGTTTATCAGATCCCCCCACCCTCAAATTACGGATTTGATATTGCAATCCTTGACGGCAAGATTCGATTCTTTTTTTAATCACGTCACTTCTATTCCTGTCATTTTTTTAATAACTTCACTCCTAATCCTGTCTTTTTTTTTAATTCATGTCACTCTTAATCGTGTCCTTCTCTTTCGACCTCTCTTCTCCCGTCAGTTTGGGATGGTTTTCATTTTCTTTCTCCTGTTTTCTTTCACTTTTTGAGTCAGTTATTTATGAATGATTGTTGACGTTTTGCGAAACAGGAGAGATTCAGGCTTTTCTATATAATCACAATGATATTTTGACTCGATCCAAATTATATAAAGTAACTTTAATGGAAAGAACATTGGAACCCCGGAGCTAAGAAAAGGGCCACAAACAAACGATTACACTGGCTAAAAACAGACGGACATTCTTCCACAATGCACTATAGGAATGAAATCCCAAGCTATACTCCAAGACAAATCCTCCCCCTCCTCTGGCCCCATTCAACATATCAAACAGCTGAAGCATCCAGGTCAAAGAGGTATCACCGCACGCACACAAATTTTCAATCATTCCTTCTACCATCATCCCATTCTCAACGCCTGGAAATCAGCCGACATGATTTACATTCTAAGCTAAACCAAATCACCCACGCCCCGTCATCCTACTCTACTCTACCCTCCAAAATAAACTTAAAATTAACCCACGTGTCCAAATAGACTCGTCCTAACACAGATTCTCGTCACTGCACTCATCGAGCACTAAACCAATATCTCGAAGCATTGTTTAATCATCATAATCACATTCTACGCCCTCTAGTCATAGAGCGCCTCACCTACAAAATTATCCTTTAACTTATAAATATTCAGTCTTCCTTTCTCGTGAACTTCTTTCAACACCTTATTTCCTAAAGCAAAGCTCTCAAACCTCTCATTCCCCTCTCCTCCTAGGGATCATTCTTTCCTATTTCCATGCTCGCCTCGGACACCATGGCCCGGGTACATAATCTTGTATCCACACTCCCTAACACACTAGAAAGGATCTAAAACATAGCACTGCGCCTCCCCACGGGATGCGTTTCAAGCACTCAACAATAAAGTATGGAAGGAAAGTTGTGCGTATAAAACAATACCACGCCTTCCCTCTACAGAGCACAGTTTTTCAACACCACTCGAAACATGGCAGGCTAAAGACTCGTAAACCTCGCGATCAACTGATGGTATTCAAATTTCTTGAGGCTTCGAGAATACTGAAGCTTGAACTTGCGCGGCTTATGACTACTTTAGTAGGTAACTACTTCATATATATAGTATGCAAGACATGGGACGAGCTATCAGCAGTAGTTAGTTGTCGGTAAACATTGGGAGTTAATTGTAACAAACAAAATTGTCCATCATTTAATCAATTTAATTGAAGATAATCAATACTGTCATAAGACTATGTTAAAAGAATTGGTTAGATTTTTTCGCGATATGATTGTAAATTTTGATCGTCATACAACCCTAGCTATTATTTACCTTGATTTAAAAAAAAAAGTCGATTGATTGACTTGGAAAAGCTTAGCGCGCTCGGTATAAGAGGTAGCCTCTGGCGTTGGAGCGAGAACTTGGCCTAAAACCCGTAAACAAAAGTGGTGATAACGGAGAATCGTCTGATTGGGCTAAAGTCACTATTGGCGTGCCCCAGTGGTCAGTTTGGGGTCTTGTATTATTTGTTATCTTCGCAAATGACTTAGATTCAAGATTTAAGCAAAATTCCCAAGATCGTAGACGATGCTAAGCTCTCTAGGTGATTTAGCGGAACACTACTCAGATCGAAAAGAGATACAGCGAGATATAAACGAGGTATTTAATTGACGAGTAGGTAGCGGCATTCGTTCTTCGCATCGTACGGTAGATCCCCTAACCGTCTAATGAAATACACACAAAAATCAGAATGACTAGCGAACCTGAAGGTACCAGGGGTTAGTTCTCGTTTGGAGGAAGGATCTCTGAGTCGTATTGAGTGGGGTTTTTTTTTTACAGTAACCACCTTTGGTGGAACCTTTCGTTACCCCCTGGTAGACCCTTATCGTGTCAAGGCTATGTCAATATGTTATGTACCTCCCCAAAGAATATACTCGTATCCCATCAACAAGGTTTCGGAATAGAGGAGAGGCAGGAATGGAAATGAAAGAGGTGTTGTGATTAGATACGTGCATCATGATGCGTGTGGAGCTATTTACCCTTGTGGGTGGTTATTATAGAAAACTCGGATTTTTTACAATAAATTTTTCATATAAGAGTAGAGAAATAGTTCCAATGTTAGGTTAAGTTAGGTTCTGGTCTCCTTATCTCCAAAGGAATATGTCTACAGTGTAGAGCGCCATACAGAGCTGCGACCTTTTAAGACTTAAAGAAATTATCTTGCTCTCGTTTCTAGATGGACGACGAACAAATGGTCATAAATTGAAATTAAAGCTTTATCAGATGAATATCGTGGGGAGTCTTTTCACATATAATCCTTTTAACTTGGAAGTCTCTTCCAGCAAATGTAGTTGAAAGCACATCGATAAATATGTTTATAAATAAAATGGAAAAGCTCGCTCCCTTCCTTCACACAGGGAGCTACTTGCATTTAAATCAAATGGCCGTCCAAAGACAACCTTCCCTTACCTTACTCTCTTTTTCTGAGTAGACATAGATCATATCTAAGGGTATTTTCTAGTTCGGATTCTAGATAGATTTTTTTAAGTATAAATAGTATTTTATCTAGAATTGTGCATTAGCTAATGTAAAGATTCCTGGTTGTGTTATTTTCTTCAGTACAGTTGGGTGGGTGAGGGAAGCCTTCATCTGCCCTATTTTTTTCGCAAGCTCTTTTTTTTCTAAATAGTCCGTCGTCGATATCGATAGCATTTCTCTTTTGAGTTTCTCTTTCTCAAAATCTCAGGTTTGGGAAACAAGACTTGTGATGTATGTTCTGAAATGCTGATCTGAGTTAAATTGGTTAGAATTTTGAGCCGTGTAGTATGTTGATTGCATGATATTTACATATATGATAAAAAAAATACTTCCAACCCGAATATTTTTGATACTGCTAAGTTATGCAATCAGAAATATTCCCTCTCTTTACAAGAATGTTTTTTAATGTTCGGAATTTTTCGCGAAAGGTTTCATTCAAATGAAACTGCCTTTCTTTAATTTTATTTAGTCTTTAATGCCAGAATGAATTTTCTTAATGGAAATTCTTCATTTGATATAAAAGTATATTTTTAAATCAATTTTTCGTGCATGAATCTTAACGAACTGTTAAACAAATTTTTTTTTAGACTTAAGGTATTTGTTTTTCCTAATTATCTCTCGTATCTTGTTTCACTCAAGAAATTGCAACGTCAGTCACATGTTTCCTTTTCGATATGAGAGATGGTTCGGAGCAACTTTTTACATGTATATTAAATTATTATTAATTAATCATATCCAGGATTCAAATTTATAATGTTTGCTTCCCCTCCCAGTTTGTCTTGCAAATTGGATTTTTAGTGGAGTAAATTGTCCTCGTCTCTCAAGTAGCCAATTAGTTGCATCTTGGCCACTCATTTTGTCTGAAACAGATCGAATTTGAATCTCGGAAGTGATCGCTCCTATTATATGCTACACTTACTAAAGGGCTTGGTAATTAATTGGTTCAGGTGTTCCTTGATTGAAGATGGTAATCAAAAGGTGATAGCAACTGCCAGGGGGGTTTTTGAACAGACGGGGGGAACTTTAACCTCTGAGGAGACCGGGGTGTCGGTAATAATTCCTCCAGGAGCTTTGGGGAAGAAGCAAGAGATTTACTTCAAGGTGTGTCAAGATAGCTCATTAACACCTCCGCTCGATCAAGAGAAAGGTGAGTTGGCTGTGCATGTCCAAATCATGTCTGCACGATCTCGCATGCTTTCTCTCACTCCCTCGGTTTAATTGAAATGGGTAACGCGAACTACTGCAGTTTATTGTCCTACTTATTATTAGTTTCAGTTTTCCAACATTCTTAATTAATAAAATAGAAGTGAATCCTCTTGAGTGTGTAGTTAACTGGGTAGTTCCGTAAATTAATTTTGCCATTTTGCTGCTGCCAGGCTACGTAATCTTTGGGGTCATTACTAAATAGCAGAATATTTAAAAAAATTATTCGTGTTCGATCCATAAGAGTTAACATTGGATTTTGAAAAAAAAGCCAAAACTAACGAGGGTACCTCCAACAGAGTTTGTAAAGAGAGATCTTTAAATAAAGTGGCGAAGATAGAGGAGGTGAAAATGTAAGGAAGATTGCCGACTTCCTCATGCGGTCATTGTGGTCCTAAAGGCTCGCAATCCTCGGAATGTCAGCTGCAGCTTCCTGATACTTCCTTGCGTAGTACATACTGAAGCTAAGAAGACGTGTCATCCCTCCAGTTTTGTGTAAGAGCGGGTAAAACGCCGCTACACCATCCTAGAGGGGTTACCCCGTTAGACTTGCATCTGGGGAAGCGATGCCTTACAGGCCCCAATGCCCATTTAGACTTTTAAAACCACCATCTTTTTCCATTTTTCGACCCTTTACGAGGCACTTCTTGCTTATTTTCTCGACCGGTGGCTAATTCTGCAGGCTAGTCGCAGATCACCTGACGGTTACTCATCCCTTATCTGGGTCACCTGGGAGGAGGTCACCCCCCCTCCCTCTTCACTCCCGTTGGACTGTGGTAGTTTTTAACTCACTTAATTCCTACTCTTTACCCCTTCTCGCGCATCTCTCTTATCCATCTCCGCAAGCGGTATCGTAGGTACCCATGCGGCGATTGACATATCGAGGATTGTCTGCCCCCCTCACCCCCCTCGGCTTGCAGTCGCATACCCTACTGCCCCTGATGCCTGCCAGTGGATCTGCTAAATACCTTCCACACAGATCTCTGCTTAAAAAACTTAGGGCTCGAGGTGCCCTCGTTTGTTATTCGCTTTAAATAAACCCTTTTTCATCCTGACTCGTCTTCTGCTTTGGGGTGGGGCGGTATGGATTGAGCAGGAAGACTCTGGCTTGTATGCTTCGAGTACTTTCTGCTAGTAGACAGTTGGGTGTATTACCTCTTTCAGATGTTCTTCTTTGGTTATTTGACGAAGAGCTGAAAAGTGGTTTAGTTAAATACTATAATTTGCATGTAATGATCTAGATTTAGTTTGCTAATGAATGGTTAAGCTAAAATGTGAGAATAATCCCCCTTTAAAACCCAATTTAGAGAAACTAACCATGTTAGTGGTTTTTGTGGAGGATTTTTAAGACTATTTTCCCTCGTTTACGATATTCTGTTTCACTGTAAAACAAAAGTGAGGCAGGGTATTAAGCTCCATCGAGTGACACAAATGGTAGTAGGTCAATTAGTGCTTGCCTTCGATTTTATGATTGAGCTTTAAATTCTACTTCCGCTTTGCTATACAACCCTCCATTATGTACTTTACCTTTGCCTACTTTTATAAATTTGAACTGTACCCATCATGTTTCTAACTGCTAGCTAGCGCGTAAAACACACACTAGGTAAGCTATTATTTGCACACAAATAGCCATAGTTAATGTTTATCAATCCCTAAATTTAGGTTTCATAAACCTATTGACCGATTCCGGAGAGGTGGCACGAAGTTTGCTCGGTGCGCGCTCAACTCTCCCTCGCAATCTGCAATTTTTAAATTGTACTCGCCGGGTATAAAGAGCGACCCGTTTACTTTAGATGTGTCCATATCCTAGGGATGCAAAATGCGAGAGAATAGTCTGTTGTGGTCCCTACCTACTCCGATGACCAAAAGCCCCCTGGCTAGTGCAAGTATTAGGTATAGGGTGTGCTGGACCATCGACTTTGCTCACCTTCCTCCAGTACACACACACACACAAAGTGGCAACGCCGGCACCAAGAAAATTTCGCCAAAATGGTGGGCCGGGACCGATTATGTGTAAATGATCCTATTCTGGAATTTCTGATCCCATTGAGACTTTTCTCTCGCCTCCCCACTCAGTAGCCTCTCCAACTATCTTTCCATGGGGCCCTTTTTTTCTTTTTTTATTGTGATTATGGCGACAGTAAGCGCATGGAGATCCGCTCCCATGTGCGACCTTATCCTCCTCAGCTGTCGGAGAGAATGAGGAAAATCGAAGCACCCCCTCGACCGATGGAACGGTTTCCCGCTAACCATCACCATACGGCAAAGGGGTTTTGCCTTTGCCATCTTTGGAGCTGCTCTCGGGCAGCTCTATATCTGGAAAGGAGGTCCCCCCACCCCCTTTGTAATTTCTCAGGAGCCCCTCCACTATCTTTTACCGAGAAGTAGGTTTACTCCTCTTCTAGGCTTACGGATGCGGAATTTCTCCATTACCCCATTCTGTGGAGTTACACAATGGACTCCTCCATCTTTCGAGGAATTGCAGTCTCCCTATTCTATTAAACGGGACTTTCAAGAGAGTAAACAGGCAGCCCAAACTGGGACGCGTCGGGCCGTGCCCCCTGCAGTCCTACAATCAGGCATCTTGACAATGCTGATGGGGGGGGGGGGTGTATTGAGAGACTACCTGACGTTTTTGAGCCCGCTGGATTCAAACGCTTTCTGGAAATTCACTCCACTGAGGGCAGCATGTTCCATCAGAGGAGAGCATTAGCTACCTTGATTAGTAGAGAATCGAAGGTGTCCTGTTTCTGGCCCGAGAGCCTTCTGGCGAATGCGTCAGATCCCTCTAAAGCGGCCATGATTAGTGCCCTTCGGACACTTAATGGCACGCCGGTGAGTGTGGGACCGGACTCCACTATGAACTTCGTGAAAGGTATTGGTCTACGCGAGGCTTGACTATGGATGCGAGTTTTATGCATCCGCAGCAGAGTGCGTATTGCTGAAGTTGGACTCGATCTACCACACTGGTCTTCGCCTGGCGACTGGTGACTTCGGCACGTCCCCCACTGAGAGCCTACTTGTCGATGCTGGGAGATGCCACTCGTGCGCTGGCTGCTATACACTGCTCGTTACGGGAGATAACTCGTCGTGTCCGGTACGGAGACAGGACTGTTATCTTTAGGAACTCACAAAGCCCCCTGAAGGCCCTCGCGGTAGCTTGACACCACGGTTGCCACGAGCTGGGTGGATGTTGAGATTATCTTCTGTTGGGTTCCTGGGCATGTGAGTATGAGGGCACCAAGGAGTCCGCGAGGCCTGGGTGACCAGACTAGGTACGCTATTCCTAACTTTTGAGTGGCAGCAGTTTGCCTACTCACGTGAAGGCGAGATACTTTCACATCGTGAAATCTCTGTCAATAATCCTCGACGATGCTTCAACTGTCGTATGTTTGGCAAATCTTGCGACCACCCAAAAATGTTCGCTAAATTTGGAGAAGCAGACACTGTCTTGTGCATTCTTCATCTTTGAAAAAGAGACTGTTAGTCCGGCATTAGCACAAAGTTCCCATTCATGAGTCATTTGTGTCAAACGGTGTCCGTTTCTCGGACGTCCTATGGAGGGCCACTTTCTCACCCCCCAACACTTGCCTTAGCCCCTCCCACGTTCGGTCTCATGGACTATTAATCCTTCTGCGGATTCGTTACCTAACCTTCTGTCGAGTGTTCACCAGCCATCTTCCCCTCCAATAAAAACTATCACGGACCAGTCTTCTGCGGCACCTTCAGATGCCTTGGAAACCATTGAGAGTATCAGAGCATATTTTAATCGTCTTCGGACGCCTCCAGATCAGATCTTCATTGATGCCACTCAGATGTAACACGTCACGCCAAAGGTTCGCCAATTTCCTCTCCTGGCACAAAATTATCACTGGTAATTCTGATTTTCCCACAAGGATCCCCTCCTGGTAAGGAGATGGGCTCCTCCATCCGTGATATCAAAACATTCGTGGAAGTCTACCCGATCCCGTCTGACCTACTCCCGTTCCCGTCTCTCCTGAACCTTGTGGCTCTTCTCAATCTACCCGTGTCATCTCCAGAGGGTGGCGATGCTGGAATGGCACCTTACTTGGCGTCCTCCCACCCTCCTCGCTGTAAGACTGATATACCCTTGCATCCCCTTCGGCCACATCCGGAGGATACGAATTTTTCGCAACTTCCGTCCATTACGGCGCCTCCCTCAGTTGCCAAAAGCTCTCACTGCATTCGCAGCTGATTTCGACGGTGCCTATGCCGCCGAGAGACGCCAGTCATACCCTAAGCCCTTTGGGTTTAAGACCAGGAAACTCCTTCGAGAGCTAGGTATAGCTCTCGGGCCGGTGGCGCCCCTGGTTCTGCCCGGGACGCCACCCTGGAGGGTACCACATTTGGCTATTTGTCGCCACGCCGCTGCTCCCAAAGCTTGTACAGCGCCGGGAGTATTGAGTTCGACCTTTTTGGAGCACACCTCGTGTCACGCTGGAACCGTGCCAGTGTTTACGGAAAGCTCCAAGTCCCAAGAGGGGGTCGGCTTCTACGCCGTATCCCGTCTGTTTGAAGTCAGCGGGGCTCTGTCAGGCGCTGCGTCTGTCTTCACGGCCGAGCTGGCGGCAATACATCACTCGGTATGCGAGATTACGCGACGTGCCCGGTTCGGAGACCGGATTGTGATTTATAGCGACTCACAAAGCGCCCTGAGTGCTGTCGGGGCATTGGAATCTCCGCATCTCCTGGTTCGCGATATCCGTGACGCCACGGTTTTGGCAAGCCGGGCGGATTCGAGATTATCTTATGCTGGGCTTCTGGACATGTAGGAATTGCGGTCAATGAGGGCGCCAAAGAGTCCGCGAGGACTCTGCGACCGGACCAGCTTTTCGCTCTTCCTCACACCGACTACATGGCAGGAATACGTGCAGCTCTTCGGGCTGCCTGGCAAAGAAGATGGGAGACGGTCGAAGGGAACTTAAAGTTGTGTGCCATTGCTCCGCGCCTGTTCCCATGGACCTATTTCCCAATGCCGCGACGGCTTCAGGTCGCTTTCTGTCGTCTCCGAATCGGGCACACTCGTGTGACGCATCGCCATTTGATGGAGTGCTCGCATGCGCCCTATTGTGAGGACTGCCTCGTTCCCCAGATTGTTCGGCACATTCTTGTCGAATGTCCCTGTCTGGGTGATCTTCGCGCACGTTACCTGCCCCCGTACCGGGATGGGCGGGGTCGCTACCGCCTGTCTCTTGTACTCGGGACGAGTGCGTGCACCATGACTGGTGGACTTATTGACTTTTGGGGGGAGGCCGGCCTTCTTCCTTTTATTTAACCAATTTTTTTGTTTTTGTTTTGTTTTTTTTCCCTTATAGGTCGCACGTTCCTGCTCCGGGGGGACCTCCCCCCGGCGCAGGAACGTGCGACCATGGAACTGTGAGGGTTGGTATCGCTACCACGTGAAGGCATTCGTACCACTGCTGCGGAGGTGCTACTACTGTCACCGCTTCGGCCTTACGAATCGCTCCTGTAGACTTGCAAATTCGGGGTTACCCGATGTCTATATAAGTTGCTCCAAGGCCGCACATTATAAGTCCAAATCGAGTGTGGCGAAGTGTGTCAATTGCGGAAAGCCACATCCCGCTTCTTCGAAGCAATGTGGTGCGTATCTCCTTGAGAAGGAAATCCTGGCCGTTCTGGCCCAGGGTTGTCTCTCATTTCTTGAAGTTAAGGGCTTGAATTATGGTGCGCCAGGCGCTACCAGACTACTTGATCAATCCCAGGGGTCCGGTCCTTATCGACCTGATCGACGAGCTGGAGATAGGTGTCCTAAATTGGGATGAGTTTACACATCCCGAGAACGGCTTCATTTTCCTGTCTGGATCTATCACTGTGCTCTCCTGAAGCACAGCCTAATTTTGTGTGGGGGTAGTCGATGACCACCATGGTAGTGATCACTTCCGCATTCAAATATCATTTTCTGGGCCACTGCCGCCCTAGAGCCCGCCCCGGTGGTGCTTGGTGCTGGCGCGGTGGTTCGCATTTCAGGAAATGACCTATTTATCCTACTCAGTCGAGGAGTTTAGGTCGGTGGATGAGGCCGTTGAGTTCTCAGGCAATCTCATCGCCTTGAACCTAGAACTTCTGTCCGTTTTGCACGCCGACCGCTTCCGTAGTGGTCAGCCGAGCGTGAGGCGGCCCTCAAACAGAAGAGTTATGCCTACATCCGCTATAAGCGCCGCCCGAACGATTTCACCGTCTGTGAATTTCGTCAAGAAGGGCTAGGTTCTGGTATGTTTTGAAGCACGCACGCCGCTTTTCTACGTGCTTAAGTGTCTTCACTTTTAGTAGAGATGTGGAAACTAGTCAAAAGGATTAAGGGCTAGTTCTCGCAAGACCCCGTGTCCGTGGTGGAGTCCTTCACGACCGCTCTCTCCGCATTTTCTAGTCGGGATGTCGTGAAGGCCATCAACTGGACTTTAGTTACGGAGGTGGAGAACCCGTCTTCCGCACAGTGCGGCTTAGGAAAGTTCCACTCCACGTCGGATGCTCTGCTCCGAATGGGAAATGCCATCTAAGAGGCCTTCCTTCGTAGAAAGCACTACGCCACGTTGTTTTTCGATCTGGAGAAGGCCTATGATACCGCATGGCGATACGGTATCATGGAAACTTTCCACCCGATGGGGGCGAGAGGACGCCTCCCAATCTTTATATTAGAATTTTTGCGAGATCGTCGATTCCGCGTACGGGTATGGGTAGCCCTCTCCGTCCCAATGGAGGGAGCAGGAAGAGGGAATCCAGCAGGGCAATGTCCTCAGTGTCACACTCTTTACCCTGAGCATCAACGTCATTACCTCGGTGCTGCCGGAAGATGTTCTCGCTACGCTCTACGGGGACGACCTTTCAATCTCTTTTGGCGCGACCCAGATGCCAACTGGAGCGTCGAGCCCTACAGACATTGAACCGCGTATCTTGCTATGCCCAAGTACAGGCTTCGGTTTCCCTTGGGGCCAAGACTAAGGTGGTGCACTTCTGCCACCATCCACGGCTTCACCCTGACCCAGACTTGTTTTTAAATTGGGTTCGCCTGGAAGTGGTGCACTAGCCCCGTTTCTTTGGTCTTGTTTTTGACCGACGCTTCACCTGGTAGGCTTATATTCGCAGCCTTAGGCTCTCTTGTACCCACGCCATGGTTATTCTTCGCTCCGTGACGTTCAGCGCCTGGTGCCGCTGATAGGGCTACTGCCTTACTTTTTTATTGATCCCTTGTTCGTTTGAAGATCGACTACGGATGCGAGTTTTAGGCATCCGCACCCGAGTGTGTATTGCGGAATGTGGACTAGGCCTTCGACTGGCGACCGGTGCCTTCCGCATGTCCCCCATTGAGAGCTTACCTAACGATGCTGGGGAGATTCCACTCGCTCTGCGCCGTGCACAGTGTTTTATTCGCCTGTACGCGCTATCCTGGCGCCTCCCTCAGTCGCCAACAGCTCTCACTGCGTCCGCAGCTGATCTCGACGGTGCCTATGTCGCCGAGAGACGCCAGTCATACCATAAGCCCTTTAGGTTTAGGGCTAGGAAACTGCTTCGAGATCTAGGTATAGCTCTCTGGCCGGTGGCGCCCCTGGTTCTGCCCAGGACGCCACCCTGGAGAGTACCACCTTTAATTATTTATTGGTCGCCACGCCTCTGCTCCCAAAGCTTGTACAGCGCCGGGAGTATTGCGTTCGGCGTTTTGGGCACACACTTCAGTGTATACGGGTAGCTCAAAGTCCCAAGAGGGGTCGGTTTCCACGCCGTATCCCCTCTGTTTGAAGTCAGCGGGGCTCTGACAGGTGCAGCGTTTGTCTTCACGAACGAGCTGGTTGCAATACACAACTCGGCACCTGAAATAACGCGACGTGCCCGGTTCGGAGACCGGATTGTGATTTATAGCCACTCACAAAGTGCCCTGAGTGCTCTCGTGGCATTGGAATCTCCGCATCCGTGACGCCACGCTTTTGGCGAGGTTATCTTCTGCTGGGTTCCTGGACATGTAGGAATTGCGGGGAATGAGCGCGCCGATTATGGCGCCAAAGACTCTGCGAGGACTGGGTAACCAGACCAGCGTTTCGTTCTTTCTCACACCGATTAAATGACAGTATTACAGGCAGCTCTTCGGGCTGCTTGCCAAAGAGGATAGGAGACTGTTCCCATGGACGCACCCCCAATGCCGCGACGACTTCAGGATGCTTTCTGTCGTATCCGAATCGGACACATTCTCGGGATGCACCCCCATTTCATGGAGCGCTTGCCTGCGGCTTATTGTGACGACTGCGTTGTTCCTCAGACTGTTCGGCACATTCTTGTCTAATGTCCCAGTCTGGGTGATCTTCGCGCATGTTACCTGTCCCGGTACCGGAAACGAGCTGGGTACCTGGACAGGTAACATGCGCGAAGATCACTGGTTGTTGCACACAGACTTTTGGGACTTGCTCCACTTCAGTTGACTTTGTTGTAGGTTGCATCTTCCTGCGCCTGGTGGAGGAGGGCCTACCCCTGAGGTCGGAGCGCGCTTCCTTGTTGCCTTTCTGATTTCCTTCTCTTTTTATTATTCGTTGTTCTTATTTCAGCCTTTGCTTAGCTGTTGTCTTTTTTATCTTTATTTGTTCATTACATAGTCTTATTTGTTTATTAATCTAGCCTAGTAGTTGACTATGATCTGAGTACAGCGACTTTTGCCCTAGTTGGCAGTCGCCAGATGGTCTCTCTATAAAAAAAATATGTTTACACCTGGCATCCCCTTGTGTAACGTTGGTTTCCCCTGAAATAGATCGGGGGTGTGGGGGTGATAGAAACTGGTCTTGTGCAAAATAATAATAAATAAGATCGCTACAAAATACTGCCACATCAAGCGCAGCGTGTAAAGAAATACACATTTTTAGTCCCGTGCATGCGACTCTATAGTCACTATGTCGGTCCTTAGGTCGTCGGTCGGTCGGTCAGACGGTAACCATTTTACTTTTCAATGAGTTCTTTTGGTAATAGTATCGTAACTCTTCGGTCGATTAGAATAGAATTGTCAATGTCCTCCTAAGGTTAGTCCGGGCAATATTGAAAGTTTTGAAGGTCGTAAGTTCAAAAGTCAGAACAATTGAGAGCGGCGCGACTTAGGTCTGTTGTCCTTGTTGTAAATGGGGTAGAATTCTTCTTTCCGGGAATGTGTGTTTATTCAGGGAGAGAATTTCATTCGGGAAAAACTTCTCTCCCTCCACACGTCATATTTAGGGAGAAGGAACCAAGGTCGCTCTTCTTGGGTTTGCAGTTATCGAGAATATTCGCAAAATCTTTCCTTTTTTTTCTTAATTCGATATAATAATCTTTAATTTTACATAAAAATATTGGAAGGGGGGGTAATTATGCCTTATTATTAGCAGTCGAATCCACTGGGGATGATTTCTTTCTTTACCGCGTTAGATAATAGCGCAAGTAATATTTATAACTTGACTTTTAACTGATTTCTATTATGTATGGGTATATATACATCAATGGTGTCTTTCCGTTTTCCAGGTGAAACGTTGCTCAGTCCCTTAGTTATGTGCGGACCTCACGGTCTCAAGTTTAATAAAGCTGTCGAACTCCGCCTTCCGCATTCTGCTGCCGACTCAACGAATGCTTGGAGTTTTGCTTTAAAGTCTACTGAATCTCCACAAGGGCAATCTCGGTGCCAACCAACCCAGTGGACCAATGTAGATCTGGCCCAAGACGAAAATACATCTGCAAAAATTTCCCCAAACTTTGTCTCGGTTCTTGTGGATCACTTTTAGAGTACTCGTTAATATGGCCCGTTATTTTTCTTCGAGCTTACTGACACGTTGGCTCATTTAAAGACTGATTCTCAGGATCCCTTTTGTGTATAAAGCCATGCAAAGAAGTGAACCGTGACTTTTCTCTCTACAAATTGGATCTGATTGCCAAAGTGCATTTATACAGTGCAGTATCAAGAAGTATGTTTAAGAATTTTATTTTTTTACCGTTCATTTTTCTTATGTAAGGAGTTTATTTTGCAATTTTGTAATCCTCGAACGAAAGTAGTATTAATTACCAGGATCGTAGCAATTCGTTGTTTATTTTTCTTCCCTTACCCCGAGTTTTGATTTAATTCGTCTAATTCTAAGGGATTTAGTTTGACTTCTTGCTCACATTAGAAGACAATAAATATAAAATAATGAGTGCTTGTGAAATCGATCAAGAAGGCAATTCTAAGGCAAAATTATGTATCTGTTGTCAAATCAAGGGGGGGGGGGTATCGAGATTAGGAAGGATTTCTTCCCTTCTGGTTTCTTGGCCGCTTTCCTGATACGTATCCTGAGTGAACAGGTTTAATTTTAAGGCTGAGGAACTTAGGTTTACATTTCTCTGTGATCGTTTTAAAGACATTGTTGGTCCGCGTCGAAGTGACTCCAGTAATGCGAATTTCAACTCAAAATTCATAAAAAAAACTATATGGATGGGGTCTAAAATTGATATAGTCTGAATATTCAGGTCTAAAATTGATATAGTCTGGATATTCAGGTCTAAAATTGATATAGTCTGGATATTCAGGTCTAAAATTGATATAGTCTGGATATTCAGGTCTAAAATTGATATAGTCTGGATATTCAGGTCTAAAATTGATATAGTCTGGATATTCAGGTCTAAAATTGATATAGTCTGAATATTCAGGTCTAAAATTGGTATAGTCTGAATATTCAGGTCTAAAATTGGTATAGTCTGAATATTCAGGTCTAAAATTGATATAGTCTGGATATTCAGGTCTAAAATTGATATAGTCTGAATATTCAGGTCTAAATTGGTATAGTCTGAATATTCAGGTCTAAATTGGTATAGTCTGAATATTCAGGTCTAAATTTGGTATAGTCTGAATATTCAGGTCTAAAATTGGTATAGTCTGAATATTCAGGTCTAAAATTGATATAGTCTGAATATTCACGTCTAAAATTAATATAGTCTGGATATTCAGGTCTAAAATTGATATATCTGAATATTCAGGTCTAAATTGGTATAGTCTGAATATTCAGGTCTAAAATTGGTATAGTCTGAATATTCAGGTCTAAAATTGGTATAGTCTGAATATTCAGGTCTAAAATTGGTATAGTCTGAATATTCAGGTCTAAAATTGGTATAGTCTGAATATTCAGGTCTAAAATTGGTATAGTCTGAATATTCAGGTCAAAAATTGATATAGCCTCTGGATATTCAAGTGAATAATAAGGGTTATGCAAATATACAAGATTTATAGATTCGTTCCAAGTGGATATATTTGTAAATATATTGGATCAATTTCTTTTTTTCTAATTTATTAATATACACAGTCTTTCTTTAAGTTAGCGTAATATTTGTACAAACAAATATTGAACTTGAGGAAGAACTGACCTGTCAATAGATGGCGGTTTCTCACCTCCTGTGGTTTTTATGTAGCACCCAACGTTTTCATGTATTACGAAATAGTGATAAAATCTAACTAAGGTCATTTATTAGTTGCATTTTCAAGTTCATACGAAGTAGCAGTAGTATCATAAGTGTCATACCATACACTAACTAGCCCGTTCGCATGCTTCCATAATATAAATTTAGGTGGAAATTGAATTAAAGGAGAATAAACAGAAGTCCCCAATCCTCGCCAAGGACCTTTGAACTATTTATTGGATTATTACATAAGGAACAGTTTTTCCAGGCCATTTTGCACGGATGTAGCCACATTTAGTCGCCTACATCGCGCAGCTGACAAAGGGTGGTATTAGCTACTACCACTACAGAGAGGTTGATATATAAAGATAACCCGCTGGAAAAAGGAAAAAACTGATAGCTAGCGCTAGCGCCATAATTTAACGAGGCTCGATTCGGACAGTATTTAAAATTTAAAAGAACGATTTTCCCGAACGATCCCTAAGTGTTTGCACGAAAAAAAGTGTGGGATTGTATGTGTAATGGTTATTGTGTCCAGAACCATGTATATATTATTAAATCTGCAATATATATATCTAGCATTTGTGATGTAAGGTTCCATTTAATCTTATCAATTGTCAGTTTATGTAAGTTTTGTATTAAAACACAAAATGTCACATATTTTTTGCCGTGCACAAATTTCGCATAATTATAGTCCGTTTGTGAAAGTCGCATTTAAAGTCCCAATTATTTATAATCTTAAGCATGGAATTAGTTTTGGCAGCTAATCTTAATTGTTCATGTGGAATGACACCGCGTTTTCGACGTACACTTTCCAAACGACAACTTTGCACCAAATCTCGGTTTTACATGTTGAAGGCGTATAATATGCACGTGTTTTTTGTGTATAAGCGTGTATATAAAAGTTCTTTGTTGTTCCCCCAACTGCTAAGTGTTCTCAGAGCTTTTAAAAAAATTAGGGAAAGTTTAAAATTTTGGTTTATTTTCCATGTCCAGTTTTGATTCTTGCCAAATTTAAGAAGAGAAAAAAAAGTATTAACATTATTTAATATTGTTGTACCCTATGTAAATTTGTGGGTTAAAATATAGTCGTCATTATATATATATATATATATATATATATATATATATATATATATATATATATATATATATATATATATATATATATATATATATATATATATATATATATATATATATATATATATATATATATATATATATATATATATATATATATATATATATATATATATATATATATATATATATATACACGTTGTTTCAAAGATAAAGGCAACCAATTCACATTTTTCTCCAGAGTATTTCTCTGCTTTGTTACAAACCCTAACTTCACCTAGTCCTAAGAGTTTTACTACTAGGCAAAAATATTATAAACTTTAATGTTATTTTGTAAATAAATTTTTTTCTTTTTTTTTCCGTGCGATGAAATGGTATTCATAAAAATGGAATCCACTCTAAGATAAGAGGCAAAATAGACAACGCGCAACCTCCAAGCACTGATAGAGCAACTAAAGCACCAAACAACCAGGACCAAGGTCAGGAAAATAATCTTGAAACACCGGAGCTCTCTGCTTGAATAAGAACAAACCCAATTTCACCAAAGAAATAAACGATCTCATAGAACACAGTAAAAATTAGCAATAGAAAACTGCTTTCACGAAAACTAGCACAAAAAAAACACTCGTTCACAACATACTGGTATGGATTTCACCATTCTTTAATTATTATTACTTGGAGCAGAGTAAATCGCCACTCAATTCCATAAAGACTATGGAGCGTCATTGCATAAAAGGGTAAGAGGCCCTAAAATACAAAAAGGGGTTAAGGTTAAAATAAAGGATAGACACTAAAAAGAGATCTCCAGCATGCCTAACTAAAATCGAAAATGAAACTTAGGCAAAAACGAGACACGCACATACCAACATTTACATTTCTAGTTAAAACGGTATAATTACAAGGTATGGAAAAAATGGAAGCTGCCCGTGGTAACAACTAGGAGCCTAGAGCCAAGTGAGAGCATTGTAGCCCCCACTCCATCGGCCTTTTTTTGACTCGTCTGTGATTAGATGGCACGAAGTCTGTGATGTCGCGTGTTCAATGAATATAGCACCTGTCACACGCAGTTAACCAGAGACTTCTGTATGTCAAAGAGGGCCATGCAAATATTTGACAAAGGGACTGCCCAACGTGGGAACGAAAAGGGCAAGATTGAGTTGTGAGGACTAACGGAAGACGTGTTCCGCTTCTCAAAGTCCCAAGGGTCGGTGCACGGAAAGTAAACGGACCTGGGGGACTATTTATTGAGTGGGAAAATGCCAGCCTCAGCATAAATGCTAGGTATAGGGGAGGGGCGGAATGCGCCACTGGATAGACTGAGGGCCAGGTTGCGGATAGGATCCAGCATACGGAGAGATGAAGAAGAGACCAAGGAATACACCCGTGATGACGGGACTCAGCACCCCGTCCAAACCCAGCTTAGCCTCTTCTCCTTTCTTCAAAACGCTTGTTTCCTTGCTTTTCATACAACCTCTCCCACAACTAATTTCACAGAGTAGATGCTGCTCTCCTTCTCAGCCAACCGTCCCGGATCGGTGCTGAGGGGGAAGGGGACAATGTTCCCTAACCCCTGAGCTCCGGTCTGGGGTGGTTGGTTTTTAACAACCTGCTTCATCCCCACCAATACCTTCCTCACATCCCTTTTCCTTTCCTCTTCACAATCTATATTTTTTTCGCCGTGTCCAAGGTGGAGCCGCCATGCCGATGGACTGCCAGGTCACCAGGCGGGAGGGGTGGTCCCAAATGGCGGCGCCTGGGTCTGCCGGGCCTGTAAGCACGTCTTGCAGTGCGGGCTACTGCGAGAGGTGATGAGCTATTGCGCCCCGTAGCACAAATAGGGTCACCATGCTCATGAATGAATCTTAAAAAAAAAAAAAACCCCTTTAACTTCCCCTGAAACAACGACGGAGCCGCCTTCAAGCAGCTCCAGCGAAAAAATGGAGGTCTTTCACGGCCATGTGCTTGCGCAGGGAACCCTCCATATTTCTCTAACCGGAAAGGAGGCTTACTTCTCTCCTTCGCCTACGGGTGCAGGGGGCTTCTCCTCACCCCATTCTCTGGGGGTGCTTTCGGACACCTCCCTTTTACCAGCGGCAGTCCCTCCTTTGCTTTCCAAGGAAACTGCCAGAAAGCCAGCAGGCAGCCTATAGCCAGCCGCTTCCCATCGAAGCGGCTCGGTAGGGCAAACCCCCTTAGGGGGAAGAGGGAAGCCAGGCCCCTTCGGTCGCTTCCTTCAAAAGACCTGCTGGTAAGAATATTAAACCTTGCCGGGGTCAAGGCCTGTGCCTCCTCACACAAGACTGGTGACGATGCCAAGGGGACCTGCGATGTCCTGGGAGGGGATGGCCAACTGGAGGCCCCTCCTGTGATAGACATGGTCCTTGAGCAGGAAGAGGTTGTCCCGCAGGGAAGTGTCCTCAGTGTCACACTCTTTGCCCTGAGTATCAATGGCATCACCTCGGTGCTGCCGGAAGATGTTCTCGCTACGCTCTACGTGCACGACCTTTCGATCTCTTTTGGCGCGGCTCGGATGCCAACTCTCGAGCGTCGACTCCAACAGGCATTAAACCGCGTCTCTCGCTATGCCAAAGCGCACAGGTTTCGGTTTTCTTTGGCTAAGACTAAGGTGGTGCACTTCTGCTGCTATCCACGGCTTCACCCCGACGCAGATTTGTTTCTTAATGGGGTGCGCCTGGATGTGGTGGAGTCACACCATTTCCTTGATCTTGTATTCGACCGACGCCTCACCTGGGAGGCTCATGTTCACAGCTTTAGGGTCTCTTGTTCCCGCGCCATGGACATTCTCTGTTCCGTAACGTTCAGCACTTGGGGCGCTGATAGGGCTACTGCCCTACTTTTTTATCGATCCTTTGTTCGTTCGAAGCTCGACTACGGATGCGAGTTTCATGCATCCGCAGCCGATAGGTAATTGCGGAAGGTGGATTCGATCCACCACACCTGCCTTCGCCTTGCGACCGGTGCCTTCCACACTTCCCCCATTGAGAGCCTGTTGGTCGATGCTGGGGAGATGCCACTCGCTCTGCGCCGCGTGCAGTGCATCACTCGCCTGTACGCGCGAGCGCGGCGCCTACCTCAGTCGCCAACAGCTCTCACTGCATCCGCAGCTGATCTCGATGGTGCCTATGCCGCCGAGAGACGCCAGTCATACCCTAAGCCCTTTAGGTTTATGGCCAGGAAACTCTTTCGAGAGCTAGATATAGCTCTCGGGCCGGTGGTGCCCCTGGTTCTGCCCAGGACGCCACCCTGGAGGGTACCACATTTGGCTATTTGTCGCCACGCCTCTGCTCCCAAAGCTTGTACTGCGCCGGGAGTATTGCGTTCGACCTTTTTGGATCACATATCGTGTCACGCTGGAACCGTGCCAGTGTATACGGATGGCTCCAATTCCCAAGACGGGGTCGGCTTCCACGCTGTATCCCCTCTGTTTGAAGTCAGCGATGCTCTACCAGGTGCTGCGTTGTCTTTACGGCCGAGCTGGTGGCAATACACCACTTGGTACGGGAGATTACGCGACGTTCCCGGTTCGGAGACCGGATTGTGATCTCTAGCGACTCACAAAGCGCCCTGAGTGCTCTCGGGGCATTGGAATCTCCGCATCCCCTGGTTCGCGATATCCGTGACGCCATGGTTTTGGCAAGCCGGGCCGATGTCGAGATTATCTTCTGCTGGTTTCCTGGACATTTAGGAATTGCGGGGAATGAGCGCGCCGATGAGGGCGTTAAAGAGGATGCGAGGACTCTGCGACCGGACCAGCGTTTCGCGCTTCTTCACACCGAATACATGGCAGGAATACCGGCAGCTCTTCGGACTGCTTGGCAAAGAAGATGGGAGACGGTCGAAGGGAACTCAAAGCTGCGTGCCATTGCGCCGCGACTGTTCCTATGGACCTACCCCTCAATGCCGCGACGGCTTCAGGTCGCTTTCTGTCGTCTCCGAATCGGACACACTCGTGTGACGCATCGCTATTTGATGGAGTGCTCACCTGCTGTCTATTGCGACGACTGCGTCGTCCCCCAGACTGTTCGGCACATTATTGTCGAATGTCCCAGTCTGGGTGATCTTCGCGCAAGTTACCTGTCCCGGTACCGGGATGGGCGGGGTCGCTACCGCCTGTCCCTTGTACTCGGGACGAGTGCGTGCACATTGACTGGTGGACTTGTTGACTATTTGGGGGAGGCCGGCCTTCTCCCTTTCATTTAACTAGGTTTAGTTGTTGTTTTTGTTATTGTTATTGTTATTTCTTTTTATTGTTGATTCCTGTTCAAATTTTTTAAAGTAGCCTAGAACTAGGCTT
The DNA here is from genome assembly GCA_963969495.1 of Ceratothoa steindachneri. NCBI lineage: Eukaryota > Metazoa > Arthropoda > Malacostraca > Isopoda > Cymothoidae > Ceratothoa > Ceratothoa steindachneri. Next base: position 157,975,659 of record OZ018327.1, read on the forward strand.
TTTCTTTACGGCGCCTCATGCCTAAATGGGCAGTCGCCAGATATCCACTTAAAAAAAAACAACCTCCAGAGGCGTAGAACCCTTCAACGACAAGTTTACTGTGAGTGAGTTGCGTTTCGCTCTCGCTTCATGCGCGGACACCGCCCATGGTCCGGACGATGTCCCGTACGCCATGCTTCGACACCTGGGTGAGCGAGGCATGGCCTTTCTTTTAGATTTGTTCAACAGGATCTGGGTGGAGGGTCTTCTCCCAGATTTCTGGCGAATCGCTACTGTGCTCGCCTTTCGCAAGCCGGGGAGAGATCACTCTACTCCAACCGGATTCCGCCCAATCTCTCTAACCTCTTGTGTGTGCAAGTTGATTGAGAAATTGGTAAATGTTAGATTAGCCTTTTTCTTGGACCGCGGAGGCTATCTGTCTTCCGCACAGTGCGGCTTCCGCAAGTTCCACTCCACGTGGATGCTCTGCTCCGAATGGAAAATGCCGTCTGCGAGGCTTTCCTGCGTAGACAGCACTACGCCACGGTGTTTTTCGATCTGGAGAAGGCCTATTATACCGCATGGCGATACGTTATTATGGAGACTCTCCACACGATGAGGGAAAGGGGATGCCTTCCAATTTTTATATCTGAATTTTTGCGAGATCGTCGATTCCGCGTACGGGTGGGGGAAGCCCTCTCCGGCCCAAAGGAGCAGGAAGAGGTTGTCCCGCAGGTAAGTGTCCTCAGTGTCACACTCTTTGCCCTGAGCATCAATGGCATCACCTCGGTGCTGCCGGAAGATGTTCTCACTACGCTCTACGTGGACGACCTTTCGATCTCTTTTGGCGCGGCCCGGATGCCAACTCTGGAGCGTCGACTCCAACAGGCATTGAACCTCATCTGTCGCTATGCCGAAGCGCACAGGTTTCGGTTTTCTTTGGCCAAGACTAAGGTGATGCACTTCTGCCACCATCCACGGCTTCACCTCGACCCAGATTTGTTTCTTAATGCGGTGCGCCTGGATGTGGTTGAATCGCACCGTTTCCTTGGTCCTGTATTCGACCGAAGCCTCACCTGGGAGGCTCATATTCGCAGGCTTAGGGTCTCTTGTACCCACGCCACGGACATTCTCCGTTCCGTGACGTTCAGCGCTTGATGCGCTGATAGGGCTACTGCCCTACTTTTTTATCGAACCTTTGTTCGTTCGAAGCTCAACTACGGATGCGTGTTTTATGCATCCGCAGCCGAGCGTTTATTGCGGAAGGGAGATTTGATCCACCACACTGGCCTTCGCCTTGTGACCGGTCCCTTCCGCACTTCCTCCATTAAGAGCCTGTTGGTCGATGCTGGGGAGATGCCACTCGCCTCTACGCGAAAGCCCGGTGCCTCCCATCAGTTGCCAACAGCTTTCATTGCATCTGCAGCTGATCTCGACGGTGCCTATGCCACCGAGAGACGCCAGTCATACCCTAAGCCCTTTGGGTTTAGGGCCTGGAAACTCCTTGAGAGCTAGATATAGCTCTCGGGCCGGTGGCGCCCCTGGTTCTGCCCAGGACCTCACCATGGAGGTACCACATTTGGCTATTTGTCACCACGCCTCTGCTCCCAAAGCTTGTACGGCGCCGGGAGTATTGCGTTCGAACATTTTTGGAGCACACCTCGTGTCACGCTGGAACCGTGCCAGTGTATACGGATGGCTCCTAGGTCCAAGAGAGGGTCGGCTTCCACGCCGTATCCCCTCTGTTTGAAGTCAGCGGGGCGCTGCGTCTGTCTTCACGGCCGAGCTGGTGGCAATACACCATTCGGTATGGAAGATTAAACGACGTGCCCGGTTCGGAGACCGGATTGTGATCTATAGCGACTCACAAAGCGCCCTGAGTGCTCTCGAGGCATTGGAATCTCCGCATCCCCTGGTTCGCGATATCCGTGCGCCACGGTTTTGGCGAGCCGTGCGGATGTTGAGATTATCTTTTGCTGGGTTCCTGGACATTTAGGAATTGCGGGGAATGAGGGCGCCAAAGCGTCCGCGAGAACTCTGCGACCGGACCAGCGTTTCCCTTTTTCTCACACTGACTACATGGCAGGAATACGGGCAGCTCTTTGGACTGCTTGGCATAGAAGATGGGAGACGGTCGAAGGTAACTTAAAGTTGCGTGTCATTGCTCCGCGACTGTTCCCATGAACCTATCCCCCAATTCCGCTACGGCTTCAGGTCGTTTTCTGTCGTCTCCGAATCGGACACACTCGTGTGACGCATTGCTATTTGATGGAGCGCTCGCCTGCGCCCTATTGCAACGACTGCGTCGTCCCCTAGACTGTTCGGCACATTCGTGTCGAATGTCCCAGTCTGGGTGATCTTCGCGCAAGTTACCTTTCCCGGTACCGGGATGGGCGGGGTCGCTACCGTCTGACCTTTGTACTCGGGATGGGTTTGTGCACTTTGACTTGTGGACTGGTTGACTTTTGGGGGGAGGCCGGGCTTCTCCTCTTTATTTAAGTAGTTTTTATTTTGTTTGTTCTCTTTGTAGGTTGCACGCTCCTGCACCAGGGTGAGGGGGAGCTCCCCCGATGCCGGAGATTGCTTCCTAACGCTTAAGTTTTTCAATATTTATCATTGTTATTTTTTCATAATTTTATTTTAAAGTAGCCTAGTTTTAGGCTGTCGTATTTCCGGCGACTTATGCCCAAGTGGGCATTCGCCATATGGGCTGTATAAAAAACAAAAAAACAAAAAAACAACAACCAAGGAATACACCTCATTACCATAGACCAACTTAGACTGTACGAGTGTTGTATATGACGCGTTAGGTGGAAGAAGGGCCTAAGCCACAAAATTTGAAAATGGCGTTTTTCACGGATAAGTTATCCTTATAACTTAGTTTATCGTTATACTAAATATTAGAGTCTAATTCGAACTAATTCATATCCAAATTTCAACAATGCCTTGTGATGGTCAGTTCGGACAAATTGAACAAAATATTAAAAAAAACTATAATGATATTATATATACAAAGAAAGCTTATGTAAAGGCAATAACTACGTCTGTTTCTCAGCGCTTTAAAGTTGTAGAAGTTAAACAAAGTAATTTTTTCGATTTCGACGTTTTACAAGAGCGCAAAGTCAAAAAGAAATCAAACGCAATTAAATTTATTGATGCATAAAATTTGTTTAGGATCATCAATACAAAGAAAGGTACGTGATTTCCTCTAGACTTCAAACAAGCCCAAACAGTAATAGTCATCCTGTCAGGCTGCAAAGAGGAAGAAATTCTTACAGCTGCAATTTGTTCAATTTAGCTCGTGAGCCGCTGCCTCCAAAGTATTCTAAGATGCTCCCAATAACGAGGGAAAAGAAAATTGATATCCAAGAACTTACAGAATTAATGCCAACAGACGCGGCGAAATATTATACAAATTTGTTAGAACAAATAGAAACTAAAAAGGACAAATAAGAAAATGTTGAAGTAGACGTAACCGATAAAACTTTGGATTATACCAATTAACTGCAAGATGTATAATATACAAACTTTGGAAGTCTCTCCTGAAAAATTTGAAAACGTGGCTTCGACCCTTCTTCCACCTAACGCGTCATATAGCCTCCACAACGTGAGCCTTTCATTTCCCCAAGAGGTGTGGGAGAGCATCTTTAGTAGGCCCATCTTCTGGAGACACCTTCGCAGCTCACGAAGATGGGGACACCAAGTGAGGTTGGGATTTAAGATCATCCTCCATGACCCGCATCTCTGACACAAATTCCAAGTGGTTACTCTGAAGGAACAATGGAGGATTAACTTACTGCCTCCGCTTCCGGTGAAATTGCATTGCTTTCGTCTTTTAGACGGAGAAGCGGAACCCTTTATGAAGGGCATAGCAGTGGATGCGCGCATGAAGCGGAGCAATAAAGAGCGAAGGTCATCTACAAATAAGGTTCCATACACCCCTTCGGGCAGAGAGGATACTGGGCTATTTATCGCAATAGCAAATAAAGTAACACTTAATACACTGCCCTGGAGAACACCCTCCTCCTGGACATAGAGATCAGAATAAGTTTTGCTAGCACTAGCCTGGATATTACGAGAGGCTAAGAAAAAAATAGCCCCCCACAATCCCCATTCATACAAGTAGCGGAGGACTCCATGGCGTCATGTGGTTTCATAGGCACCATAGGCCTATAATGGGTAGGAGACAAACCGTCTCTACCTCGTTTGAGAAATGGTATTACTAACTCCGTTCTCAACGAGGTAGGATAGAATCCATGGATTCAAATCCAGTTAAAAATATCTAGTCGGGAGTGATTCCGTAATGGGGCGGGGATGCCCGAGTGAGTCGTATCGGATATTGTCTAGGCCCGGAGACGTCCTTGATGGTTGCTCTATCACCCCAAACGGAGTGCCTGACATTAGTGTGACCTAGAACTAGAAATTGGGTAGGAAGCTAAGATAAAAAAAACTGCCCTTATGCAGAAGTGGTTAGTGCTCACCAGGAGCGAGAGACCACTATGGGGCGTCATGCAAGCCAAGATTCTGCGGGGTCACAAAAGAAAAATTAAAGAGACTTAAATTCACATTAAATGCAAATCCATTCAGAGAATAGAATTAATAATACCACATAATAAAGTCACAAAGGGTTGGGTTTAATGAATAAAGGGATGAAGAGGAGTTTCTTCCCTCAGACCATCCTCCGTCTGCTAAACTCTGAACCACTACACTGACTATTTGTAGTGAAGAGAGAATTGCACTATCCATGCACATTCCCATCTCTTCTTGACTGAAAAAGTGGGTAGAGTTGGGGGCTTCTAGCTTTTTTTTCAAGATACTAGATATTTTTCGTTGCATTGTTCACCTGGTTGGAGAGATATGAAAATAATTCAGTATAGTGGTGGTAGCTAGCTAATATCGGCTCACTACCACAAGATGAATACACCAGAATCAACTTGAGGAATCGTTAGCAATGGTCGCTAGGCGCTTACGTTAGCTAGCTAGCCAGCCAGCCTAATTTACTAGTAGCTGATAGAACCATGGCTCTGGTAGCTGACCGCTAGCCTACCAGTACTAGCTAGTTAACAACAGCAACAACTCTGAACACTAAATGTCTTTATTTCTCAAATTAATTGCGTTTCACTTTCGCACGTCTGTAAAGGGACATTTGCTCTACTAACCAGAGTTGGGCGGTCCGCTATTTGCGGACACACTAAATGGTAGCGGAGTAGCGGAAGCGGTTTCTATAAGCTAAAGGTAGCGGACTAAAAAAAATCAAAACTGATACCGCTACCTATTTTACGTTTCTTTACAATAAAACTGCTAATTTTGGATGTAATATACAATAGTTTTACTTGAAATTTATTAAAAACCAGTGGAAAGCTGTTTTGGGGGCAGCGCTTTACAATAAAATGTAGCGATTTTGAAAAAGTATCGCAAGTAGCGGTTTCTTCTAGCCAAGGTAGCGAATAGCGGTTTCACAAATTTGGTAGCAGCGCCCACCTCTGCTACTAACCACTTCGACAGCAACCGCGTTGTCTCTGACCAACTTCAATCACCAACGAACTGACTTTGCTTTGGAAGAAACCAATACCATAGATAAATGGAGAGGGTGGTGACTTTTTGTGGTATGATCAATTACAAATTCGAAGACCACATTTGAGTCCTACTATAAAATGATCCTAACTACATTGTTAGTATTAAAAATAATAGTAATAAAATAAAATATATATATTAAAAAATCCATATACAAAAAATCTGAGGTGGCATGACGCCTATGCTCTATGGGACCTTTTCTTTCTTCAGGGGTTAGTCCCAGAGAGGCTCTGGCCTTCTTGTGACGAGGGGGTCAGCCCTTGGCCCCTTAGGGCTCCCCTGGTGCTGCGAACCAGAGGTTTAATATAGCTCCCCTTCCCCCTGCCTATTATTTTCTTTACTGTCCTTTATTTACACCTCTTCTTTGTCCTATCTATTGGCCCTGGCGGTTACCTGACCTCTACTTTTTTTTTTTTCGCACCGATTCTGAATTGTTCTTTCATGAAAGTCGGAGGAGTCTGGGCATCTCCACCGCCTTCGTCTGCCGATGCCCAAGGAGAAACCAATCATTTGCACCTTTTCTTCGCGCGTAGGAGAACTCGGGCAGCTTCTTAGGTTTCTAAAGATGGTGTGTTGGATCTGTATGCATTCTCCAAGAGGTGATACTGGACGCAACCGAATCGAGAGTTGCAGTAGCGCCGCGCCCTTGTAGGCCTCCGTGGTGTAGAGTCCCGAGGGTGTATGTGCAGTTATTTCTATTTGCAATGGCTTGCAATAAACCTAAAACTTCCCCTTCTCTTAAGGGTTCCCGTGCCGAACGTTCTTCAGCCCCCCTCTCACCCTTCCCTCACTCGTTGGATCCCTATGCCAACGATGTGGGCCCAGATTTAGATTATTCCCGCATTCTGGTCATGAATTCGTCATCTGACACCCCACTTGCGAAAGTGGATGTGTGTGAACACCGCCGGATGTGGTCAAGAGGTAGTGATGATATCGTAGTCGATATGTCATATCACTGGCAACATAATCTTGTGCGAAATCTGTCTTCAAATGCCGAAGTTCCCGTAACCGTTTCGCCCCATCCACGTCTGAATTTTGTCAAGGGTGTCCACCGTTCAAACGAATCAATGGACTACGACTTCACCCGTCTACAGAATACCTTATTGATATGGACGTCAGGAAGTGCAGCAGTTTATTAAAATAGGGCACCTTCATATCCCGGTAAGCCCTTACGTCGAACTACCAAGACGTTGCTTCAATTGTAATCAATTTGGACATGTTGGTCGTGCCTGTCGGCACTCCTGCTCCTATGTGAATTGTAGTTCTGATTATCATGGGCCTGAATGCACTAAAACACCATGCTGTGACAACTGCGGTTTTGCCCACAGTGCTGCGTCTAAAATCTGACCAATATTCTTACATGAAAAGGAGGTCCTCGCTTTGTGCGACTCTCTGGGTCTGGACGTAAGAGAGGCTCGCCGACGTGCTTGAACACAAACCTCACCTCTTGGCTGTCTCTTCTCAGATGTTTTGCGTTAAACTGGACGAAACCGACCATCACGTTCGAGTTTCGACACGCCTGAAACATCTCATCGTCAACCTACCGTTAGTGTTGGAATCATTCACGATAACCGTCGAAGCATCGCTATCACACCGAGATACCTAATGTGTCTCCCCTCTCTCCAGCAGCTCTAGCTGGGACCGACGCTCAGGGTGAGACCAGTGAAGATTCTTCATCCAGGCCCCGGGATCCAAAGCCCCGTGGTAAGAGGAAGGACTCCTCATCTGGGTCATCAGCCACTAATAAGCGGGCAGCCTCTGGAGCTCACTCGGCTGAGCCTCGAGAATCTTCAATTGACTTTTTTCCTGTTGCTGAATATTATCTGCCCTCAAGACCGTCCAGCCTTTCACAGGAATTAAGCCTCTTAACGGTCCAAACGGTACTTTAAATCCATCCAGGCCCCGGGATCCAAAGCCCCGTGGTAAGAGGAAGGACTCCTCATCTGGGTCATCAGCCACTAATAAGCGGGCAGCCTCTGGAGCTCACTCGGCTGAGCCTCGAGAATCTTCAATTGACTTTTTTCCTGTTGCTGAATATTATCTGCCCTCAAGACCGTCCAGCCTTTTACAGGAATTAAGCCTCTTAACGGTCCAAACGGTACTTTAAATCCACCCAGTGCCTCGTACTTTGCCCAGATCATCTGTTCCACCCACTCACCCTCCTACTCATGATCCAATGGAAATCGATGATATTCCAACATCTCACGCCACGGTTGTTGGATCAATCCCTCAGACATCAAAAACGACCCCGGCCCATGAATCTGGATATACCGTCGGAAAATCTCTTCTCGACCTTCCGTTTCCGCATGGCTGTGCTCCCTAGTTACAGGCAGGGGCCTCGGCCGGTTCCTCGAAACCATCGGACATACCCCCTTGTCACTGCTTCTTTCAGAATCTCTTATGGGGGCACATGTCATGGTGTGCTCGAAGTTAATATGCGTCCGAACGTTATTGTGTTCTCGTTGTAGAAGATTCAAGGACCTTTAATTTTAGGCAGCGGAGAACTTGGTAAGTTTTAGAGTAGAGATGAATTCGCTTGGCCGATGCTTGAGGTTAGGTAGGCTGTGTAAGAGGATCGAAATGGATTACCGGTAGCAAGTAAACAACAGACGGAGGAAACTATGGCTCTTTATTCGGGCGTAAAACTCAGGTAGCTTCGGTGTAAGAAAAATTCGAAACGGGCGTGTAGTGTGTTTAAGAGGGCATATTACTCTATGACGTCACTCTGAATCTTTGATACTTTCTGGCTTCTTCTGTTTTTGACTCCTTCCTACCTCTTTCTCCTCCTGAGCCCTTTCTGCCCCCTTTCTGGCCTATGGCGGTATATATTTGTGTTGGAAACAGTGGGAGTGGCCTATTATTATCCAATAATGTTGTTTGAGTGGAACCTATTCTACTCCGTGTTAATTCGTATCCATGAAGATAGAGATTTGTTTTAGCCTCAAATACCAAAGATGTGACTTTGCATTTGGCACTTCTCCGTTAGCAAATACAGTTTGTTACTATCGTTTTGACTGTGTCATTTTTCCGCCTCGAGCAATATATATATATATATATATATATATATATATTTATATATATATATATATATGTGCGGTTGAGGTAATGGCATAATTAGACAACTGCTCTGCTTCAGGTCCAGCAGGTGATCCTATCCTCCTTGAACTTGAAGACAACACTTGGGTCATAACATAACATAACATAATTTAACGGATGACAAAAGCCACAAGGGCCTATCAAAGGTCATCCGTATCCATCAAATCCCACCCATATAATGCATCCATAGGATTTTGTCAGATCATGCATCTACAATATACAATTTAACAATCCATAGGAATGTCCAACCATGCATCTACAATATATAATTTAAAGCCTCCATAGGAGTCTGTCAAAAACAAAATCAAAATCCCCCAAAGTCATCCCTAAGTGTTGTCTTCCAGTTCAAGGAGGATAGGATCACCTGCTGGACCTGAAGCAGAGCAGTTGTCTAATTATGCCATTACCTTAACCGCACCAATTTGTCTTGGATATTTTTCCATATATATATATATATATATATATATATATATATATATATATATATATATATATATATATATATATATATATATATATATATATATATATATATTATATATATATATATATATATTATTTATATAGACGAAAGCTATACACTATTATTTTACGAAGATGTTATATATCATCTACACAAAGAGTTATTATTATTTCTGAAAACTGCTATACATATTTTCGATTATTTGTATATGCATACTTATTTGCGTGCCTGTGTAGATAGAGGAGAATAGGAAAAGGGGCAAATAAAAAATAATAGCGTATGCGAGTTGCGAACAGCTTCCCGCGTCGCTGGACCACTGTTAGCCAGCGGTGAATCCACTCGGCCATCCTGAGTCTCAAAAAAGACTCATTCAAGCAGTTGCTTTTAAGCCGCTTGCCTGCACTTCTCGTACGCTACACCTGTTACAAGCCTTTATAGGATTCACATGATACTCATTTGTTAGGCTTCATTGTTGAACCTATTCCGCCTTACCATGCACTTTTGTCTTATTATTTACATGAACGAAAGCTATACATTATTATTTTACAAAGATGTTATTATTTACATAAAGTTATTATTATTTATGAACACTCTATACACATTTTAGATTATTTGTTTGTGCATAATTATTTGCATGCTTGTTACAAGATTTTATGGGATTATATGATACTCATTTGTAAAGCCTCATTGTTGAATCTATTTCGCCTTGCAATGCACTTTTATCTACCTTTATAAAAAATACCGCATTTATCTTATTCCGTGATACAGTATAGTGCACTTTGGATGTGCATGATTATTTGTGTGCTCATCTCAAGCCCTCATAGGATTTATATGACACTTATTTGTGAGGCTTCATTGTTGATCCTAATCCACCTTGCAAGGGACGCTACACTCTTCCCCTGTTGTAGCAGGCTCTTCGTCCCCCAAACCCTTTGGGACGTACTTCAAACTTAACCTCAGTCACAAAGGAGAAAAAGATATCTAACCGTCCTACATAATATCCTCCACTTTACAATGGAATTGTCAAGGCGTTCTTCTCAAGTGGAAAGAACTCAAAGTTCTTTTGACGACTCTCTGACCCGCTGTTATTTGTCTTCAGGAGAACAAACTGGGTACACAGCATTTTCCGTCGGTACCCGATTTTCGTATTTTCAACTCTATTGCTCCTGCCGGGGGCTTGTCTCATGGTGGGGTGTCCGTTATGATTTCATCACCCGACCATGTATCTCCCCTCTCCTTTCACACTACCCTCCAATCTGCTGCCGTGAGGGTTTTTCTTAAAAGGCCATTTACTTTTTGCCCTATTTACCTCCCTCCTTCTTTACCATTGTCAAGACTCGACCTTTTAGAACTTGTAGATTAGTTGCCTCTCCCGTTTTTATTTTCGGGAATTTTAATGCCCGTCACCCATATTGAGGCGACATCACTCGGAATGCCAAAGGCAGTGTTTTCGAGTCTCTTATATTATCTGACTTTCTTTGTGTTTTAAACACAGGCGATTTTACCTCGTATCATGTCCAGACGGATTCATTTAGTTGTGCTGACCTGTTTCTCTGTTCCCCGGATTGCCTCACTGGTATTCGATGGTCAGCCCTTGATTACCTCCATAAGAGTAACTACTTCCCTATTGTCTTGTCGGTCGTTCATCCTAGCCCTCATACAACCATGCCTCTCAAGTGGGACTTAGGCCATGCCCAATTGGGAAGGATTCCGAGAGGCGTCTTTCACAAGTGCCTCCTTGGGGATCTTCAATGGTGTGGACGCGGCAGTGGCGTACCTCACATCGATTATCTACAACGCGGCCACAGAGACCATTCCACGGAGGCGACCCGTAACGGGTCAATGCCTGCCCTTTTTGAAAGTTAGCTTCGTAGAGGGGGGGTGGACTCGGGAGCGGCCTTAGGCTTAGTCTAGGAGTCCTCAGTCATGACTATAAGTCAGTTCTGAGCGCCTCGGTAGATTTAATACAGGTCTGAATGGCGTGCAGAGTTTCCATAGTGGCATCCAGAGATTGGACACGCTCTGCCTGCGCAGGGGAAATAAGTGAAGGAGAGGAAGGGAGTATACTAAGAGACTAGAATTGAGTCTGGGAGGGTGACGAAGATGATCCAACAGAGGGTGGCGGTGCAGCATCCAGGGACAGTGGCAGAACAGATGGGGTAGTATACGGAATACTTGGTCCAGCGGGACGAGAGTCCACTGCCATGTGTAGGACATCAGAGAACCTGATGCAAAAGGATTTTTTTTAGGAGCCTATCTGGCGACTGCCTACTTGAGCATAAGACGCCTTACTCACGACAGCCTAGTACTAGGCTACATCAAAATAAAAATAAGCATAACAAAAAACAAAAAAAAACAAAAAGAAAAAAGAAAAAAGACAACAAGCACGCTGCGGCGTGAGGGGAAGGCCCACCTCGCTTCGGCACAGGAACGAGCAACCTACCAAAAAAAACAACAAAAAACAGTCAAATAAAGTGAAGGAGGCCAGCCTTCTCCCAAAAGTCATAAAGTCTACAAGTCATGTGCATGAACCCCTCCTGAGTACAAAGGACAGGAAAAAGCGGTAGAGATCCCACTCAAACCGGTACCGGGACAGGTAGAATGCGCGAAGCTCATTCAGAAAGGTACATTCAACAAGATTGTGCAGAACAGTCTGGAGGACAACGCAGCCATCACAATATGGTGCAAGCAAGCGCTCTATCAAATGGCAGTGTGCCCAAGAGTGTGTCCAATTCGGAGATGATACAAAGCAACCTGAAGCCGTCGCGGCATTGGGGGGTAGGTCCATGAGAAAGGTCGCGGAGCAATGACACGCAACTTTTGGCTCCCCTCGACCGTCTCCCATCTAAATGTCCAGGAACCCAGCAGTAGATAATCTCGACATCCAACCAGCTCACCAAAACCGTGGCGTCACGGATATCGCAAAAACGGGGAATGCAGAGATTCCAATGCTCCGAGAGAACTCAGGGCGCTTTGTGAGTCGCTCTAAATCACAATGCGGTTTCCGAAACAGGCACGTCGCCTAATCTCCCATACCGAGTGGTGTATTTCAACCAGCTCGGCTGTGAAGAAATACGCAGCGCCTGGCAGAGCCCTACTGACTTCAAACAGAGGGTATACGGCGTGAAAACCGACCCACTCTTTGGACTTGGAGCTATCCGTATACACTAGTACGGTTCCAGTGTGACACGAAGTGTACTGAAAATAGACGAAACGCAATACTCCCTGTGCTGGAAGATGCATTGGGAGCAGTAGCGTGGCGACAAATGGTCAGAGATGGTACTCTCCTGGGTGGCTTCCTTGGTAGAACCAGGGGCGCCACCGGCCCGAGAGCTATACCTAGCTCTCAAAGGAGTTTCCTGGCCATAAACCCGAAGGCTTAGTGTATGACTAACGTCTCTCGTCGGCATTGGCACCGTTGAGATCAGCTGCGAATGTAAAGAGAGCTATTTTCGACTCAGAGAGATGCCGTGCTCGGGCGGACAGGCGAGTTAGGGACTGTCCACGGCACAAATCGAGGGGCATCTCCCCAGGATATACAAGTACACTATCAATGGGGGAAGTGCGGAAGGCACCGGTCGCTAAGCAAGGGCCGGTGTGGTGGATTGAGTCCACCTTCCTCAATATACGCACGACTGCGGATGCATAAAACTCGCGTCAGTAGGCGAGGTCAAACGAACAAAGGATCGATAAAAAAGTAAGGCAGTAGCCCTATCAGCATTCCAGGCGCTGAACGTCACGTAGCGAAGAATATCCATGGCGTGGGTACAAGAGACCCCTAAGGCTGCGAATATGAGTCTCCCAGTTGAGGCGTTGGTCAAATACAAGACAAAGGAAACGGTGCGACTCCACCACTTCCCACGCAAACCATTTAGAAACATGTCTGGCTCAGGGTGGGCCCAGGAGTGCGGCAGAAATGCAAAACCTTAGTTTTGGCTAAGGAAAACCTAAGCCTGTATTCTTCGCCATAGCGAAGCGTCAAAAGTGTTCGAAAGTTCGTCCACATAGAGCGTAGCAAGAATATTTTTCGGCAGCACCGAGGTGATGCCGTTAATGCTCTGATAAATGAGTGTGACACTGAGGACACTTCCCTGCGTGATACACTATTTCTGCTCAATTTGGACGGAGAGCTCTCCCCACACCCGTACGCGAAATCAACGATCTCGCAAAAATCTAAATATAAAGATTGGTAGGCGTCTTTTCTCTCCCATCTTTTGGAGAGTCTATGATACCGTATCGCCATCGGGTATCATAGTCCTTCTCCAGATCGAAAAACACGGTGGCGTAGTGCTGTCTACGAAGGAAGGCCTCGCAGACGGCATTTTCCAGTCAGAGCAGAGCATCCGTCGTGTAGTGGAACTTGCGGAATCTGCACTTGGCAGAATACAGATGGCCTCTGCTATCGAGAAAGAAGGCTAATCTAATATTAAACAATTTCTCCATCACCTTGCACACGCAGGAAGCTAAAGGGATTATGCGAAAACCAGTCGGGTAGAGTAATCTCTCCCCGATTTGCGAAAAGCTGGCACAGTAGCAATTCGCCAGCGAAAACGTAGCGCAACTCACTCAGAGTAAACCTGCCGTTGAAGGGTTCTCCGCCTCTGGAGGTAAAGTCCAGTCGGCAGCCTTCCGTGACATCACAACGCGCATTGAATGCTGGCAGAACAGCATCCCGGCTTGAGAATGCGGAGAAAGCGGTTGCGAAGGATTGCGGTCCCATTCTCCTAGAGAACAGGAGGGTGATCATGCGAGAACTTGCCCCGAATCCTTTTGACTCACTTCCACACCTCTGCTAGAGGGTTCTTTCCCGTTAAGTGAAGACACATAGCCCTCCAAGAAGAACGGCGGCCGTGCTTCGAAATATACCGGAACCTAGCCCTAACCCGACGAAATTCAGCGACAATGAAATCGTTCGGGCGGTGCTTATAGCGCATGCAGACATAACGCTTCTGTTTGAGGGCCGTATCACACCACGTTGACCACCACGGGAGTTGTCGGCGTGCAAAACTGCCAGACGTTCTAGGAATAGTAGTCAGGCCCGCGTCGATGAAGTTGCCGGAGAAGAACTCAACGGCCTCATCTACCGACCTAAACTCCTCGATTGAGATACAGAAATCAGTCATTTCCTGAAATGCGGCCCTCTGCGCCCGCGCCAATCACCACCGGGACGGTCTCTCGTGTTGCAACGGCCCAGGAAATCATATTTGAATGGGAAATGACCACTACCATGGAGATCATCGTCCCCCCCCCAAAAAAAAAATCAGACTGTGCACCTGGAAAACACAGAGATATATTAAGGCAGGAAAATGAATCGATTCTCGTGCAGTCATGCGTAAATTCATCCACATTTAGGACACCTATCTCCAGCTCGTAGATCAGGTCGGCGAGGACTTGACTCCGGGGATTAATCGAGTAGTCTCTCCGAGGGGGTGTGTACAGTTCAGATCTCTGAGCAAGAGAAAGTGCCTTGGCAACCGTGCCACGACGCGGCGCAAGTCCCCCACATCGAAGTCGGTTGACAGTGGAATGTACGCGGAAATAACAGTATACCTCCTATCCAGGTGCAACTGTACAGCTACTGTCTGAAAGGAGGTATATAAATTAAAGAGAACAACGGAGGCATCATGCCAAGTGTAAATCGCGTATCCTCCTGACTGGCTCTAATTCCGTGGTGGTGGAATCGCAAAACCCTTATACCCCAAGAGGGTGGGCTGGGGGCACTTGCCCAGCATGGTCTCCTGCAAAAATATAGTAAACGTGGAATCCGACGAAACGAGCCTCCGTACATCCACCCCCCTCCCTCCCAGTTTGCCTCGAGTACGCGGCAATCCCATTGAAGAAATATGCCCTCCAGCTCTAGCGGGATATGCGGGGGCACTCTTTGAAGAGAAGAGACTCACGGGAATGGCAGTCGCTTACAGGATGCAAAACTCCAGGCGTTGTTGTCCAGACACAGCGGTGAAGGAGCTGTCGCCTTCGAGGACATATTGGGGGAGGTTTGGCTCTCCATGAGAGTCTTTTCCTCCCTCCACCTCGAAACCTTAGGTGAGCAGGACAGTTTCGGAAGCGGGAGTCCCTCTTTTGGAGGAGCCACCGTCTCCTAGCCACCCAGCCCACCACTTGGTGTGGGCAAAGAAGCCGAAGCTCCTTTAGTGCTGTATTCCTTTCGGGGGACAGATTTAGGAACCCCGCAAGATGGCCACATGACCAACTTCAGGGGTGTTGCCTCCTGTGAGTCTATCAACTCGGCGCAGGCACGTGGCGGTTTCGTCTTTCGTGAAACGGTCACGCTGGAGGAGCGAGAAGAGTCCAGGTTTTAGCCAGGGCTTGATCTGAAGCCTTTCTGCCACCAGCTTTACCATGGGACTGCCCGGGGTGGGTAGAACCCGCAGAAGGGTTCCGAATGGGTGCGGAAACGACCATGCTCGTAGGCCTGGAGGTGCCAAGAGCAGAGGGTGTCTTTCTTAATATTGGGGCATAGGATGTAACAGGCAGCGCCGGGCGCCCCAGGACCAAGTCCTTAGCCTCGCGAAATGAGAGACGATCCTGTGCCTGAACGGCCAGGATTTCTTTCTCAAGGTGATACGCACCACATTGCTTCGAAGAAACTGGGTGCGGCTCTCCGCAATTGACACACTTGGCCCCACACGATTTGGCCTTATCATGTGCGGCCTTGGAGCAACTTACACAGACTTCGGGTAAGCCCGACTTTGCACGTCGGCAGGAGCGATTAGTAATGCCGAAGCGGTGACACTAATAGCACTTCCGTGGCAGTAGCACGAATGCCTTCACGCTGTAGCAATACCAACCAGCACGCACTGACTCATGAACCTTGTCACAGTGGAACGTGACAAAGAGTGTAGGGTTGGTCTCGAGGCGTGCTACACACGCTATCATTACACGCTCGACCTTGATCGCCGAATGATCGGCCAGCTCTAAGGTGATCTCATCTATAGAGTAGTCCACGAGTTTCATCGCATAAACTACTCCTTTCACGACGAAGTTCGTGGAAGAGTGTGGCCTCACACTCACAGGCGTGCCATCAAGTGTCCGAAGGGCACTAATCATGGCCGCCTCAGAGGGATTCGACTCATTCGCCAAAAGGCTCCCATCCGAGAAACGCGTCACCTTCGGCTCTCTAACAATCACACTAGCTAACGCTCTTCTCTGATTGATCATTTTGCCCTTAGCTAACATGCTGCTATCAGTGGAGCGAATAACAAGGAAACGTTTGAGGCTACTGGGCTCGAAAACACCAGGTAGCCTCTGAATGATGATCACTGACGTAATCGTGTCTCCGCTGTGCACTGTTCTGGTCTTCGACTGGGACTCCCCACCCGGGGGAGCAACGGGGCCGGCCTTGCCGATTTCGGCTTAGTCGCTTACCAAAACGTCAGAAGATTTGTCCGTCCCCGTTTTACCCGCGGAGGCAGAGGAGCCCTTAATCTTTTTAGTCATTTTCTTGGTCTTTTTCTTTTTAGAAGTGGCGGGCGGGGAATGAACCAGCTTCTCCCCCACGCCGGCAGGAGCCCCCAAACCAGATTGACCGGCTTCAGCAAAAACCTTTTTCGAGTTGGAGAAGGCCTTGGCTGTCACAGGGGTTCAAGCCTGAGGAGGAGATCCCTCCTATCATTGAAAGCCTTGGTAACCCGAACCGTCTGAGGAGAACCTTACATGGAGCGAACTCGGGTTCGATGCTTGGAACCGAGCCCAGGTTCGTCCCCATAGAAGGTCCTACCGTCTGGGGTTGGGTTACCTCAGGGACCATGTCCATCTCAAAGGGTGCCTCCATGTTGCCCCCCTACACCCCCAAGGACATCACAGGTCCATTGATCTCAGCGCCTTTGGTTGAGGAAGAGAGGGGGCACGTACAGCCCGCAAGTCTTTAGAGGGAAGAGGCCGACGGGACCTCCATTTTTTCGATGGGGTTGCCTGAAGGCGGCTCCGACGATGCTAAAGGGAGAGTTAATGGGTTTTTTGAAGAGTCTTCATCATTCGGCATGGTGACCCTGTTTTAATTACATGACGCAAACGCTAATCACCCTAAGCAGTAGCCCGCTCTGCGAGGGATGACTACGGGGCCGGCAAAGCCAGCTGCGGCCATTTGGGGCCACTGCTCCCGCCTAGTAGTCTGGCAGCCCATCTGTATGGCGACTCCACCTTGGGCTCGGTGTAAAATGGATAGAGATTAGAAGGAGAAAGAAAGGTGATGTGGGTAAGGTTTAGGTGGGAATGAAGCACCTTGTTAAATACTCACCCTCCAAACCTGATCTCAGGGATGAGATGGCGTTGCCCTCCTCCCTATCAGCACCGATCCGGGATGGATGGGTGAGAGGAAGCTGGTTGTCGTCTACCTTATGAAATTAGATGGCTACCAGAGAGAGTTGTGGGAGAGGTTGTAGGGAAGGTGAGGAAGTAGGGTAGAAAGGCAGGCCTTCTGAAAGAAGGTGAAGAGGCTAAGCTAGCGCCGGACGAGGCGCTGAGTCCTGAGGGCACGGCGGCCAAGGAAGCAAATCACCGTGCCCCTTTACGGAGATGACGCCGAAGGAGATGAATTTCTCCCGGACTAGTCGATGGTCTCCCACATATTCACCTTAGCAGAATCAGTGACAGCTAAGACCTCCTTTAGAAAGAGAAATAGTAAAACTTTGAAGAAGATACACTATGGTACTCTCTACAGTTAGTACAGCGGCGAGAATGTCCACATGAATGACCATGGTAGGCCTGCGCGCAATCCAAGCATTCACAGGGGTTGCGGCAGGTATTGCTTACATGACCGAACATATGACAATTGAAGCAGCGCCTCGGATTAGATATATATGTTTTCATTGGTGTTCATAAGTAACCCAACCTAATATGCGATCGAAGATATCTACGATCAAACGTTAAGAATATCGTTTATGTGTTCACCCGAATACCACCAATGGTTCGCTGTTTATGAATTCAACGAATCGCTGGCTATCCAGATTTGACTAAAGCATCTTAAGGTATAGTCCATTAGTTCGTTAGAAAAGATAACGCCTTTCACTGTGTTGAGGGGTGAGTGAGATGAGGCAGCAATCTGAGAGCGAACATGAGTCTCGAAGGCTTTGGACATAATCATGTTGAAGGTGGGAGGTGACTTCCACTATTAAAGCTCTATCTTTACATGATCACATGCGGTGCGGCTCGCTGCACCATTTATCAAAGTCCTCAGTGACATAAAAAAATATTACGTTTGGATAGAGGAATATCGGATTTAGTTCGAACGACCAAAAGGCGGTGGTAGTCCAAGTCCGGGTCCACCTCTGAGGAAAACGGATCTAACGCGAAAAAGCAAGAAGAACTGGATCGAGTTTCAAAAGGACGAGGAGCAGAGATCGAAAACTTCTGAGAAGTAGGTTTTGATTTATTTTTCTCCATAGACTATTATATTATTTAGGAGGGCAGTTTCGCGTAGTGCGAAACCCACCAACGCAACCGCGTCACCGGATGCGCACCCTCGAAGGGAGGGAGGGGCTCGTGCCCTCCTCAACTAGCACCGTCGTTTTAAAACAAGGGGACTGCCTTCGGGATTTTCCATTGCGCTAGGCAGTCCTGGTCCGAGCACCCACAACATCCAACTGAGCATAAATGGTAGTGTCTGGTTCCCTTTTTGTCCACCAATTGTAGTGTGTGGTTGCATATTTGTCCACCAGTGGTAGCCTGTAGTTCCATTTTTGTCAAATAATGGTAGAGTTTGATTCCATTTTTGTCCACTAGCGGTACTGTATGGTTCCATTTTTTGTTCGACAATGGTTAGGTGTGGTTCCAATTTTGTCGATCAACGGTAGTGTGCGGGTCCATTTATGTCCACCAACGATTGTGTCTAGTTCCATTTTTGTCCATTAATGGTCGTGTATAGTTCCATTTTGTCTACTAATTGCAGTATGTAGTTCCATTTTTGTCCACCAATAGTAATGTGTGATTCCATTTTTGTCCCCTAGCGGTAGTGTCTGATTCCATTTTTGTCCAGCAATGGTAGTGGGGTGAGTTTGATTTTTGTTCAATACTAGTAGTAGGTGGTTTCATTTTTGTCTACCAAAGGCGATACTACTGTTGTAATTGGTGCAAACATTTTCTAAGGGTTGGAGGGGGGAAGGGAGAGATAAAAAAAAGGATCCACATTACCCCTCCTCCCAGTGATCCTGGCCTCTTGTTATGGTTCAGGTTCACTACTCCAAGACCTACGGCCCTAAGGATGTCTCTTCATCGCTCTACCTTTGTCTATCAATACATACAGGGGCGTAACCCAAACATTTCAAGCCGCTGCCGCAGAGCTCATCTCTACCCTCCCCCCCGAAAATGGAAACCCTCTTTACTCATCTCCAACCACACTCTTTCTGCCTCCCCCATAATATTTAGCGTCTTAAATGCATGTTGGATCCGGTGAGGCCGCAAATCCGTCGAAGATCAACACTTCCATTAATGGTATCGTTATACAAGAAAAAAACTAAGCTCAGTGTCTCCGTCCATATCTCGGATGGGTGTGGTCGTTACGCCATTTTTTTCCGACACCACGCTTGTAGTATTCGTATTTCTTCATCGCGGCAGGTTGCATTCCGAATCGGGAAAAATCACGACGCTTGCAAGTACCTCCTGGACTTATGTTGCCAAATATGAACTTGAGAGGAAAAATTGGATGTTATTCCTAAATATTCTTCGAGATTTGCTGATAAAACATTCTGTACTGAAGCATTTGAAAGACCGAGTTCTGTTCATACTACAACGGGTTAACTCATTAGATATATAACCAAAAACATTTGACAAAACAACGAAACGAGGTAGTTTTCAATGATTATAAGAGGCACGCTAGAATTACACTTGCCATCACGTATGGCACGTGTAGATTTATACGCGTATAACCAAAATGGATGTAAATATAAACAACAAAAATTCAACAACACTTCATTTTTTCCCTTCAAATTTGATGTTAACTTATCATAAAATGTCGCCTTTTGGGAAAACTCATTAACGTGTCAACAAGTTATAGAGCGCTCGTTTCTCCGAGGAGCCATAAATTGCCCTCAGTTGCTTACACGTGATCGTTCTAATGAGTATAAGCGGGTGGACTCAAAACTACATAAGCGTGTATTAACTTTTGTTTGTGGTGTGTATGTGTATGTATTTTGCTAGAAATAACACTTGATTTCTAGTTCTCTTCAACGCGGGCTTAAAGGAAGAAAAGGAAACGGAAAATGTCTTCTTTATCTTAGTTAAGCTTCTTATTCAATGATAAGGATAAATATGCAGAATACCACCTCTTTACAAACTCCTCATTCACCCCTTTTACATAATCAACCCACATTTTACATACTATTCCAACCCTTCCTAAGCCTTGAACCTCAGGCTCGTAGATTTCCCTCACCAATCTATTCCCTTCCATTCTTCTTACATCCCCACACCACTTGAGAACATTCTCAGTCACAAGCTCACAGCCCTATTACACCCTCCCTCATTTCATATATACCACTTACCTACACGGTCTTCATTATTTGCCATTCTTTCAGCCTGCATCCATCTATAATCGTCCATTTGCACTGATCTCGTCCTAGTTCTTTTAGTCTCGTTCTAAGGATGGCAAATTCTGATGCAATCTCTTGTGGTACAATGGTCAAGTAACCACCCACCACCATGGGATAGAGCCCATGCTGGCGGGGCGCAATATACACCCGATTTAATATTCCCGTTCCTCCTACCACATCCCTCCAATCTAACGATAACAGTCAGGCTCCACTGCAGGAAGGAGGTGCCAGCTCTAGACTGTTACTCCTAGGCACATGGGGGAACACTACGGCCTCCCGGCTGCAGTACCTTCAATACTTTCAAAGAAGATTGAAACTATCTGGATTTTATTCCTACTACACAGGTTTCTTTTGCCGTTATTTCTCCACTTTCTTTACAAGTCATTTCTCACATATTTTCTTCCAGAAAGAGTGTGTCAACTACAGCTAGCATCTGCAGACCTGTGGAGCTGGTGCGTCCCTCATCCCTTTTATGTAGCCTTTTCAATAGGACTGTCCTTTTTTATACTCTTTCATCGGCAACCCTCCTCCTCCCTTCGACGTTTTAGATCATCGTGTGGATTCCTCTCCTATGAGCTGATGTAAAGCGTGGTGACCTTGACCCAGGCCAGTCCACCGTATCAGGTGTAGACCCGGTAGGGCAGTTCCTGCAGGGTGACGGTGAAAGCGTATACCACCTATCCTCGGGATAGCTGCCTGGGTAGATGCGAGAGACTCCATTAGGCCCGCCACTGAGAGGTAGGCTGAATTTAAATTTTTGATCTTTGAAAAGTTATGTGCTTTATCCACTCCGGCACGATGATCTGCTTTCCTGGCCGCCGTGCAGACGGGACTCAGCGCCCCGCCCAGCCCCCTGCTTAGCCTCTTCAACTTCTTACCCTGCTACCTCACTTTCCATACAACCTCTCCCTCAACATTCTCTGGTGGTTGGCTTTTAATTTTATAGGGTAGAATCTGACCAGCTTCCGCTCACCCAACCATCCTGGATTTTGGCTGAGGGGTGTGTGTGTGGGAGGGGGGGCAGGGGCAACGCCCCGTCACCCCTGAGCTCCATTTTGGGGTAGTAGGTTATAATAACCTGCTTCACTCCCATCCTCACTTTCCTCACATAACCTTTCTCTCTCCTTTCACAGTCTATCAACTTTACGCCCAGCCCAAGGTAGGGCCGCCATGCCGAAGGGCTGCCTATCCACAGGGCGGAAAGTGTTGTTCTGAATGGCGGCAGTCGGCTTTTGCCGACCCTGTGTTCACCTCTCGCAGAGCGGGCTATTGCGTGGTGTGATTAGCGTTTGCGTCCCTTGGTACTAATAGAGTCACCATGTCCGATGATGAGAATAAAAAAAACTTTTCACTTTCCCTGACCACTGTCGGAGCCGCCCAAGGGTAGCTCTATAGTAGAAACGGAGGTCCCCTCCCTTTACTTTCTCAAAGGACCCTCCAAACTTCTTTTACCGATGTCCACTTGGGCATAAGTCGCCGGAAACACGACAACCTAGAACTAGGCTACTTTAAAATAAAAAAATGAAAACATAATGATAAAAATGTGAAAAACTTAACAATTAGAAGCAATCTCCGGCATCGGGGGGAGGTCCTCCTCACCCCGGTGCAGGAGCGTGCAACCTACACAGGAAACAATAAAAAAATAGAACCTTCTTAAATAAAGGGAAGAAGCCCGGCCTTCCCCCAAAAGTCAACAAGTCCACAAGTCAATGTGCACGAACTCGTCCCGACTACAAGGGACAGGCAGTAGCGACTCCGCCCATCCCGGTTGGGACAGGTATCGTGCGCGAAGATCACCCAGACTGGGACATTCGACAAGAATGTGCCGAACAGTCTGGGGGACGACGCAGTCGTCGCAATAGGGCGCTGGCAAGCGCTCCATCAGATAGCGATACGTCACACGACTGTGCCCGATTGGGAGACGACAGAAAGCGACCTGAAGCCGTCGTAGCATTGGGGGATAGGTCCATAAGAACAGTCGCGGCGCAATGGCACGCAACTTTAAGTTCTCTTCCACCGTCTCCCATCTTCTTTGCCAAGCAGTCCGAAGAGCTACCCATATTCCTGCCATGTAGTCAGTGTTAAGAAGAGCGAAACGCTGGTCCGGTCGCAGAGTCCTCGCGGACTCTTTGGTGCCCTCATCGGCGCGTTCATTCCCCGCAATTCCTACATGTCCAGGAACCCAGCAGAAGATAATCTCGACATCTTCCTGGCTCACCAAAACCGTGGCGTCACGGATATCGCGAACCAAGGGATGCGGAGATTCTAATTCCCCAAAAGCCCTCTGGGCGCTTTGTGAGTCGCTTTAGATCACAATCCGGTCTCCAAACCGGGCACGTCGCGTAATCTCCCATAATGAGTGGTGTATTGCCACCAGCTCGGCCGTGAAGACAGACGAAGCACCTGGCAGAGCCCCGCTGACTTCAAACAGAGGGGATACAACGTGGAAGCCGACCACCTCTTCGGACTTGAAGCCATCCGTATACACTGGCACGGTTCCAGCGTGAGATGAGGTGTGCTCCAAAAAGGTCGAACGCAATACTCCCGGCGCCGTACAAGCTTTGGGAGAAGAGGCGTGGCGACAAATAGCCAAATTTGGCACCTTCCAGGGTGGCGTCCTGGGCATAACCAGGGCGCCACCGGCCCGAGAGCTATATCTACCTCTCGAAGAAGTTTCCTGGCCTTAAACCCAAAGGGCTTAGGGTATGACTGGCATCTCTCGGCGGCTGAGGAAGACGCCGTGCTCGCGGGTACAGGCAAGTGATGCACTGCACGCGGTGCAGAGCGAGTGGCATCTCCCCAGCATCGACCAACAGGCTCTCAATGAGGAAAGTGCGGAAGGCACCGGTCGCCAGGCGGAGGCCGGTGTGGTAGATTGAATCCACCTTCCGCATTAAACGATCGGCTGCGGATGCAAAAAACTCGCATCCGTAGTCGAGCTTCGAACGAACAAAGGATCGATAAAAAAGTAGGGCAGTAGCCCTATCAGCGCCCCAAGCGCTGAACTTCACGGAACGGAGAATATTCATGGTGCGGGTACAAGAGCCTCTAAGGCTGTGAATATGAGCCTCCCAGGGGAGGCGTCAGTCGAATACAAGACCAAGAAAACGGTGCACTTCAAACCACATCCAGGCGCCCTCCATTAAGAAACTAATCTGGGTCGGAGTGGAGCCGTGGATGGCGGCAGAACTGCACCCCCTTAGTCTTGGCCAAAGAAAACCGAAGCCTGTGCTCTTCGGCATAGCGAGAGACGCGGTTCAATGCCTGTTGGAGTCAACGCCCTAGAGTTGGCATCCGGGCCGCGCCAAAAGAGTTTGAAAGGTTGTCGACGTAGAGCGTAGTGAGAACATCTTCCGGCAGCCCTGAGGTGATGCCATTGATGCTCAGGGCAAAGAGTGTGACACTGAGGACACTTCCTGCGGGACGACCTCTTTCTGCCCTTTTGGGCCGGAGAGGGCATCCCCCACTGGTACGTGGAATCGACGATATCGCAAAAATTCAGATATAAAGACAGGGAGGCGTCCCTTCGCCCCTATCGTGTGGAGAGCCTCCATGATACCGTATCGCCATGCGGTATCATAGGCCTTCTCCATATCGAAAAAGACCGTGGCGTAGTGCTGTCTACAAAGGAAAGCCTCGCAGACGGCATTTTCCAGTTGGAGCAGAGCATCCGAAGTGGATGACAGATGGCCTCCGCTGTCCAGGAAAAAAGCTAATCTAACATTTACCAATTCCTCCATCAACTTGCACACGCAAGAGGTTAGAGAGATTGGGCGAAAACCGGTCGGGGTAAAGTGATCTCTCCATGGTTTGTGAAAGGCGAGCACAGTAGCGATTCGCAAGGAGTCTGGGAGAAGACCCTCCACCCAGATCCTGTTGAACAAATCCTAAGAGAAAGGCCATGCCTCGCTCACCCAGGTGTCGAAGCATGGCGTACGGGACATCGTCTGGACCATGGGCGGTGTCCACGCACGAAGCAAGAGCGGAGCACAACTCACTCACAGTGAACTTGTCATTGAAGGGTTCTCCGCCTCTGGAGGTAAAGTCCAGCCGGCGGCCTTCTGCGAAATCACGACGTGCATTGAATGCTGGTGGAGCAGCATCACGGCTAAAGAATGCGGAAAATGCGGTTGCTAAGGATTCTGCCACGGACGCGGGGTCCGAGATTGCGGTCTCATTCTCCTGGAGAACGGGAGGGAGGTCTTGCGAGAACTTGCCCCGAATCCTTTTGAATTGCTTCCACACCTCTGCTAAAGGGGTCTTCCCGTTAAGTGAAGACACGTATGCCCGCTAAGAAGAGCGGCGGGCGTGCTTCGAAATATACTGGAACCTAGCCCTAGCCCGATGAAATTCAGCGACAATGAAATCGTTCGGGCGGCGCTTATAGCGCATGTAGGCATAACGCTTTTGTTTGAGGGCCGTCTCAAACTCGGCCGACCACCATTGGAGTGGTTGGCGTTCAAAACGGCCAGACGTCCTAGAAATAGTAGTCAGGCCCGCGGCGATGAGGTTGCCGGAGAAGAACTCAACGGCCTCATCTCATGACCTAAACTCCTCGACTGAGGAGGTGGGCTCTCAGACGTCAGTTGCCCTGAAAATGATATTTGAATGGGAAATGATCACTGCCATGGAGGTCATCAACCACCCCCCAACCAAAATCATGCTGTGCATCCGAAGAGCACAAAGATAGGTCACAGCAAGAAAATGAAGCGGTTCTCGGACAGTGATGCGTAAACTCATCCACGTTTAGGACGCCCATCTCAAGCTCTTCGATCAGATTGGCAAGGACTTGTCCCCTGGGATTTATGGAGTATTCTCCCCAGAGAGGATGCCTGCTGTTCAGATTTCCAAGCAAGAGATAGGGCTTCGGCAACCGTGATACGACGCGGCGGAAGTCCTCCGCCTCGAAGTCAGCTGACGGTGGAATGTACGCAAAAATTATAGTATACCTCCTATCCAGGTGCAGCTGCACAGCCACTGCCTGAAAGGAGGTATCTAAAGAGAAAGAAAGAACGGAGACATCATGCCGGGGGTAAACCGCGCATCCCCCAGCCCGGCCATCCCGCAGTGGTGGGGTCGCAAGACCCTTATACCCCGGGAGGGCGGGCAGGGCACACGCGCCTAGCATGGTCTCCTGCAAAAAGATAGCTAACGGGAAACGGGACGAGACAAGCCTCTGCAGCTCCTCCTAGTTGGCCCGGAGTCCACGGCAATTCCATTCAAGGAATATGCCCTCCAGGCCTACCTCGGAGTAGACGCGGGGGCCCTCCTCGAACTGAAGACCATCACGGGAATGGCCGTACGTTTTCCGGAGGCAGAACCCCGGGCGCTGTTGGCCGGACAAAGCGCTGAAGGCGCTGTTGCCTTCGAGCACTTTTTGGGGGAGGTTGGGCTCGCCATGCGAGTCTTTTCCTCCCTCCACCTCGAAACCTTAGGCGGGCATTGCGGCTTCGGAGGCGAAGTGCCCTCTTTTTTGAGGAACCACCGTCTCCGAGCCTCTCGCTCCACCTTGGGCCGTGGGCGAAGGAGCCAAAGCTCCTTTGTTGCTGTCCTCCTTTCGGGGAACAGCTTTAGGAACCCTGGAAGATGGCCTAGCGACCATCTTTTAGTGGTGTAGCCTGCTGTGAGTCTAACGACTCGGTGGAGGCACGTGGCCGTTTCGCCTTATGGGAAACGGTCACCTGGGGGAGAGGGGGGAGCCCTGGTTTTAGCCGGGGCTCGTGTGAACCCTTTTTGCCCCTAGCTTTACCAGGGGAGCGCTTAGGTAGAGTAGAGCCCGCACAACGGCTCCGAATGGGCGCGGAAACAACTGTGCTCGTTGGGCTAAATGGGCCAGGAGCAGAGGGTGTCTTTCTAACTATTGAGGCATATGACGTCCCAGGCAGAGCTTGGCGCGCCAGGACCAAGTCCTTAGCCTCGCGGAATGAGAGTCAATCCTGGGCCTGAACGGCCAGGATTTCTTTCTCAAGGAGATATACGCCACATTGCTTCGAAGAAGCGGGGTGCGGCTCTCGGCAATTGACAGACTTGGCCACACACGATTTGGACTTATCGTGTGCGGCCTTGGAGCAATTTACACAAAATTCGGGTGACCCCGACTTTGCACGTCTACAAGAACGATTCGTATGGCCGAAGCGGTGACAGTAATAGCACCGCCGCGGCAGTGGCACGAATGCCTTTACGCGGTAGCGGTACCAACCGGCACGCACCGACTCAGGGAGCTTGTCACAGTCGAACGTGACGAAGAGTGTAGGGGGTGGGTCTCGAGGCCCCTCCCTGTTTTCTAATCACACGTTCGACCTTGACCGCCCCATGGTCGGCCAGCTCTAGGGTGCTGTCCTCAATGGAATAGTAAACGAGTTCCCTCGCATAAACTACTCCTTTCACAAAGTTCATGGTAGAGTGCGGCGTTACACTCACCGGGGTGCCATGAAGTGGCCGCCTCGGCGGGATTCGCCGCATTCGCCAGAAGGCTCCCGTCCAAGAAACGGGTCACCTTCGGCTTTCTACCAATTGCACTAGCTAATCCTCTCCTCTGATGGATCATGTTGCTCCTGGCCAACACGCTGCCATTAGTGGAGCAAATGACGAGGAATCGTTTAAAGCCAGCGGGCTCGAAAACGCCAGGTAACCTCGGAATGAGGGGCCCCGATGTTATCGAGGATCCGCCCCGCGCACTTTTGGTCTTTGTCATAGTCGGGGGCTCCGCACCCGGAGGGGCAGAGGGGCCGGATGTGCCGATCTTGGCTTGGTCGCTTGCCAAAGTGGCAGCAGACCCATCCGTCCCCGCAGCCCCCGCGGATGGAGAGGAGCCTCGACTCTTCTTAGTCTTTTTTATATTTTTCGTCTTTTTCTTTTTTGGAGAGGAGGGTGGGGAATGAACCCGCTTCTCACCTCCGCTGATAGAAGCCCCTAGGCCAGATGGACCGGCCTCACCCAGGTCCTTCTCCGAAATGGGAAGGTTCTGGTGGTCGCAGGGGCACTGGTTGGAGGAGATCCCTCCCCTCCTTGTACTGCCTCGGAGGCCTCAGCCGTTTGAGGAGGACCTTTCATAGCGGCGGATTCGGGTTCGGTGCTTGGCGCCGAGCCCGGATTCTCCCCCATGGAAGGCCCTACCATCTGAGGCTGGGTTTCCTCAAGGACCATGTCTATGACAGAAGGGGCCTTCAGTTGGCCATCCCCTCCCAGGACATCGCAGGTCCTCTTGGCAGCGTCACCAGTCTTGTGTAGGGAGGCACAGGCCTTGACCCCGGAAAGGTTAATATTCTTGCCAGCAGGTCTTTTGAGGGAAGCGACCGAAGGGGCCTGGCTTTCCTCTTCCCCTTAAGGGGCTTTACCCTACCGAGCCGCTTTGATGGGTTTCGGTTCGCTATGGGCTGCCTGTTGGCTTTCTTGGCAGTCCCCTTCGAGAGAAAAGGAGGGACTGACGCTGGAAGCATGGAGATACCCGAAAGCACCTGCAGAGAAAGGGGTGAGGAGGATGCCCTACTCCCGTAGGCGTAGGAGAGGCGTAAGCCTCCTCTTCGGTTACAGAAATATGGAGGGTCCCCTGTGCAAGCTCATGGGGAGAAAGACCTCCATTTTTTTCGTTGAGCTTCCCGAGGGTGGCTCCGTTGATGAGCAAGGGGCATTGGGGAGAGATTTGTTTTTTTTTTTAATTTTCTCATACATGGGCATGGTGAGTTTCTTTATTACACGGGATGCAATCGCGCATCACCCCTCGCAGTAGCCCGCACTGCAAGATGTGCTTACAGGCTTGACAGAGCCATGCGCCGCCATTTGGGACCACTCCTCTCGCCTGGTGGCTTGCAGTCCATCGGCATGGTGGCTCCACCTTAGACACGGCGTAAAACTGATAGAGTGTGAAGAGGAAAGGAAAAGGGATGTGAGGAAGGTATGGGTGGGGATGAAGCAGGTTGTTAAAAAATAACCCATCCCGAACCGGAGCTCAGGGGTTAGGGAACGTTCTCCCCTCCAGCCTCAGCCCCAATCCGGGACGGTTTGCTTAAGAAGAAGGTCAGCATCTACCCTGTGAAATTAGAGGCTGACCAAAGAAAGTTGTGGGAGAGGTATGAAAAGCGACGAAGTAGGGGAGAAATCCAGGCTATCTGTAGGAAGGAAGAGAAGCTAAGCTGGGACCGGACGGAGCGTTGGATCCCGTCAGCACGGCGGCCAAGATGGCAAATTGCCGCTCCCCTTACGGGGTTAATGCCAGGGAACTCCTTCGAGAGCTCTTTATAGCTTTCGGGCCCGTAGTGCCTCTGCTTTTACCCAGAAACAACCGTCGAAGGTACCACCTTTGATTAATTATTTATTGGTCACCACGCCTCTGCTCCCAAAGCATCTACAGCGCCGGGAGTATTGCGTTCGGCCATTTTGGAGCGTACTGCGTGTAATGCTGGAACCGTGCCAGTGTATACGGATGGCTCCAAGTCCCAAGCGCTGCTCTGCCTGGCGCTGCGTCTGTCTTCACGGCCGAGCTGGTTGCAATACACCGCTCGGTACGTGAGATAACGCGACGTGCCCGGTTCGGAGACCGGATTGTAATTTATAGCAACTCACAAAGTACCCTGAGTGCCCTCGAGCATTGGAAACTGCGCATCCCCTGATTTGCAAGACCCGTGACTCTACGGTTTTGGCGGACCGGGCGGATGTCGAGATTATCTTATGCTGGGTTCCTGGACATATAGGAATTGCGGATAAAGAGCACGTCGATGAGGGCGCCAAAAAGTTTGCGAGGACTGACCGAACAGATCAGCGTTTTCCTCTTCTTCACACTTATTACATGGCAAGAATATGGGCAGCTCTCCGGGCTGCTTGGCAAAGAAGATTGGAGACGGTCGAGGGGAACTTAAAGTTGCGTGCTATTGCGCCGCGATTGTTCGCATCGACCTACCCTCGAATGCCGCGACGGCTTCAGGTTGTTTTTTCTCGTCTTCGAATTGGGCACTCTTGAGGGACGCACCGCCATTTGATGGAGCGCTGAAATGACGTTCCCTCCCTGATTGTTTAGCACATTCTTTTGAATGTCCCTTTCTGGGTGATCTTTGCGCACGTTACCTGTGCCGGGTACCGGGACTAGTGGGATAGCTACAGATTGTCTCTTGTACTTTTTACTGGTTTGTGCACATAGAATGGTGAACTATATGACTTTTTGGAGGAGGCTGGCCTCCTCTACTTTATTTCACAGTTTTTTTGTTTTTGTAGGCCCCTTGTTGCTGCACTGGGTGGAGGCGGGCCTACTCCCGATGCCAGAGCAAGCTTCCTTCGTGTTGTCTTTTTTACTTTTGTTTTGTTTACCCTTTGTACTTTTTATCGTTGTTATTTCGATATTGTTACGTGTTTTTTAATATAGCCTAGTAGTTAGCTCTTGTGTGAGTATGGCTACTTCCGCCCTAGTAAGCAGTCGCTAGATTGGCATCTAAAATTGAAAAAAGAATATCCTTTATCCAATCTTCCAAAAAATAACCAAAATAAACAACAATCACCAAACAGACAATAAATAGCAACGAGAAATAAACCCTATTTATCAATTATTCGGCTCAGCTTCCTGATGGCGTTCGATAAGAATCAAAACCACAGTAAACGAATGGTTGTGTCCTGGGGCCCTGCGTGCGACTGCATGTCATTGATGTAGAGTTGCAGCCTCAATTTTAAATTGATTTCGATCGAACATATTACAGTTAAAGAAAAATCAGAAACAATCAAAACAATTTTTTGGCCCTCACACTTTTACATAATGCAGACGGTATTCACTTACATGGTGACTGTCTCAGGAAAAATAAAACATAGTTTCGATATTTTTTGAGATATATTCGTAAAATTAGGTCATTTTGTCTTCTTGACATTTTCTATCGATCTCCCTCGATGAACCCACGTATGGCCTCAGTGACAACCTCCAGGCTACTTCGGAACTGGCAACAGCCGTTCTTCACTATCTCCCGTTTCAGGCCAATGAATGCCCTGCCAATCAACTAATCCTTCGTATTGCAGCTAGATTTTTTGCTCTCGTTCCACCGCGTCCCGCACAAATAAGTCAAGCGGGGTGTATTCAGACGAGTTGGGATGCCAAATATCAGGTACTGTGTGATCGAAGAAGTTAGTTAATGCTCACTGCTGTGTCAGTTACTGATATTTATTATCAATTCTGTGTAAAATAAACATTATTAATGATCAATGAATGCCGTTTTTTCAGACTACTCAGAATGAGAAATTCAGGTTAGCCCTCCCCGCCCCATTTTTATCCTGGATCACTCACTGACCCTCCCTACCATGTTGTATGTGATGATGAATTAAAATCTACGGATAAAGCCAGGTATAACACGAGATTAGACACTGTTCTATGCGGCAAATTTATGTTAGGATCCAAAGGGACGGAGGTGGTGTGTATTGTCTGTCGTTTATATGGATACCTGGTAATGGCTTCGACACTCCCCCCTCCATCCCCTATGGGGGGGTGGAGCTTGCGCTTCGCTATTAAGATTAAAATTTAAAATCTAAAAAAAAGCAGCCATGGTTAAATTTTCATAAATTTTCTGAACTTCGCCAATTATAATAATTTTAAAAAGGAACTCTAAACTAAATTTTCTGAACTATTTGTAATTCTTTAAGTTTTTAAAAATTCACAAAATTTCGATACTTATATTTATTTGTGAACTTCACCATTTTGTTTTTTGATATTATAAAAGAATTATTAGAAATAACTTTGATAAAAAAACATAAGTCATAACCAAACTAAGCTGAAATTTGTATTCAAATACTAAAAAAAATCCCCTTCTTAAATTATAGAGTTAGGGATGATGATGATATATCGGGTCTCTTGCGAGTTTCCCCAACTTTTAAGTCAAGAGGGTGTGGTTGCATGCATTGAGTAATATTAGTTTGGTTGTTTTCGTGTATTGTGGTCAGGCTTGTGTACATAGGAGAGTGACATGCGCGTCGTGGAGCAGAGTACTGAATGCGCTGTGCTTTCTTGTGTTATGTTTGACTCGCTGCTATGACTGTCTGTGGTGCGTATTTGAGTAGTGGCCTGGCTAGTGTTTTATATGTGTGGTTGTAGTTTTCAGCTGGGAGAATAGAACCTGCGCAACATTTTGTTTGTTTTTAGCTCTTGTTTGTATCATGTTTTGTCAAATGTTGCTCCTATAATTTTTGTGAGATGTGTATGTAAGTCTTGTTGGGTCTGGTGTGTGTGTATATCTGTATGCTATGCATGTAGTGATCGCGTGCACCGTAGAGGGTCGCTTGTATCTTCTTAGCCACGAGACACTTATCCTCATAATCTACCTTTTCTTGAACGTATGATCAACACCCGTTTCCGGAATTTTGTGGCCTCAGACGAGGATGGTCTCGTCGTCGGCGTAGGACTGTGTACGTATGTCTCTAGTGTTCGGGAGGGCGTTAGTTGTCATTAGTGTACATTATCTAGTGTAGATGCCAGTACGCTACCCTGGGTACGCCTGCGCGTGGTGTGAATCGGCGTGATGTTGTGTTATGTATTTTATGTAACACCTCTGTTTGGCGAGGTAACGAGAGAAAAGCCTTCTAAGGCAGAGAGGGAGATCCGTGTTGTCGGCTAGTTTCCAACAAAACTAGCCATCTAGTTACTCTCTTCCAGTAAATTCCACAAACTGTTCTTGATCATACGTTCAATTTTCTTGCCTATGTGCTCTAACAAAGCAATAGGCACGTAGTTGATTGGGTGTTTGGGGCCAACGCGGATCATTCAAGTGTTCAAATTAGACCTACTCTCCGAACGAGTAAATCAAAACACTGACTCCTAAAATGTAATATTCGTGATTTAAGGATTTTAGGAACAATTACAAGATACACTTAGGGTAAAGGAGCCAACTTGAATTTGTTTAAGCAAGAATATGCACGAAAACCCCATCCATATATGTACTTGAACTTCAAATATCATTGCCAATCAATTAAAAGCATTTCGATCCAACGTAGCGCGATATACGTTTGTCAAAATGCTCCTGAAACGCCATAGCCGTTCGGCTACATTGTTCAGAGATTATTAATGTATGTTTAATATAATTGCCTCCAAATCTCAAGCTAAATCGTCGGGTCCTCTAACTCCAAATCGAGTAACTATCAGAACACGTCGTAGTCTTTGGATACTCAAATGCCAGAACTTGTACAAAACCAAAACAAACATCCGATGGTAAATCCTAACAGATATAATAGAACTAATTATATCATCTTAAATTCAAATAGCCCAACACGCGACCACTAACAAACAACTCATTTTCCGTATAAACTTGACCCCACCCCCTCCTCCACAAACATTTTCCCTAGAGAAACTCACTGGAGAATATAACTAATCTGAGTAGAAGCGCTCACTACCTGGTAGTACTAGAAATTTGAGCTCAACACACAAACAACGGCGAAACTATCATCGAGAAAACTGCACAGCTTTCTCAATAACCACAGCCAAACTTCAACCAATAAGAGTAAGACGAATAACGAAATGGATACCCGCTCCTTCACGGAAGAACTCCAACCCGCTCCTTCACAGAAGAACAACCTACTCCTTCACGGAAGAACTCCAACCCGCTCTTTCATGGAAGAAGTCAAACCCGCTCAATCACGGAAGAACTCCAACCCGCTACCTCACGGAAGAACTCCAACCTGCTACCTCACGGAAGAACACAACCCGCTCCTTCACGGAAGAACACCAACCCGCTCCTCCACGGAAGAACTCCAGAAAGTGGACTGTTAACATATTCCAAAGAGCAACCGCTAATCTGAAAGGCGCCTCATCCAATGACGGGACGATCAATGCCAAGAGGACAAACGAAAACGTGACAGGGCTCATAGACTTAGAAAAACAGAGCTGACTAATTGAATTAAATACGAACGTGTGTAATCGCCCTTAATCTTTCAACCCGTTGCGCCACCATATGTAGTAGTAGTGGTCCTCCAATCTGCCTTTATCCAGGCGGATCCCAACTGGATAATGAAATAGACATAAAGGTTAGTGTAGAGGAATTAAAACGTAACGCCACCCATAGGGCCAAGTGGACATATATATTAAAATCCCTCTTCAGAGAGAGCGAGAGAAGAGTACAAGAAATTGAGATGCGTGAGGATGGTAGTCGTCTGACTAACAGGCCAACTGCTGAAGGGCTCGGATCTCACCACCAAGTGGGTAGTCAAGTCGAGTTGCCGGACCAAGGTAGCCGCAAAAGGCCTTTAAGCAGCGACAATAAGAAACTGGCCCCAGCGAAATTGAGGAAGAAATCCATCAAACTGACGGGTTGAACAACTCGCTAGGAAAAACACCCAGTTAATCACCGAACTCCCAAAGATCCGATTAACTACGAGGTTAGGAGGCCCGAGGTTAGAGCGCCAAAGAGCGGTGTCAGATAAAAAAGACCACCGAGGAGAAATAATGTGATGGTTGTCGGTGCCTCTCATTAAGAAGCAGACCTGGGCTCCGCTGTGTCACCCCTCCTCCCTCTCCCCTCAGTGGCATTTCCCCGTGCCCCTTAGTTGGGGCGGTCCCCGGGCTATAAATAAGGCCCGTAAGGAAAGAAAGAGATTATTCTGTTAGAGACGATAGAGGACTAGATTTTTTGTGATCAGTTCCTCACCCTGTTCCGGACTTGACTTCTAAGATTTAAAAGTTCGTCTCGTTTTCTTATCGGTGCCATACCGATTTATCCTTCGCAGACTTAGCAAGAGGTCTGGCTGGATCAAAATTCCTAAGTGCCAAATATGAATTTCAGGAGCAAGATAAAAGAAGATATCCGCTCACCCCTTGAGGGACTCTCAAATTGCAATCTCAGTAATTTTGAGAGAAGAAGATATTTATCTCCAAGTAAGTTTCCTTTAATTACTTTCGGGATCACCCCGTATACCAAACCCAGTTTGGTAACCGTGCGAAGTAGAAAAGGGTACAAGAAGAACTCAAGAGCTACAAAGAAGAGTACTCCTTGAGCCAGAGAGCACAACTCCTCTCTCCGTTTGTTAGACTTATAACCGGATCGATAAAGTCGTAAGAAGAGATCGACATAGGCTTCTACTGTCTCACCGTGAGAACCACCTTCAGTCCACTTCGACGCGAAGACTCGTGAAAAATCCAGTATAGCGACATCCATCAACCCCTGTTCCGATTAAGGTCATGTAAGTCCGAATGACTATACATATATATTTGTTTTGGATAAATTAGGATTTTTAAAATTGTCCCAAGCTACCTAAGGGAGAAATAATATTTCGTGACTTCTGTCATATTTTAGTTAGATTAGGGAGAGTAAATGGTGGCTTAACTCTGTAACTTAGAGGCCTCCAGAAATTAGCTATCTGGCAATTGGTTTGTTTACGTGAAGTCTACTTTGTTTTGATCAAGAGCTCTCGTCAGGAGTAGGCCAATATTCGAATCGTACAACCATGTTAAACTGAGAGAATTTTGTGTAAATATGAATATTTAAGTTAATTGGTAAATTAAAAGACATATATATATATATATATATATATATATATATATATATATATATATATATATATATATATATATATATTGGTTAATTCTTGGTGTTTCACTGGATCTTTACGTGTTGACCGGCTCTTTCCCTAAAACTGATTAAATGCTGTGATGCTCTCATAATTCAGTATTTATACTCCATTAGACGAATTCGGAGTCCACTCGGCCAATAGAGGAATTATTTCCCTTCCTAAGTGAGGTCAAACTGGCTCGCTAAAGTCATTAAATATATAAATACTTTGACAAAGGGGTATGTATTGGAGTAAATGTTAAACGGCCAATAGTTAAAGAATAATTCTCCGACAAAAGTGGGGAGACAATTCCTTGACTGTCAGTATGACAATCGCTGGTGAGCCCGAGGGAACCAGGGGCCAGTCCTCTTTGGGGAGAGGTGCCAGGAAGTATTATTTTTTTAACACCTTCAACAGTGTTCAAGTGGAACCTTCGTCACCTGGGTCAGAGGGAACTGTTCCGCGTCAAAGATACATGTGGATATAGATACCCATCGGCAGAATTCCTTGGAAGAGTGTGTGTTGTGTCTGCGAAGACTGGAGAGGAAAGAAAGCAGCGTTGTAATTGGCTATGTGTGTGGTGAGAAGAGTAAGATCTACCTAAGCTAGTACAAGGCTGAGCACAAAGCGCGTCCACTAATTGGTAACCAGATTTGTAGGTGCACTAACGTTTGTGACCGCTCTTGTGGGGTTTGAACCCGGTACCGCGACGTTAGCAAACCAACGCGATGTAAAAATACTCTTGCCCGCATTTCCTAATAGCTTGCAATAGCTAGACACCACCAAAACAACTTTAGTTTTTCTTATGAGATGAAATAAATTAACCCTCCATTTGGAAGGGGTTACCACTTCCCCCAACAAAGCATCTTCTGCAAAATTTTGAAATGAAATATACGAAAAGAAAGTAATGAAAGGAAATGAATGAAGTAAAAAAGTATGATCGATGGGCACAACAGGGCACTTAACTGCAGGCGTTATAGCCTGAAGGGTACTCAACCCTTCAGATTTCAGCTGACACTACCTTTCGTACCCCCAACTAAAGAAATGTGTACACAAACCACCTCGCACATGCCATGAATATCCGACACATGACAGCTTAAACGCTAGGGTCTGTTGTGTGCGTTTCGGGCAGCCTCCTCATGTCCTCTCCTTTGGCCTTGAGTAGATGTCACATATGTGAACGAACATTTGAGTCTTCATATAAGTTGTAATACAAATTTTCAGAATAATTTAAACTTTTAGCACATTTTAATAGCAGCAGATTATCATCATCTCTCATCACTTAACAATTTTCTTTAATATTCACAAACGAAAAAATCTCATCAAAATTCGGCCGAAAAGTTTCGATATAATTATCATAAAAATTTAGAATTTTCCTTTTTTGGGTCTGGAATAGATTAAAGTTTGCTTTAACTCTGACGAAGTACGTGTCGGGGGTGTACAAAATTCACTACGGGGCCTATTTCCCGAAGGAGTTTGGCTGTAACACGCTAAGAAGAAAGGGGAAAACCTAAACAAGTAGATATGAAAATTCCTTCTAAATTGAGACACTTTCGAAATTAAATTCCGGCAAGTTTAGTAATAATAACTTGAACGAAACAATTCCTCTTTGGGCGGGGAATGTGTCGATATTCTACGATATTTGTTAATATTCTACGATCGGTCGATCGAGTTTGGCATAAGTGAATGTTCTCTAATAGCTCACTTATCCGTCGTTTCACAGGTAAAAATTTCATTTGGAAATGCAGAGAATCAGTATTTCTTTCAGCAAGCGCTGATTCTCTGACTTATCCTGTGACTCGTTTAGAATAAAAATAGAAAAGGGTAAAATGGTATTTTGAAAAGAATTATTCGAGAATGTCAAGCTACGGAAACATGCAAGAATAGATGTTCAGCTAATTACTAATTAACGAAGAAATACACAGTATACAATTTTCAATATATATATATATATATATATATATATATATATATATATATATATATATATATATATATATATATATATATATATATATATATATATATATATGGGGATGTATATCAGTGGAAAATAATCGTAAACTACAATATTTGAATCAATACAATATTTTATTTATAATACTCGTAACTATCAGACTACTTTCGGCAACATGCCATTTTCAACTAATAATGAAGACGCGAGGCAAGGAGCACAGAATATGTATATAGGGTAAGACACATCCTAAACAAAATGAAAAAGCAAGAAACAATCTGGAAAAAATATATACTCGAGTAAATCTGGCGCGAATGACAAGCTAATCAAAATAAAATGTAACCGGAAACAATCTGGTGAGTTGCTAATCCCCAAAACGCATTGCGTCCGGGGGCTTATATATATATATATATATATATATATATATATATATATATATATATATATATATATATATATATATATATATATATATATATAGGATTGACGACTCTTTTCGTTATATATTTGTTAAATTTGTATTGCCCTTCAGATAAATTAAAATTATCAACTTTGTTGATGACGATGGATTCCGCAATTCTCCTCTCAATATAATTGTTTGATTTATATATGTTTTTTGCATGGTTAAAATCAATTCTATGGTCGTGCATTTGCATGTGCGTAAAGAGACTTGACGAATTCGTACACCTTCTGATATCAGCTAAATGTTCTTTCATCCTCTTAATGAAGTGGCCTGACTCTCCGATGTATGTTAATTTGCAATTAAATAATGGTATACTGTAAACTCCGGCATCGAGATTGATTGGGCGCAGTTTAGTCAGGAAATTTCGAATGATATTGGAATATTTAAATGTAATATTTATGTTATTTCCATTGGCATAGGATTTTAGAGGAGCCAAGGCTGGAGCACATGGGAAACTAATACATTTTTTAAAATCATCCCTTCCTGGTGTGGAGGTAGCATATAAGTTATTTCGTTCTTTCGAATGGCATCTATTTATGAGGTGAATTGGATATTTTAGTTTAATGAAGTTGCAGATAAGGTGGTTAATTCCATCCTGAAGGAAGATTGGGTCGCACGTTCTATAGGCTCGGAGAATGAGGGAAGAAATAACAGATATCTTAATGGATTTATCATGTAGTGAGGAATGTATTTAAGGATTTGAATTTGTAGGCTTTCGATAGACTGAGCACTAAATATAATGATTTAAACGGTGGATATTTACGTCTAAAAACAGTAGAGAATTATTCTGTTCCCATTCTACTTTGAATTTTATCGATGGGTGCAACGAATTCAGGTTGTTGAAAAATTCCTTTAAATTGTTGTTGTCTATGGGCCAAGCCGACAGGATGTCGTCTACATATCGGAGCCAGATAAGAGGTCGGGAATGGATCCTAAGAAGGAGGCTTCATTTCATAGTTATCCATAAATAGATTGCATAGGATGGGGGAAATGGGGTTACCCAAACTTAGGCCATATTTTTAGCGAAAAAATTATCTTCAGTTGAAAATACATTATTCTTTACACATAAGCGCACTATTTTAATAGTTTTAGGGATCAGTAAAGGTAGGTTAATATCTAAATTGGGAAGAAATTCCTGGTCGATGAAGCGCTTGACAAACGTCAAGCGCTTCATCGACCGAGACTTTTGTAAACAAACTATTTACGTCAAAGTTTAGCAGTTTTTTTACCACACACACACTAGCGGCCATAATATAAGGGTCAGTAAGAACAAGTGTAATTAAATATTTATTATAGAAGTTTAGCAAAACGTTGACTATACATATATTTAGATATATCTTAAATCTACATATCTTTCGTAAAAATTTCAAGTTATGGAATAAATATTTCGTAAGTTATGAGGAAATAAACAAACTATCTTCGAAATTCCAGCGGCCAAAAGTTAAGGGTCACTTAGAAAAAATGAACTACCAACCCAGGTATTTGTGTTTAAGAGACTGTTGATGGGCTAACAGTTACTTGTTATGATCATACATTATTGAAACATTCATCTGTCAACATGGCGACTTGTGAGAGACAACCAGTGTCCTGCGATGAAAAACAAAGGATTGTGTGTCTTCACCAAGAGGGCAACTCAAATTATGTAATAGTAACTACTGTAAGAAGATCTAGAAGTGTTGTGCAACGAATTGTAGCTTGTTTTAAGTCATCAGGATCGAGAGATTCTAAACCCCAAACCAGTAGACTTCGTAAAACGTCACCAAGGCAGGATCCCATTATGGTTAGAATGTCACTGAAGGATAGGTTTAAGAGTGCTGCTGAGATATCCCGCGAGTTCAGCTCCACCTCTGATGTCAACATATCGCGCAAAACAGTTTACCAGAGGTTACGAGGTTCTGTGTTGCTTGCTCGGGCACTGACAAAGAAACTTCTGATCTCCAAGAAGAATCAAAGAGTCTGTCTTCGTTAAGCTCGCAAACATGTCGTTTGGACAGGAGAACAGTGGACGCAAGCTCATTTTAGCGATGAATCGAAGTTTAATGTGATTGGTTCCGATGGCGGGTGTACGTCCGAAGAGGATGTGGCGAAATGTTATCTTGTACATCTGTGAAGAAGACATGTGAAATATGGAGGAGGCAATGTAATGGTATTAGGATTGATCTCTGCTGCTGGTCTTGGTCCACTTATTCGTCTACAAGGGACTGTCAATGCTGAAATCTACAAGCAGGTTCTTCGACAGCATGCCCTTCCACATCTCTGATCCTTCTTAGTTCAACCTCCTATCTTCGTACAGAACAACGCTCCCTACCACACTGCGAAGAGAGTCAAAGATTTTTTGAGGGATAAAGGGGTTGATCTTACGGACTGGCCCAATCAAAGTCCCGATCTCATCCCTAGAGAAAAAGTTTGAAAGATTATTGGAGATGGGGCGCGAAGGAGAAATCCAAAGAACCAAGATGAACTTTGGGAAATATTGAAAAACGAATGGAATAATATTACTCCATCATTTTGCAAGAAATAAATTCAGTCCTTGTGGTATCAGAAGTCGGGAGGTCATTGCTAGTAAAGGGATGTTCACAAAATATTAATAGTAAGGGTTTCTTTTTTGTTCTTGTTCTATTTTACATTGTTTTTCTAAGTAACCCTTAACTTTTGGGCGCTGCAATTTGGAAGATAGTTTGTTTATTTCCTCATAACTTACGAAATCTTTAATCAATTCACTTTAAATTTTCAAGAAAGATAGATATTAGATATATCTAAATATGTGTTGGTAAACACAAGTTTTGTTAAACTTCTATAATAAATATTTTAATACACCTGTTCGTAGTGACTTTTATATTATGGCCGCTAGTCATCATCATCGTTATCATTATCATCATCATCACTAACTCTATAATTTAAGAAGGGGATTTTTTTGAGTATTTAAATAATAATTTCATCTTAATTTAGTTATGACTTATGTTTTTTTCTGAAAGTTATTTTTAATAATTCTTTTATAATATCAAAAAACTAAATGGTGAAGTTCAGAAATAAATATAAGTATCGAAATTTTGTGAATTTTTTATAACCCGAAGAATTACAAATGGTGAAGTTCAGAAAATTTACTTTTATATACGAGTATCTTCTTCTATAACTCTACAGTTTAGCAACGTGATATTTTGAAACGGGGGAAATTTAGTTTCGAGTTCCTTTTTAAAATTATTATAATTGGCGAAGTTCAGAAAATATATAAATATTTAACCATGGCTGCTTTTTTTTAGATTTTAAATTTTAATCTTAGTAGCGAAGCCATTGCTTGGTATATATATATATATATATATATATATATATATATATATATATATATATATATATATATATCTATTGTATATATATTATATTATATATATATATATTGTATATATATTATATATATATATATATATATATATATATATATATTGTATATATATATATATATATATATATATATATATATATATATATATATATATATATATATATATATATATATCAATGGTTATTTCTTAATGAATGATACGCTCTATTATCAGAACTAAGGATTATAATTGAAAAAATATTTTATACTTTTCAGAGACTAAAAATACATCCTGAACTTTGCTAGTAGCCTGGTAGGGAAAGTTAGGATTTCTTGGTTCTCTGTGAATCAATTTTGATGAAACCTTTCCCAGTTGGTCTGCACAATATGCCAACATTAATGTTGTGTTTTCATTATGCTGTGTTATGTCCTTCAATTTTTATTTCAGATTCGTCAATTTTGGGGTGAACCCCACCAATAGCATTTATCCTCTTTAGGAACAATAGGACGTCGCAGTGGCCTCAATGATAAAGGAAAGTCTTCCAACATCAGAGAAACTAATGAAGGCACCTCTGTTCGTGTTAGTTCGCCATGTAGTCAAGGTTAGACGGTTTTCGAAGGACCCTTCGCTAAGGAAGAAGCGATTCGATTGTCGGACCTCCAAAACTGTGACATCTAGGGATTGGAGAGATATTGGTCACCAGTTATGTGGCAAACCCAGACAGAGAAGCAAAATCATTTTCACCGCCGCTTGTCTTCCTCGTATATCGAAGACCGCCGGAAACTGTATCCTAGGTGTCATGGATTCCGTCCGAGCATCCCTGAAACTGCCCCCATGACGTTTAACATAAGTTGCGTTCTCTTTACTTACGAGATTAGGCCGACCCTTGACGGATCTGGCGGTTGGGCAAATGGTTGGGTCTATTTTGGAGATGAGCGTCACCACCGTTTGCGACGTCAACAGCAGGAGGAGGAGTCATGTTGTGGGCAAGTATAATTGGACACCGACCTGTTGGCCCAGTCAGGGTGCCTGATTGGGTTAAAGTAACCTCAACAGCCTACTGCAATCTCTTGAAGATGGTCTTGGATCCCTGGCTAGATGACATACCGTTGTCACTTCTAAGGACTCTAGTTTTCATGCATGACAACGCTCCATCTCACTCTGCCAGGGCCATCCAAGCGTCCCTAGGCTCTTACGGCATAAAAGGTGAGAAGTTGATGGCGTGGCCGCCAGCCTCTCCGGATTCCATCCTAATCGAAAATATGTAATCTATCATATAAAATACATGTTTATACTGATCGACGTCAGTTTTCGTCTAAAGAATTCTTATCTGCGACCATCAAAGCTGCAGCAGAGGTAGTCCAATCTGGAACTATTAAGAAATTGACCGATACCGTGCATGATAGGTTTTTTGAAGTCATCCGTAGAAAATGGCGCTCATTTGGGCAAATAATTCATTATGTCCATCAATCGTGTACTATAATTTTGTTTTTATGTTAAATATATATGCAAGGTATACTTAATGTTTATAATTATCCTTCGTTTTCTCCAAAATACGTCCAAATGGGCTACTTTCATTCAAAAGCTATTAGCGTGGTGGTGGTGGTGTGTGTACATGTGTGTTTTTTTTTGGGGGGGGGGCGGGGGTTATAGGCTTAGGCTTGAATCATGCATTTATACTGGCTATCAGGATGTGTGAACAAGAGCATGTCATATTTCATTAGACAATTAAGAACAGTTTTGGCCGAAATACGAGAGCTAAAGCATTCACTAATTCAGTATGGCTACAGAAAAATGTTCTTAATTGTCTATTGAAATAATATTTGATTTTGTTTACCCTGCCCTGTGGGGCACTTTCTGACGGAGACTTCTCACTACGTATGATATATTTTTAGCCTAATACTTAAATTAAAAAACCAAAATGTTTTAAAGTGTGCTTAGAAAATTGACTTGATATTTTAACTACAAATATGTTAATCCCATTGCCTTGGTTTGAAAGGCGCGAACAAAGTACTCGGTTAATTTACAAAATAAGAGCGGCTGAAAGCCAGGGAAAAGTTAACCGATAAATAAGAAAGTTTTTTGAAAAGAAATAAGTGGTCTCCTCAGGGGAGAATCCTCAATAGTTCTCAGTTGGTCTTTGTAAAAGATTAGAAAAATAAATAGGGAAGAGGTGACAATAGGGAAAATTTGAAAGACATGCTCCATTCTCCGGGGAATATGAAACTGTGCACTTACTTTGAGTAGCCTCGGAATTTGAGCCTTACCTTCGAGAACCACTACACTGTACTTTGAAGGGGCACGAAGGAGACTCTTCGGAGTAGTTTGAGGTGTTCACGTTCATCCGTCAAGTTTTAAGAGATTTGTTTGGCGAGGATTCAAACGAAATGGGAGTGTGGAAAGGGAAACTCCATTCCCTAAAAGGAAGTGGAGATGGACATGTGAGCACACGTGTGGGTGTGTGGAGGGCATAGGAACACTTGAATGGGCTAATTTTCTTACAAATAATTAAAAAGCCTTTTGTTCTGTGTAGAAGTCTAAATACCACGTACATAGCTGTACGCAGAAACATTCCGACACAAAGCTACGCGCCCTCTCGTATCCCTAAAATGCGCCTCTTGCCTCGAATTCTCCGTCGCCTTTTTCGCACCACCGTAAACTCCGAGATGGCTCGAAGGTGTCAAAGAAATACCGTCGGCTCAAAGATGAAAAAAGGTCTTTCGCGCGATGATACGGATTTTACGAGAATTCGATTCTCTCTCTCGATTCTGCTCGTGAGAAAAATAAAAGGAAGACTTCTCCCTGGAATCAGGCAGAAGCTCTTGGACCTACGTCGAGTGTGTGAAACTCGATCCACATAGAAATCTGTTCGCTCTCTGCAAGGAAGGAACTTCTCGGGATATTGGTTGTTGCCGTCACGGTACTTGTAGGTGCCAAACTTCTCGCAGCCATCCTTCCTTCAGAGTCTGAGGTTACACAGGACCTCCCTCTGCGGATTACCCTAAACGTAGCTAGGTAATCGGTTTTGGCTACCCAATCCAGGAGCCGAATAATCGGACAGGTACTTCGAGGAAGAAGTCCGATTGGAGTCACCGTTTGGCTCACCTTCGTGATCCAGCATAGGATCAGCATATCACCGGTCTAGGATTACCCTCTCATTCGGTAACCTCGGACGGCCGGACTAAGTGCGATCATCGTCACCAGAAGAAGATCTTCACCGCCCCCCTTCAAAAATACTTACAAACTCAAAGGTATCGTTAATTGAATTATCCCCTTCCCTAACTTCACCAGT
This sequence comes from Ceratothoa steindachneri, assembly GCA_963969495.1. Classification (NCBI taxonomy): domain Eukaryota; kingdom Metazoa; phylum Arthropoda; class Malacostraca; order Isopoda; family Cymothoidae; genus Ceratothoa; species Ceratothoa steindachneri. Next base: position 158,019,845 of record OZ018327.1, read on the forward strand.
TTATTTGTGAACTAGAATTCTCATCCCGGCCCGTAACCTCGAATATTAGAAGTGCTTACTTAATTCAGTGTTTAACTCAATAATAATATTCCATTCGTTCTGGTGGGTGCCATTAAGACGTGAGCACCCCAGTGAGTAATCTGCAAGTAATCCCCATGACATTGTGTAGACTTACTTATTCGGTCCAAGATTAATTCTATTTATATCTATATACGCTGTTGCTTATTTCAAATTCATGTAAATTAAAGATTATTTTTGTATCTGTGTGTTTAACTGATTTGGACGATCTTTTGGCGATTATTAAGCAAACCACTCGGCTTAAATTTCAATATTCCACCGACCCACCCATGGTTGGCTTTTACTGAGTGGGGAACACACTCAGGGGATCATCATCTTAGTTTTGATCAAAAGGGTACGCACCGGGGTTATTCTTATTCACCGGAAGTGGCTAAGGTAGGTGTATTGGATACGCTTCACCTCCGCTTCACTTCGGTGCGGTAATAAAATATATGTCCAGGAAGTGGGATGGGATTACCCACTCACTAAACCCTCGACATTCTAATTTTTTTTTAAATTAATGAAAATAATACTCATGCAAGCTGGTTTTATAGTGCATTCACTAAAAAGCAACACCTGCAATTCACACAAGGCGTCTATCCAGTGGCCATAGGCGGGCGTTATCGCGATAACGATATCGGGTTATCGTTCATCCGATATTTTTTCTGCGTTATCGATTCATCGGTATCGCCGATACTTTTGGTTCCAAACTAGCGATAATCGATAATTTTAGTTTTTGGTTCCAGTTCAGCAGAGGAGCGAGCCGCGTGTGCCTTAGAGGCAGAAATAGGTAGGTCCGAGCTGGAAACCGAACGTATACTGAACGGAGTGCGGAGCAGCCGGTCTTGACGTCTTCTCAAAACGTTTACTCAGCTTCAGTCTCTCACCAGCTGTCGGACGAGAGGTCATGAGGTGTTGCTCCTGCGTGCTACCGGTTTTACGCGTTCTTTGATGATTTTTTCCCTATGTTCTCGTGCTTCTTCCGTTCTATTTTTTTTTGCGCGCGTGTATATGAATGCATGTACTATTCGGTGCTATTCTTTAATATCCGTTTATTAACGTTTAGAACACTCAAGAAGTTACGCTTCTATTCTAAACTGATCCTATTTTTATTGTAATTTAGTAGTGCAGTGCTTTGCTATTTTATAGTATTGAATTAGTGATGGCGTCGCAAGAGACTGTGCCCACATCAAGCTAAAAAGACTCAGCGGAGTCTATTGAGGCTGAGCCTCACTAACCCTAGCCATTCCTTGGCAAGTGAGTGAAGTAAAAGAAGATGGTTGGCGACAGCTACATCTTCCAGTGCTTGTCCTGCCTACCCAATATCACTGAGGTAAAGGTGAACAAGGGCACCAAGGCCAACCTGAAGAGCCAATTCAACAGGATTCATCCTGACAAAGCAAAACAAGTTGATGAAGCTTGCAAGGCTAACTTTAGGACTGACGGCCGCAGCAGGAACCGGTCCGATCAGTCAGACGACTGCAAGTCAACCAGCAAGGAGCAGCGGCAGATGTCCATTGCCGAGACCTTTGGCATCATGGCCCAGGGCAACGCCGTCCTGCAGTCCACCGTCGACAAGACAATTGTCAGGTTTGCGGTGGACAACATGCTGCCGCTGCAGATTGTGGACAGTGAGAGCTTAAGGGACATGGTCCATACCCTCAACCCTAACAAAGAGGTACCCTCCATCAATTTGTGTTCGGTGTTTCCCTTTTCGCTTTAATTTTTTGCGGTAATCAATTAAATAAGTTATAATATTTTAGTTTCAATAATGAATGACGATGTGTTTCATCAATTGAAGACTCGAAAAAGATTTTCTCTCTCTTTTGATGAATAATGGCAAACCGATACCACATTTGAAGTTAAGGGAAGAAAATAAAGCCTTTATGAGGAAATTTAATCCTAAGTTATATGATGATGTTTCCTGGTTACGAGTATGTGGAAATATTTCAAATGACAAATTGTACTGTTGGTCATGAAATATCTCTTGCTCACATAAATGTATTTATTGATCTTAAACATTTGAAAAGTCAGAAAGAATTGATTTAATAATCAACAAACAGGAGCCAGTTGCCATTAACAGAAATAAAGAAATGAATAAGAATCGAGAAATTTTGAAACTCTTGATTAGCCCTTACGATATCAAGAGCTTCAAAAGAGGCTGGGTGTCAAAATACTCAGCGACTCAATTGAGTCTGGCATGTTTTTTAGGCCTAAGAATTTTCCTTTTGTTCGGGTAACGGGAAATTTACTTTCTCTTTTGAAGTATATATGAAGTATTTCTTTTAGTTTAGTCTTTCCAAGAGAGTTGTAGATATCACACGCATTTTTAAATTGTGGTAATTAGTTTTTTCATATTAATTAAAAAATGGCTAACCCTAAAATCGTTGCAGATATATGCATGGAAACAAATCGCTATTGTGAACAAAGTTCAGAAACACCCTTCTTCCCTTCATCTAACGCTCATAGATGAAGGAATTTAACTGTAAGCGAGCTTTACGTTTGTATTGGCCTTACCCTACTAATGGCTCATGTGAAAAAGGATAAATTAGCTGACTACTGGTCAACTGATGCCTTAATTGAAACTTCTATTTTCAGGAAATTTATGTCAAGGAATAGATATGTGTTAATCTTAAGGTTTCTTCACTTTGCTGACAACTCGGTTGGAGGAATAAGAGGAAAAAATGTGGAAAATAGGACGTTCCTTTCATTCATTAAAAGACAAATTCCAAAGGGCATTTGTTCCCTTCCAAAAACTAGTGATAGACGAATCCCTCGTTTTATTCAAGGGTCGTCTGTCATTCAAACAATACACCCCTTTGAAAAGACATCGCCTTGGCCTCAAGCTTTTTGTTTTGTGCGATTGTGAGACGGGAATAATATTAGATATGTTACTTTACACAGGAAAAACCACAGATATTGTTCATAATGATCCATTAGGAATATCGGGGGCAATTGGGAAAAGACTGATTGAACCATATTTAAGATTAGGGCATATTTTATATACAGACAATTGGTACACAAGCCCTTCTTTGTGCTCCTACCTTCTTGATCAGAATATGGGGCTTTGTGGGACAGTTAAAAGCAACCGCAAAAATATGCCTAAGTTAGACAAGGCAGTAACTAAAGGTACCGTTGAACTACACAAAAAAAATGGAATGTTAGCAATTCGATGGGTCGATGAGCGTGAAGTTTTGATTATTACCTCCGTACACAAAGGCAAGTCAGTAAACTCTGGGAAAAAAAAATCATAGAACAGGAGAAGAAATAAAAACACCGGATGAAATAATGGATTATAATATAAATATGCGTTTAATTGACAAATCAGATATGATGATCAGTTCTGTTGAATGTCTTAGAAAATCCATCAAATGGTACAAAAAACTTTTTTACCGACTTGTTGATGTGTCCATGCTCAATGCCTATAACATGCATTTGATGAATTTAGATTGTACGCAAAAAAGGCTTTCTTTCAGAGAATTTTCAATGGAAATTACAAAACAATTACTTGACAGAAATTATTGTGGTGCTTCAAACCAAATGTGTACTCGGCCCTCAGTAAATTCCTTTGATAGACTACAAGGAATCGGTTTTTCAGAAAAACATTATATCGCTTCAATGCCAAATGTAGGCGAACGGAAATCGGCTCAAAGACAATGTTATGTTTGTTCTAAAAAACATAGTGGAAAACGAACAACATTATGGTGCAAGCATTGTCAAGTGCCACTGTGTATGGAGCCCTACTTTTCTGAATACCATACAATCCAAGAGATGTGAAAACAAACCATGTATAAGCAGTGTGCGTATATTTGTGTACATCCATAAATACATACTAAATTTTATACTTTAACCTAAAAAAACTAAAAAGTAGAACGGCTATTATATTTTCGTTCAATTATCTGTGAATTTATTGAAAAATTTCTTTAGTTATAAAAGACTTGTTTTATGTACATTACTGCGTTCAAATTCTAAAGGAATGTCTGCGGTGAGTGAGATCTCGTTCAGTGTAACCCACTTGGTGGGAGATTGGGGGAGAGAAGACGAAAAACAATGCGTTGTTGTCAAATGTTACACCGAACAAAAACGAGGCGATTTAAATGATGATTTAAAGCTCATCTTGTAATTCAATTTCCGGAAGAGAGGTAAGATAAATATTTACATATTTTATATATTCTTTATTACTAAAGAGTTTTCTTTTCAAAGAAGCTAATTTTAAATGAGTTTTTAAAATAAAAAAAATTGAGTAATGAACGAGGTTCGAGTTTTCAAGGCGTGGTATTCGAAGGTTAAGGATAACATGCTTTGTATGTATGGAAGAATGATCAATTCGCGGCCACAATGAAGAAGAAAACGCTGACAATAGGAGTAGCTTTAGTTAATTGGCATTTTGTAAAGGAGAATTCGATGAAAAGCTTCAAAAACATTTAAAAACTGCGTCTGTTTGTGAGGGAACATCATTTGCCATTCAAAATGACATTATTTAATCTATTAGTGCAGTTATGTTAGAACAAATATAAAATGAACTTATGACTGCATATATTTGGCGACTTTATTAGATGAAACATCTGATGTCAGCTGTTTTTCTCAACTCTCGCCTGCTGTTTGTTATGTTAATAAACACGGAGAGATTTGGGAACGATTTATAAAATTCAATGGCGTCAACAATTGTCGAAGTGCAAGAGCGATTTCTGATTTATCTATATGGCAAATAGGTGAGTTTGGCTGTTTAAACAAAAACTAAAATAAAATATTTCGGGTTAAATTCCTTATTTAAAAGTTCTTGTAATTTTTAAGAAGTAGAAATTAACAATTCATTAATAGAGCACGAGAAAAGTGACGAAACAACGTATTTGGCTAATTTGTAGGAAGCCAAGTTGCACGAGACCATAATGGAGTGGAGTGCAGCAGTGTATTTTCGGTAAACACGAAAGTTGTGCAAGATGGATGCACTAGCAAATAATTGTGACTATTGTACTTCAGATAATATGGATTTGTTTTTTTTTTCAGGATGTCATAAGAAACGATACATTTAGTCTTCAAGTTTTAGAACTTTTTTATTAATTAGTGATATAACTTTAATAAATTTGGTTTCATTTTCCAATACTTTGAGAACGTAACGTAAATAGTCAATTCGTTTCATGACTATAGCAATGCCCTCTGGGCTTTCCCATAATAAAATCCTCTCGAGAAACTTAAATATATATTTTGTTGTCTCCTCGTTGTATTTCATCCATTCCTTAACGATTTCGTGTCCAACCATTAAGCCTAACTTCGCCTTAAGCTTAGCCGCTCGAGCCTTGTTACAATTCAATAACTCTCCTCAAAAACTTATAGATATAGGTTTGTTGTGAAGTATCTATCTAGGTTCATACCACGATGACCCTATATCAATATGACTACTCTGTTTCCTTTATCTGATCTTAGTAAAATGTTTTCATTTTAGGATAATTTGGTTAACATTTTACTATCTTCTGTGTGGAAATTAAGTGACCTGTGGCTCAAGTTATTGCACTTGTTCAAAATTTCGTAGTATTTGTAATTTTCTGTTTGGATTATTTGAAATCGCTCAGGCATCAGAGTAATTCCAAGTCTTTTCACTTTTTTTTTGTAAATGGAAAAAATTGAAATCGCTCAGGCATCAGGGTGATTCCAAGTCTTTTCATTTATTTTGTAAATGGAAAAAAATGAAATCGATCAGGCATCTGAATGATTTCAAGTCTTTTTATTTCTTTTTGTAAATGGAGAAAAAAAATTGAAATCGCTTAGGCATAAGAGTGATTCCAAGTCTTTTCATTTTTTAAAATGGAGAAAAAAAAATTAAATCGCTCAGGCATAAAAGTGATTCCAAGTCTTTTCATTTTTTTAAAATGGAGAAAAAAACCCCTTTCATAAATTTAAAGGTGGGTATTTAATATAAGGTCAAGTGGAAGGAGAACTTTTAACGTAGGAAGGTTAATAATGAGGCTTTCAGGCTTTATTAACTTGCTATTTTAGCCTCAACGAGATCACTTTTCTCAAAATTACTAAGCAAAAAGAAAAACCAAGGTCAGCAGACCTAAGTCGCGTGCTCTTAATTATTTTGACTTATGATCTTATGACCATATGACCTTCAAAACCTTCAACAATTGGGGCAATCCAAACCATAGTTAGTTTTCTTTAAATAATTCCCGGACTCTCCTTGGGAGGACCTTGGCAATTAAATCATTCGAAAGGAACTGTAAAACAACATAAGAATTTCAAATTTGGTTAGAATCGGGTAAAAAAATCTAATTGAAAAGTAAAATGGTTACCACCCGACCGACGACCTAAGGACCGACCTAGTAACCAATAGAGTCATGAGACTAAAAATTAGTTTCTAACGAAGATTCCAATTCGCTGCTGTAGATAATATTTATATACGTTTTGTAGTTAATTTCACATTGTATAAAATAATCCAAGGAGTAACGATACAATTCAGTGATAGACAGACTTGTTGCACAACTTGAAATACAGAACTTTGGATAAACTTGTCGTGCGTGGTAGGAAGTTTGAGTGAGGTTGGGTATGGCTGGGTATGGAAGTGTGAACGCGAGAATTATGGGAGTGAATCTAAGATTTGCAAGTGTGAAGTAGTGTGTGGTTGTAAGGTATATGTAATTATATGTCCTGATGTGGTATGGGTATGTAAGGATGAGTGTTTGAGAGGAAGAAATGACAAAGGAGCTTTACTTGTTGCTTCTAATTTAAAACGCAATAGCAACGAAGGCGTATTGGGCAGAGAGTTTGTAGGAGAGGGGACTGAGGAGCAAGTCGACAATAAAGTGTATGGTAGTTGTTCATTTGGAGGGGTTGGGAGTTGTGAGGGGGAATGGTTGAGTCCTCTGTCGAGGGATAAACCTTGATTGGACGAAATACTAAAGCGAAATTTCTTTGATGATGATTCGGCACCAGTAGAGAGAGGATGTATTTTATCTCCTCTTGACCCCTAAGGGACCCGTACCGCCTAGCCTAGGAAATGTCTTGCACAACGGCGGAATTTGGCTCGGGGATTCTCCTACCTTCTTTGCCTCCAGGGAAATCCCTCCTATTTGGGGTGAAGGCATCTCCAAGAATATTTCCACATGACGAAAGATCTCCAAATGCCCCGCCCCATCTCCCCCAAAGAAAGATTCAAACTCATAATAAAGAGTGAAAATGCACCGAAACCTGACATCCAAGATAAATTTTCTTCAAAATTATACTAAAAAACAAATTCAATGAACTCAATAATCAAATGGCAGAAGCTTCATCAGAACACTGCAAAATTAATACTAGAATACACCTAGACAACTCATACAAACGCCATTGTTGTTAAATAGTTTCCAGACCAAACAGAAATAAATGCTTATTAATTTTATGATAGTGTTCATAAGAGACACAAAGTCATTGACGTTAACAACAACTATAATACCGTTAAATTTATATTCACATTAAAAAGTAGAATTCATAAAATAGCTAATTTTCCACAATGGCAGGTCAGGATATCTATTCGTATAGATCCGGATCTCTTATTCCTCCATATATTGCATTTTAAAATCTCACCTCCGTCCAGATTAGAATCTCATTCGTGTACATATGGCAGATCCGGATCTTTTATTCGTCTATATATGGCAGATCCTGATCTTTTATTCGTCTATATATGGCAGATCCGGATCTCGTATCCGTTCACATCCGGATCTCTTATTCGCCCAAATATGGCAGATCAGGATAAGTTATTCGTCCACGTATGGCAGGTCCAAATCTTTTATTACCCAAGTATGGCATAGTCGGATCACTTCTTCTTCCACATATGCTAGATCAAGATCAGGTATTCGTTCACATATGGCAGATCCTGATCTCTTATTTGTCTAGATATGTCAGATCCGGATATAGTATTCGTTCAGATCCGCATCTCTTTTTCATCCGTATATGGAAAATTCGGATATCTTATTCGTCCAGATATATCAAATCCGGATCCTGTATTCGTCCTGATCCGGATATTCTATTCGTCCAGATATGGCAGATCCCGATTTCTTATGAGCCAAGAAAATAATTTTTATATTTAACAGATAGACAAAATCTGTTTGAAGCGAACCTAAATTTACATTATCTCACCAACGCATTGGTTGTAGTCTCCTGTAAAGGACTCTGACGCAGGAAAGATTGCACCTACAAATATGTATTTTATCTCAAAGATCCGGATCCTGGCCAATTAATATATGTTGGTAAAAAATATGTTTCAAATCAATATAAAAACGCATAAGCTACACGTATAGTTATTTTATATATTGTCGTCACTCTTTGCCCCAAGGCGGCCTTAACATAAGCCCTTCTAACTAACCTGAAATTATGGAGAAAAAATTTTGTCGCCCAAAACCCGAATAGATTGTGTTTTCTTCCTCCCTTTGTTGACATTGTACATAAAAAAGAGAAAAATAGTTAAGTAGTAGTTTAGGTGAGAGACAGTGGGGAAAATTGGAAAATATATAGGGAAGAATGTGAATAAAATGTAAAAAGACAGATCCCTGTTGAAAAGGCATCCCTAGCTTTCTTTGCGTTTGGGATTTTTTTGGGGGGAGGGGAGGGTTAATACAAAAGGGATTTCATGCCTTTGTAGCAGCCGGGTAAAGCCCGCTAATGTGGTTAAGTGTTTACCTTCCTGCTATTCCAGGTTTGTGAAAAAGTGGCGTAGTGATTATTGTTTTTTGTTTTGATCTATCGCTAAGTGGATTGTTTCTTTTAGGGAGTTATAAATAATTTAAAATAAATAGGAAAATGAATATGTGAGATTTATGCTCAGAAGTCTAGGCCTTGTTTAGTTCAGTATTTTGTGTGAGTGAGTGGAATTTTTTATGTGAAAAGTGGGATTGTATCGTTGTTTGTGTATCATCTGTAGCTGGTAAATGCCCTTTTTAGTCCTATACCAGCAATATTGATGTACTTAAGTGTGAACTAGAATAAGTCGACCCCCTGTTAATGGTCTTCTAGATCTTTTTGGCTCTATTTTGATGCTCGACGTTTATGATGATTAGCCTAATTTGGTCATGGAGCTCGCTTTGCCTCCCCGTCTCAACTGATATTCGTCATAATTATTCTTAACCCTTTACAGTTTAAAGTCGTGAGTCTTAGGGCTCGCGTTTATTGGGACGGGAAGGTATGGGAGCTTGCAAAGAATAGGGGCGTTGTAGATTTTGAGATTGTTATAGGAATTTACTCTTTTGAATCGGAAAAAAATCACCTAAACCCATCCTCGCAATCGCCACAGTTTTCTGAATATGGATCCCATATCCACCGTTGGTAAACCGGAGCCCCAGAACCGTGCCCTCCTTGCAGTCTGGAATGCTCCCACCCCTACACAGATGTCGGCTGAGGTTGGTCGAAATTGTGGTATAATACGGAACTTTGAGTCATTGGTGGATATCTTCCATCTTCACTTGATAGTTGATATTTTTGATTTCCACATTTCTATAAGTGGCAGTTCAAATTATAAAGATGTCCGAAAATTGGACATATAACGCATCGTCTGTGAGAGTTTTGTGTGTGTTGTGGGGCAATAGTGTGGATTATCTAGAGCAGGGGTCTTAAACAACCTATCTGGGGCCCCCTTTCCTCAAGCTCGAACTCAGGGATATTATTACCTTTTATATACAAAAGTGCTTTCCTCTCCATTATGGAATCACACATGATCCTTTCGAGTGTAAGGTCGAGGCCCAGTCGCAGTATTTTTTACTACAGACCTCTCCTCTACACTTTGTCAAAGGCTTTATTGACGTCTCGGAACATCAGATTTGCCTGGCGATTTTCTGCTTTCAACTTTGACACTATCACTAGAGCCGTGTTTTTTATTCGTTTACTACAAAATCCACTATGCTGGTTGATATGCATGTTGATAAGTATCAAGGAAGGAGTTAACCCTGTTGGCCATATCTTCACAAAGACTTTGCCTGCAAATTCCAAGAGAGATATTAACCTGAAGTTGGGTGAAATGTTCGGTGGCTTCCCAGATTAAGGTATGAATATCATGTTTGCCACCTTCCAGTTATCAGAATAATCGCCCACATTCAGACAGACATTTATGATATTCATTAGCCTTTGCAAGATGTGAGGGGGAGCTCTGATGAAATTTTTCCATAATAGTCCTGTACGCCCGTGTCATCTTTGAAAAAAGGATTTCATTGTTTTTGAGAGTTCTACGGTACTAATTTTTAGCGCCACATCCCTGCATTCACCTTTCCTGCTCCACACAATGGTAAAGATGGCTTCTAAAAATCTGTGAATTTAGCTCGTAGATCACAATGTCTCCGAAGTCTAGATCGTAGTGTCATTCTCTTCAGCTATCTTAAAGATAAATGCCTAGAAGAGTCTGAACTCCTCTTCGATTTTTTTTTCTCTCTGTAATTTCCTTGTTGTCGCGTTTAAGTTTCATTGTCGTTCGTGTATGTCTTCCTATTAGTCTTAAAAATTTGACAGAATATACACGCGTCAGTTTCTAATTCAAGTCTGTCAATTAAATCGTCCCAAAGTACACTCTGGTGTTGTGTAATTAGTCCCATTAGTTAGTCTTCTACTTGTCTTATACGTCTAAAAGTGATGTAGTAGGGCCTGTGTGGCTTACTGCATTGGCTAGGTCCCCGTATTCCCTTGTAGAGATATAATTCTAGGTGACCATGAGTGGGTAAGGAGTGTTTTAAATATAATTCGAGGAATGGCTTCCTTATCTGCTTTTATAAGATGTATGGAGGAATGAATATAACGAGGACAAGCAGACGCTAGTTTGTTTATACAGCGTCAACCGTTACGGTCCACATGGGACAAGACCCCCCCCCCTTTCCCTGATGCCCCAAGATCCTTTGAAGTCGCTCGCAAAGAAGGATTTCGGTGTAGTCCGTTAATATAAACATAGGATGGTGTGAAAGCCGTTAGAATGAAAATCTTACTGCATAAGGCTTCGTCAGCAGAAAATCTATGTACAGGCTCACTGTCCCCTCTGATTGTTTATGTCTATTTTTGCCAAATAGATGAAATCTCACCTTCCCTGAGCATAAACTTGAAGAGGTGAAGTGTCATAGCGTTGGAAATTTATGCCCTAGGAGAGAGGCTTAACTGTGGGCTAGTGAGGGTTTGCCCCTCCTAAACTTCCTCGTCTCCCCTACCCCCAGGGGATAATCTACGTATATATAGTTCGATCTTGAGAAATCTAGAAAGAATTCGTGTAGCCCTCGAGAGAAGAAGACAAGTAGGGAATAAAGAAGATAGTTAGAACCGAGCGGGACTTACGCTCCCGAGGCTGTTCCTTTGGTCGCTTAGAAGAGCAGACCAGTGGTATCGAGACCAACTCTCATACCATTCTCGTCCAGAGAAAGTCCCATATTTCAGTTTTATGAAAAAAACAGAGATACTCTTCATCCTTGAGGAATACCAACGTGAATCCCCATTCGAGAAAAGATTCACATCTTGGTTAAGTCTCATCATCGAGAAGCCAGAATTGGTAACACAGGGATCGAGATAACTTACATTCATCCATGATCTCCTCACTTACATCGTCAAGTCGAGAGAAGCCTCGTCACACGCCTTCAACTAACCCCGGGAGAATTATCAGCTGTTTCCACCCCCCCTTCCATACACACACGCTCGCTTAACCTCAGCAAGGAAGTCTCAAAGCCTACTCGCCCCAAATCACTTCAGCGAGAAGACTCACTTTTAAGGTTACCCAACTCTCGACACACTTTGAGTTAAAGGTAAAACTAATCCAAAATTATTCATTTTTTGTAATTTCCCATTCTGTGCGAAAGTGTATTTAAAGATTTAATATTTCATTCTTTTATGTAATTAAAATTATATTGTCTTCTGAGTTGTTTAATTAGATCTTCGAACGCAGGAAATGTCAATAGTTAAAAAATTAAATTAGAGCACTCTTAGAGAAAAGTTGAACGGATTTACTCTTGTACGAATCAAACGTACATCCGTACTCGGCCGTAAACCCCGATAAGATGGTCTGCAACTTTTACTAGTTTGTCGTGTATTTCTTCTATAGGTTGAAAGTTGTTTATAAGCATCCCAGTTCGTGCTAGGGTAACTGTCGTAGAATGGACTCTCGACGATATACCATATATAACTATTCGCTGAGGGAACTTATATAATTATCTTTAGAGTGCGTGGATGTCTAGGCTGGCCAATATTATGTATCTTCGATATGCTTAAGAAGTGGAACTGAGCTCAAGGATAATAATATTGCTATCATTAATAAAATAGAGTTTTATTAATAATAACTATCAACAACACACAAAACGGAAAATATTGACATAAACAGAGAATGGAAAGGGTCGTGGGGAATCTAGCTAATCCGTGGATTAAGATAGATTTAAAAAGGTAAAACAAATATAAAGTCAAAGGGATGGGATGGTTCGCTAAACCATTTAAAGCACCGGGTAGAGTTGACAAAAAGGGATAAATACTCAAAGGTAACGTTCGGCTTACGTAATTATACTTGTTGTGCAGAGGAAGGCGACGTGAAGGAATTTTCGGTCCGCCAGCGAGTTCCAGCCGGAGGGGGGGGATTAAATGATCCTGACGTGGCGTCTTGGGAATGAGAACCGTTTCTTGACGAACGGCTTGAAGAACAATGGCTGTTCTACGTTGTTCTCTTTTAAACAACAGGAGGGGAGGGGGTGAGAACCGTCTCTTGTCTACGGGCTCGAGAACAATGGCTGTTCTAATGTTGTTCTCTTCTGAACAACAAGGGGGAAGGGTGAGAATCGTTTCTTGGCGAACGGGCTCAAAAGAACAATGGCTGTTCTACGTTGTTTTCTTTTGAACAACAGGGGGGGTGAGAACCGTTTCTTGTCAACGGGCTTGAACGAACAATGGCTGTTCTAACGTTGTTCTCTTTCAAGAACAACAGGGGAAAGGGTGAGAACCGTTTCTTGGCGAACGAGCTCAAAAGAACAACGGCTGTTCTACGTTGTTCTCTTCTGAACAACAGGAGGAAGGGGGAAGGTGAGAACCGTTTTTTGTCAACAGGCTCACAAAAACAATGGCTGTTCTAATGTTGTTCTTTTTATGAACAACAGGGGAAGCCTTGTGGACTTGGCGTTACGAAAGGCTCGAACCTTGGCACTCAAGTGATATTGTCCTCCTTCTGGACAAGTGATGGTGAATCTCAAGGTCGAGGTCCCTTGGCGCACAGGGTGAGAGTGGGTCTTAGTGATGTTTTGCGACGAAAATCTGGATCTCCAATCTGAATCTTAGTGGTTAAGTTTCCATATAAATAGCCGGGACATCTCCTTGGCGTGGGGGACAATGGAGGGGGAGCTTCGAGGGAATGCACAGCCGAGCCTGAGAACACTGCCTTATCTGCCCATAAGCCTAACTCAATCTGGCGAGGTTGGCGCATGGGGCGAAACGGGGGAAGATAAACCTCCTTGTTTAAACATTGACTCAGGTGGCTGCGATAAGGCGCCCAGCTTCGAAGCGAAGATGCACCTGGGTAGCATCGTGGTTTTAAATAACATGTGATAGTGGTTGAAATTACGCGGCCTCAACCCGTTTTATCACACCCCTCCATTCCGGGGGAAGTTGTCACTTCGAAAAAAAAGAGAGAAGGGACAACGATAGAGCTCCGTTGTGGGGAACTCGTTTTCTTGTACCAACCGTACCTTCCTGCACCTAACTAGTATTACCTCAATACATATGATTATTTTGATCTTCAGATTACAGGGGAAAATAACCTTTAATACAAACTTAATAAAAAAAGGGGCATGGCACAATGAAATGATATAAAATTAGTACATATGGGACTAAATAATTTATACGTAATTTAATGGGTACAAATATATATACATACAAAAAAAAAATAGACATTGAGCGTTACAAAATTCAGACATATACATTAACTAATTATATTACAAGAGAATCTAATTTAAGTCGTACAAGACGGTATATACCTACATGGAGATACTAATCCTATGAATACAATTACTCTACGCTATTCGGTAACGCATTCCTACTGAGTGCGTCAGCGACCTGGTTATCGGAACCTTTTATATAATTTATTTTAAATTGATACTCTTGCAAGAGTAAACTCCAGCGCATGATTCGGCTGTTGGAGTGTCGCACATTCCTAATATAGGCTAACGGACGGTGGTTGGTTCCTATCTGAAATTCTTTTCCTATCAAGTACATTTTGAATTTGTCTATAACCCAGATAATTGATAGAGCTTCCTTCTCTATAGTGGCATATCTCTTTTCGCGTGGTAATAATTGGCGACTAGCATATGCAACTGGATGACTCGTTCCGTCATCCTCGTATTGAAGGAGTACACCTCCAATGCCCTCGTTGCTCGCGTTGGTCTTAATCCCAAAGGATTTTCCGGGTTGCTCAACTTTAAAATGGGGGCAGAAATGAGCTTACTCTTGAGCTGATTAAAATGGGAAACAGCGACATCATTCCAACGTAGACGATCGGGGGAATTCTTTTTTAAAAGGGAGCTGAGGGGCGCCGAAATTGCAGCGAAATTCGGAACGAATCGCCGATAGTAAGAAGCTGATCCTAGGAACGATCTTAATTGCTTCTTTGTAATCGGGAGGGGCATGTCGGCGATTGCCTTAATCTTATCCTCTTGGGGACCCAACTGGCTTTGTCCTATTTTGAAACCCAAATATTTTATGGTTTCGTGGGCAAAATGGCATTTGCTGGGGCCAATGGTGAGGCCATTTGCGCGCAGTCGCTCGAAGAGAGCTAATAGGGTGGTTAAATGGTGACTCCATTCGTGAGTAGCGACGTAGACATTATCCAAGTAAAAGGATACATTCGGAAGTCCATCTAACAACCTTCTCACGAGACGATTATAGTTGCTACAAGCAGTGACGAGGTCAAAAGGAAGGCGCTTGAATTGCATAGGCCTTTTTCCGTTGCAAAGGCGGTATATGCTTTCACCTCGGGCCGGAGGGGGATTTGATAATACGCCTTGCACAAATCGAGTTCTGAGATGAACTTGGCGTTTTCAAAAAGGTGGAGGTTTTGGTCTACCAACGGGATGGGCTCGGCGTCGAACACAGTTACCGAATTTAACTTCCGGAAGTCGATGCACATCCGATAAGAGCCATCAGATTTCTTGACCATGACGATTGGGGAACAATAACTAGAGGTGGAAGGTTCTATTATGTCTAAACTAATTAAATTATCAACTTCGGCGTTAAAGGCTTGGCGTAAATGAATCGGTATGGGATAGGGTTTTGAACGGACGGGTTCTAAGGTTGTTAATTTGATATCATGCTCGAAACTAGTAGCGCACCCAGGCTTCTCTGAAATAACGTCGTCGAACTGACATAATAGTTCTTGTAGCTGACTATTGTGATGTGGTGTCAGCTGCGCGTCGATATCCAGGTCAGAGGGTTCAAAAGGCTCGCCTGGTAGGGAAGGAAGAGGGTAATCGGCATCAGGTTGTATGCACATTGTCTGGATTACATTAAGGGACTCTGCGGGGTAATCCTCTTCAAGCGCCGATGTTTCGTCCAGTGCTACGAAGGTGTCTCCATGGGCGCGCCGGTGGTAATTTTTCAATAAGTTGACGTGATAGAGCTTATCGGCTGCTGGGGTACCAAATAAGGTAATCTACCGGTCCTCGTACCTCACGGACTGAGTACGGACCTTTCCATTGGCTCAGTAATTTATTACTGGCTGTGGGAAGGAGCAGGAGTACTTCATCACCGGGCTTAAATTTACGATCTTCGGACCTGACATCAAAATAGGTTTTGTATTTCTCCAAATTGACATCGGCATTTTCATAGGCGATGTTTGCGCATTTCTCGAGCCTCTGGCGTAGGTCCAAGTCATAGGCGTAAGATGACTGGAGTTCTTGATCCAGTTGGGGCTTGATTAACAGCTCCTTTAAAATACTGAGTAGCCCAAGTACATTACGTCCATAAAGGAGGTCAAACGGGGCGAAGCCTAATGTACGGTGGGGAATTTCCCGATAGGCGAATAGGGCGACCGGGAGATATCGGTGCCATTCGCGGGGCTGCTCGGCACAGATCTTCTTAATAATGGATTTTAAATTTCCATTTCATTTCTCGCACATCCCGTTTGTCTGTGGAAGGAAGGGGTGGTAAAAAGGGGCTTTACCATGAGCAGCTTCCCTACGTACTCCATCAACTCAGAGGTGAATTGTCGGCCTCTATCGGAGAGTATTTCCTTGGGGACGCCTACCCTTGAAAAGATGGAAATGAGGGCCTCGGCGCAAGAAATACTGTCGATTCGGCGAAGGGGGACAGCCTCGGGAAAACGGGTAGCAAAGTCTACCAAGGTGAAAATGTAGCTGTGCCCTTCGCTCGAAGGGGGGTGGATAGGGCCAACCAGGTCGATGGCCACTCTGAAGAAGGGTTTAGTAATGACTGGTCCCCTTTGTAAGGGAGCAGGTTTGACCCGCCCCTTAGCGGACGTCTTCTGACACACATCGCACGATCGACAATGCTTTAAGATGTCAGCTGCAGCACCCGGCCAATAAAAATATTTAAAAATGCGCTGGCCCGTTTTAGTGTGACTAAAATGACCGGAAAAAATGCTGTCATGAGCCACTTTGAGCACTATAGCAACATGGGATCGTGGAAGGCATAGGACAGTAGTAACAGCGTTATTACTGTCCTCGGCGGATCGATAAAGTAAGCCACCTTACTTCAGGTACCTGATGACTTTGGGTCCACGAGCAGTCTCCGTGTCCTGGTTTTGGGCCTTATCCCATAAGGGTGTTAGTGCTTCAAACTCCTTTTGTGCCGTCCTAAAGTCCTGGTTAAGGATCTCCGAGAATTCGGACGGTATCGGGGTTCTGAGGGGGACGGACTCCTGGGCTTCCTTCTTAGCTCGACCTCGAGTAAGGGCAGCCTGGGACACCGGGTCGGAGCTTACTTGAGGGCTCTGTCCTATAAGTACAGAACAGAATTTTATGGGTGCTGAAATGACTTCAGCCCAGCCATCATAATATTGACACTGCAGGTAACATCTAACGACGGGGAATCGATTCGCCCGCCCAAGGTAGTCATGTGCCACCGCAAATTTCTCGTGGTTAGGGTCCACTGGGGGGAGGAGTTCGTCGGACACAATGAAACACGTACATCCTGTGTCCCTGACGAGAGTCGATACTCGGCAGCCGTTCATGCTGCCCTCCTCAAATTTCAAAGTTCCCGGTGAACTTTTATCAAAAATAAAATTTACCTGGTGGCCTGACGGAGGGGTAGAAGTTTCTGCTTGGGTCTGCACCACCGGGGGAGCCGGGGTGGCATTAATCTGGTGAACTTGGTGGGCTGGTCCGCTTTTAAGTCTAGAATTTTGGGGGCTCTTCCAGCTCATGTGGTTTTCTACACCACAGGTGAAGCATATGATTGGTCGCTTCGGGAAGAGAGATGGAGGAGAAATCTTAACGAGAGGTTTGGAGTCCCGTTGTTGGTTTTGGGGAATGAAGTTTTGGGGTTTTACGGGGCCCAAAAACTTCGTCAGCTTTCCTGGGAAGGGGCGCGCAACTCCTTCCTTCTTTCCTGGTTTGGGGGTTGGTGAGAAGTTCGATTCTCCTTTGGGTATAAATTATAGCTTGCGGCATAGACATCCGCTTCTTCGGTACATTCTTTAAAGGTCTCGCACCGACGATCCTTGACGAACGCGCGGATCTCCGTCGGGAGAGACGCCAAAAATTGATCCCGCAACACGAAGTCTGTTAAGGACTCGTAGTTAGGATCAACCTTTGAGGATTCTAACCAAAATTTTAAATTCCTCTGAAGAATGTATCCGAATTGACGGAACGTCTGTCCGGGTTTAATACGACCTCCTCCAAATTCTTGGCGGTAGAAATCGGGAGTCATATTATGAGTGGCCAATAACTCAGCTTTTAAGGTGCTGTAGTTAATTGTACAATCAGATGGTAAAGATATAAAAATTTCGCGCAATTTACAATTTAACAAGGGAAGTAATCTGGCTACACCTTCAGCCTCCAGATCCATGTTATTGATTTCGAGGATCTTTTCGAAGTGGGCTAAAAATGCTCCAAAATCCTCTCAGTCCTTGAAATTGGGGAGCTTTAGTGAGAGATTGGGCGGGGCTTCGGAACGGGAACTGGCTGACTGTATCTCTGCTTCAACACGAGCTAATTCAATCTGATAGTGAAGCTCAGCTTGTCTTTTCCGTTCCTCTCTTTCTTCTCGTTGGGTTTCTCTTTCTCTTTCTTCTCGTTGGATTTCTCTTTCTCTTTCTTTTTCTTCTCGTTGGATTTATCTTTCTTCTCGTTGGATTTCTCTTTCTCTTTCTTTTTCTTTTTCTTCTCGCTCTTTTCTTTGCTCCTCTTGAACGTACTCAATTAGTTCTTTTCCGGAAAGTCCCAAGGACTCTCCTTGTGCCTTAAAGATTTCGAACTGAGTCATCTTTGCACTTGGGGGCTCAATACTCAACCAACTAAAATTCCTTGCAACAAGAAATATGCCTCTATAGAATTAGCCTACCTAAATATGGGCACTGACCTATTCGTACTTGGTTTCTCGATCTAAATAACCACTAACTAAAATCACCAAAAAAAAAACACAAACAAATTATTTTAACAGTTCCTTGAGCTACTCCAGCTTCTTAAGTTTTAAAAAAAGGGGATGGCAATCGTTAAAACAAAAGGGAACTACTATACTCTATCATTATAACGAATAACACTATGCTTTACTCGACTGAGACCAGTGTTTGCAAAGATATAGCGTTAAACCTTACACACTTGATACCAAATTTAAATAGTATATATATATATATATATATTATATATATATATATATATATATATATATATATATATATATATATATATATATATATATATATATATATATGTCGTAAAATGGACTCTCGACGATATACCATATATAACTATTCGCTGAGGGGACTTATATAATTATCTTTAGAGTGCGTGGATGTCTAGGCTGGCCAATATTATGTATCTTTGATATGCTTAAGAAGTGGAACTGAGCTCAAGGATAATAATATTGCTATCATTAATAAAATAGAGTTTTATTAATAATAACTATCAACAACACACAAAACGGAAAATATTGACATAAACAGAGAATTGAAAGGGTCGTGGGGAATCTAGCTAATCCGTGGATTAAGATAGATTTAAAAAGGTAAAACAAATATAAAGTCAAAGGGATGGGATGGTTCGCTAAACCATTTAAAGCACCGGGTAGAGTTGACAAAAAGGGTTAAATACTCAAAGGTAACGTTCGGCTTACGTAATTATACTTGTTGTGCAGAGGAAGGCGACGTGTAGGAATTTTCGGTCCGCTGGCGAGTTCCAGCCGGAGGGGGGGGATTAAATGATCCTGACGTGGCGTCTTGGGAATGAGAACCGTTTCTTGACGAACGGCTTGAAGAACAATGGCTGTTCTACGTTTTTCTCTTTTGAACAACAGGGGAGGGGTGAGAACCGTCTCTTGACTACGGGCTCGAGAACAATGGCTGTTCTAATGTTGTTCTCTTCTGAACAACAAGGGGGAAGGGTGAGAATCGTTTCTTGGCGAACGGGCTCAAAAGAACAATGGCTGTTCTACGTTGTTCTCTTCTGAACAACAGGGCGGGGGGGGTGAGAACCGTTTCTTGTCAACGGGCTCGAACGAACAATGGCTGTTCTAACGATGTTCTCTTGCTGAACAACAGGGGAAAGGGTGAGAACCGTTTCTTGGCGAACGAGCTCAAAAGAACAATAGCTGTTCTACGTTGTTCTCTTCTGAACAACAGGGGGGGGGGTGAGATCCGTTTCTTGTCAACGGGCTCACAAGAACAATGGCTGTTCTAATGTTGTTCTTTTTATGAACAACAGGGAAAGCCTTGTGGACTTGGCGTTACGAAAGGCTCGAACCTTGGCACCCAAGGGATATTGTCCTCCTTCTGGACAAGTGATGGTGAATCTCGAGGTCGAGGTCCCTTGGCGCACAAAGTGAGAGTGGGTCGTAGTGATGTTTCGCGATGAAAATCTGAATCTCAGTGGTTAAGTTTTCATATAAATAGCCGGGACATCTCCTTGGCGTGGGGGACAATGGAGTGGGAGCTTCGAGGGAATGCACAGCCGAGCCTGAGAACACTGCCTTATCTGCCCATAAGCCTAACTCAATCTGGCGAGGTTGGCGCATGGGGCGACGGGGGAAGATAAACTTCCTTGTTTAAACATTGACTCAGGTGGCTGCGATAAGGCACCCAGCTTCGAAGCGAAGATGCGCGTGGGTAGCATCGTGGTTTTATATAACATGTGAAAGTAGTTGAAATTACGCGCCTCAACCCGTTCTATCACAGTAACTCTCACGTTCTGAGATACGGATCTAGATAAGACTAATTGAAATTTCAATAAGGATAGCTTGGCGGTCGCTGAGAAAAAGGGACCCGGTTTGTTGAGGCAATTGAAGGGAAATAGTGTTGGTGAGCCTGACATTTGGTTTTGTGGCAGTAGCAGGGATCATTTAAATGGGGAATTCTAGGAGTATTCTCGTCAAAATTTGTCTGCTAATTAGTGCTTAGAGATTTCTGCCCGGTTGTTTGGTCGATGTGTAATCTGAGGCAGCACTAGCATTCAGATCGCAGGCAAAAAGAAAGGTTTAGCCGTGATCACAAATTTGCAAAAGTTATGAACTGGTACGTACTTCCCTTTACGGGGTTGGAATCGCGTTACTAGAACAAGGGTTCGATTGCCGTGTGTAGCTCCAAGACAAGGTAGGCCTCATTGAGTCCATTTAAAATCCTGAAGTCAAGCGCTCTTTTCACAACAATCGCGCATCTGTCGAATAGTTCTTTGTTATGGCATCATAATGAATTTTTTTATCCCATTTCTGTCCATATTTATTCCGCATTTGAAAATAAATACAATGTTAAGGTCACCTTGTCGTGTAATGTTTCTGTAAATGATACTTTTATTTGTCCAACTGTTTGAGTTAAAACTTAGTATTTTAAGTCGGTCCAGTCTCATTTCACGTATCCATTCATGAGTTGTTTTTGTGTGGTGTGGGTCTATTCTCGTTTGAGTTTAGACCCTTGTGGAGTTGGATATTGGTGTAAGTTTTTCCTGTGAGTTTTTTATTAAATTCACCGTACGTTAGTATCGTGAAGCATTCGGGAGCCAATTTAACCAAGTCTGGGAGTAAACCTTCCAAAGTTTGCCTTTCCAGAACGTCGTCCGAGAATTCCCATTTGTATTTTCCGGTTTTAAGGCATTCTGATACATCGAGGGTAGTCCTCTCACTTGGGAGCGGGGATTTATCAGCTAATTATACCTACTAGTCTAATCTTCTTGAATGGTACACGTGCTTCGACTTCCTCTTGCAAGATGAGGACGATCTCGGCCAGCATTGTGGCTGAGAGGCCTTTTGGGTCGAGATGAGTGCTCCGACCTTTCGAACCTCACAGATTCTTTCTCCGTAGTTTCCACATTTGTTTGTTTTTGCGTCGTTTCTGTTTTATCAGTGTGTATTCTAAGTTTTTACCTGGCCCTTTTGCTCCTGTAACCTTAAGTCTAAGAGGGGGAGGGGGGAATTTTGACAAGTAGCCTCGCATTGAGGTTGAGACTATTTTCTAGTATCTCTTACAACCGTGCATTTGTAGGAAACCCAATCTCCTGCATGCCATTATGAACTGAAATCTTTTTATTTCCCTATGGGAAGATCCTGTCGAGGAAAAAGATATCCTATGTGATCAAAATGGATGCAGCACATAATGTTGCTCGATTTTTCATTTTCGACTTTCATATATTTTTTGCTTTCCTTTGGCCTCACCACGGCAGCATTTTGAGAGTTCTTTTTCACCGGCAACGCCATCGACAAGGTATTAGGTCCCCAGTGCAGTTTATGTATCTTAGGAAGTTGCTATTGCCACCTCTCCATAAATAACTCTCTAAAGCTCAGCTGGAACACACAAGAAGGTTGCCTTTGTTGAAATTGGCCGTGGTGTGTTCATTATACTTGTTTCAACGAAAGTAAATTTGGAGGTGTATGAATATTCTCATTCGATCTGTTCAAGGTGGACACGAACGTGGAAGAGGAGCAAGCCCCACTCAGCTCTCTTAATCACCATTGTTGTATCCAAGAGTACTACCTTAAACACGTGGGTATAATCCTTGAATTTTATTATCTCGGGCCACATTTTCCCACGTGTGATTCTTTCCAATCTCTGCATGAATTTCTTCAGCAGTGACCCCCACCCAGGGTGCCGAGGCGCTGGAGAATTAAGTCCTTGTGTGATTGAATTTGTTGAGGTGTCTGAGGTTTAAGATTGACGCTTTTCATGCATTCTATCGCTTTATAGGGAAGGGGGGGGGGCTTCGCAGTCAACCTCAGCACAGATAGCCTTATAGCCGTTATGAATGTCTATAAGCCAGACGCGCACTACGTTCAACTCGCCCTAGATCTTTTCGAAGACTCTACCCCAATCAGACATGGGACCGTTTGATAGGGTTGTCAGTGTAATACGCCCGGTCTCTCATTTAATCCTAATCTTCTCGTAGGAGGAAGGAGGAAAGAACGGGGGGAGAAGAAACCATGCAAGATAATTGAGAGTACCAATCGATGTGCGTGAGTAGGGGAGAGAATCATCTTGATGTACTTTACCTGGCAGAAGAGGAAGCTTCTCGACAACTAGGTTAGGCTGAAGGTCCCAGCCGATCTTTTTGCAAGCTGGAGAATTTCTGTCCTTTTACCGATGTTCGTTGAAGATTAAAATTGGTCCGATATTCGACGAACCCAAATGCACTTTGAGCGTTTTACCCTTAATTACATTTCGCCAAGACTGAAACCGACAACCTATCTAATCGTATGATTGTGTGTATACTCTTTCGGTCTTTTGAATGGACCGCTTACCTATACATGCACATCAATATATACATGTTCGTTTGGCCATTCTTCTGCGCCTAAATTGATATACTTCGGAATTGCGCAATGCGAACACACCCGTATATCTAACACTTAAGAAATTGTAGCCAAGTTTACTGCTGGCCCCTAAATCCCAACTTCTCTTTACTCGATTTCAAGAAATTTCTCCGTTAGGAAATGGAATTTGATTAGAATACATCACTAGTGAAAAGACTAAGATCTAGCCGAGTAGAAACACCAATTCCGATTTGAGCGAATTTATGTAACATCGGGTTTGGTTTGTCGCCAGAAATTGTCCTGCCCGCTGAGAAATAAAACGTTTGTAGATCAGCGGTAAACTCTTACCAAATTCTATATTTCACTAATGAGATAAATGAGTAAAGCATATATATATATATATATATATATATATATATATATATATATATATATATATATATATATCTTGAATTATATTTACAATAACGCAATTGTAATCATGCGGTTAAGAAGGCAATGTTATGGCTAACTAAGCTCTTCATCAAGCCCTCGGAAGAAGCTCTTCTCCCAATCACATATAATTCTCGATTTATAAGAGCAAGCTAGAGTGGGTAAAGCAATTTTTCCATTCTCTTCTAAAACACGGATAACAATTTAGAAAGGCTGATTGATAGCAATCTTTTTAGATTGCTTAGAAAAGCTGGATTACTCGTTCTCCTATCGTGATTGTGAGAATAGCTACTCCCGAGACTTGATGAAGAGCTTAGTTAGCCATAACATTGCCTTCTTAACCGCATGATTACAATTGCGTTATTGCAAATATAATTCAAGATATATATATATATATATATATATATATATATATATATATATATATATATATATATATATATATATATATATATATATATATTTATGAACTATTAAAAAGATCAAGGGCGGTGGGGGAGCGCAAAGCTGCCTAATAACGACTTTCATTTAATTCCCAATTATTTATATGCACAAACGACGGGAAACCTTGCATACATACTCATATATATGTACGTAGGAGAAACACATCTCTTACTTCCTCCAAATTCATTTCCTCCCTCCATTATACTATATTTTAACTCGAGATTTTTTCTTGATATATTTTTCGTTTGAAAAAAAAAATTATACGCACAAATTGACCGAACGTGAATTCAATTCCCTTGCCAAAAGTTTTGACATTACTTTATCGTGAGATAATAATTTTAATTTTGGATTTTATTAAAACAGAAAAAATAAATAGGATTATCGAACGTTTTGAAATTAAAAAAAAGAATTACAAATAGCGCAGTTAAATTTTTTTAGATGGGTTAAAAAAAAAGTTATGAGAGTTGTTTATTCGGTCTTTCAAAAGAATCCCGATAACAGTTTTATTTCTTGCCCTTACCCATAGAAAATAATCATCGATGTCAAAAACCATAGAACAAGAGTAAATTTTTATGAAAAAATAGAAACGGCTTCGATACTCCCTACAAGAGGAGCTTGCGCTTCGCCGGCAGACCTTCGGTGTGCGCCCTGCGGAGTCGGAAAATAAACCTCCTGACATACAGAATTTAATGTAAATTAATATGGTCCTTAAGTCATAAGCCTTATTATGAATTAGCGGTTTATTTTCCCCACCTTGCTATTTGCTAATAGTAATTCTCTATTTTCCTTTCTTTTGACCAATCGAATTTTTTCTTGTGCTTTCTTTCGAAATTGTTCCCTTCTCTTATTCCTTTTACATTAATACTGACTGCAGATTTGGCAAGTGTTGATGGTGTAATTGTACAGAATACCCATAATGTGTAAGTATTTGTACAATTATTAATTTAATTGTAGTGATTACACTCTCATAACTGCGGATCCAAGGGTGGGGGACACTAGAAGGCTGAATCCCCCTAAATTTCGGACTCGTTTATGCTTATATTTATTTTGTAACCATACTTGTATTCTGCTATACTGAAAGTGCTATGTAATAATATAGAATACATATAAAAGTTTTTTAAACCATGGCAAACAAATGTATCTTATATGATACATATCTAAAATACAGGTAAATGTCCAAAATAATTATTTAATTTAGCATTATAAATTAGCTGACATCCTAAATCTATAATTCATAATATTCTGATGTGTGATATATTTTTATTTAATATTTATGATGTGTAAGATAACCATTATTAATGTTTAATGCCTTTTTCTCAGATACATCAGAATTTAGGTTAGCTTCCCCTATAAATTCTTTTCTTAGCCTGGATCCGCCATTGTTTCTGACCTCGTACAGATTCTATTCATAGCTTTAGGGAAGGAATCTGCCCTACGGCTTATCTGGCTTTGGCAACGGGTTTTTGTTCTAAAATAATTTTGTAAAGGTTTCCAGTAGTTATCATCATCATCATCATTACTAACTCTATAATTTAAGAAGGGGATTTTTTGGAGTATTTAAATAATAATTTGATCTTAGTTTGGTTATGACTTATGTTTTTTGATCAAAGTTATCTCTAATAATTCTTTTATAATATAAAAAAAAAAAATGGTGAAGTTCAGAAATAAATATAAGTATCGAAATTTTGTGATTTTTTAAAAACCCAAAGAATTACAGATGATGAAGTTCAGAAAATATAATTTTCTATATCTTCTTCTATAACTCTTATTTTAGCAACGTGATATTTTGAAAGGGAAAGAAATTTAGTTTAAAGTTCCTTTTTAAAATTATTATAATTGGCGAAGTTCAGAAAATTTCTAAAAATTTAACCATGGCTGCTTTTTTTTAGATTTTTAATTTTAATCTTAGTAGCGAAGCGCAAGCTCCCCCGTAGGGGGGTAGTGGCGAAGCCATTGCCTGCTCTCCTAATAATTTACTCTTGGTCTATCTTTTTTCCAATCGATGCTCATTTTCTAGGCCTAAAGACATAAAATGTTTTTTATCGGAATTCTTTTGAAATACCTAAAAAAAAAACTGGTGTTTTTTTATCTAAATTTGCTCAAATAATTTCATTTTGCCTTATTCGTTTTTAAGGGCCAGTAGCTTTTTCCTCCTTCTAAACATTAAAATTAGAAATCTATTTTGGAAATAAGTTCCATAAAACCTTCGACTGTAGG
Organism: Ceratothoa steindachneri; assembly: GCA_963969495.1. Classification (NCBI taxonomy): domain Eukaryota; kingdom Metazoa; phylum Arthropoda; class Malacostraca; order Isopoda; family Cymothoidae; genus Ceratothoa; species Ceratothoa steindachneri. The sequence goes on from OZ018327.1 coordinate 158,045,858, forward strand.
GGGGAAAAACACTTATGTTATTATTTTAATAGATTTTATGAACTTCACCATTTGTAATTTTGTTTTCTTAAATTCCAACACATTCGATAATAATATTTCCTTTTTCTGATTCTCACCATTTTGTTTTTAAAAAAATTCAAATTTAATCTAAAGATAAACTAATTTCAAAAGATTTGGCCATGGCTATATCCATATCATAAAATTTCCTCTTAGTCTATTTTTACTTCATACCTTTTAAAAACGAAAAAGAAATCCAGAAAAATTAATTTAAAACAAATTCCAAAACCTCTTTGCCAGAGGCGGATAGGCCGTAGACTAAAGACCAAAGGCTTGCCTGCGAAGCTCAAGCTCCTTCTCCAACGACGAATGGCGAAGCCGCTCTTTTTGTTACACATATTCTTTCCTTCCTGCGACGAAAAATCTTCATCTAAAGGAAGAAAAGATGGTTCGATGATTCAACTCAATTTCAATGTCAATTAAAATGGTCTTTGGTCTCTGTCGTAAAAGTTAAACTATGGAATCATCTTGAAAAAAACAACAACTTGAAACTTGAAAGAGAGAGTGGGGAGTTTGGAAGAGAGGGTGAAGGGTAATAGTGAGAAAAGGAAGGAAGTGGTAGTCAGATATGTATGTGTGTGGGTGCCGGGTGAACGGGCCATCTCCATTTGTTATTTTGTTTATTTTTTCGTATTTGTTATTAATTTTGTCCCACTGCGGGATCTTTTTTATTATTTTCTACTTGTTACTGACATGCTATTTTGTCCCATTGCGGGTTGTTTGGTCTGCCCGATCGTATTTTTCTGAAGAAGGATGGTGTTGAGTGGTGTTTTTGTTGAGGGCGATTGTGAGTTAGATATCCCTTCCGTCGAGCTCGTGTTCTTCCTGCTGTGGTAGTCGTTCTGCTTCCTCTTCTTGTTTTCTGGGTTCTTCTGTTTCTCTTTTTGTTCTTCTTTGTCTGGGTGAGGCAAGAAGAAGAGGTGTTTGGTCAGCTGCAGCCTCATATCCGGTCGCTGTTGGTACATCTTCGTCGGTTTTTGTTTCTTCTGTTGGCTTAGCTGGTTCTGCTTGTGCTCCCTTGGTGCATGTTGCCGAGAGAACTTTGTCTGACTGTGGGTTGTCGGGGAAAGTGATAGATTCCAGGCCATTTCCAGCCAGCATCTTGTTCATCTCGGTATTAAATGAACCCGGGCCGGCTAGGTTCATCACATGCGCGTGGAGAATGCATGCTAGCATTTAAGGATGGGTCCCATCGGTGAGCTGTAGGACTAGTTGGGGTTGTGCCGGCGTTGTGTTAGTTTGTGGTGGGATCTTGGTGGCTGTTGCGTAAGAGATGTTCGGCTTGTCAACCGCTACTCTCTTCTTATGTCTTCCTTCCTGACTGGGCACTACATGCTCAAGGTACGGTGGGGACCAGCGCGGTTAATGCACATCTTCGTGTCGTTAACGCGGTGCATGAAGATTTGGAAGGCGATTGTGTCATACAATCCATTTCTTTAGAGCAATTATTATTCCTCTTAGAGCTCTTCTTAAGAGGTCACGGAACAGTTAATGTTATCTGCCATTTTATCAAAGGGGGAATGGTCAACCAATAATGGGTTTTGAAGGAAAAGATCTTTCCTAACATATGGCTTTCCCGCTGAATGTAAATAGAGCATAAAAAATTAAATACCTAAGTTTACATAATAGACCATCATCAACCGTATTAAGACCATTCTTTTAGGGGTACCGTTTTTGTCTTATTATTTGTCATTCATTCTTCACGAATTTTGTCAAGTCAACAATGCAATGAAAATTAATTTTAGTGTGTATGCTGATGGAGCTACTGTTTGCAAATGTCAAAAGTGGTTTAGTAAGATTAAGAAAAGTAGGTGATTTTGTGCTTTCTCGATGGACATCATGAGAAAGAATTAATGTTTTCGATATTGAGGGAGAAAAGGCTGCGGTTGAAGAAGATCCAGGCCAAAACATCAAAGATTTATTTCAGAAACTCATTCTCCTTTGTCCACTATCGATAAGGGATTCAGATGCCTCATTAGGTGTCCCTAAAGGGAAAGCTTGGTGTTCAACGATCTGCATCATTTGCTGCTAATCGAGAATGAAAAAGCACCTTTTTTCTTCAAGGATTTTTGCATACTTTAGTTGTTGCAAACAGTCTGAACCAATAAAGATGTTGAGACACCAATTAAATGTTTTTTTATGGACAAATACCATTGTTAATGTTGTTGGTTGTTTTTGATTGATAAATTTCCTTGTAGTGGGGTTCTTTTATTGAACTAAACTACCTACGACAGGGAAAACCCAACATCACTTTTCGGTACTCCTAATATTTTGAGATTTAATGTAGAAAATAATTAGAGAAAACAACAATGTATAGGTTAAAGGTAGACAATTGTTAGGATACAAAGCTAAATAAATGAATACATAACAAAATTTGTAAATAAAACTATGTCAAAGAAGAACTTCGGCTGAGGACATGGCAATAGTATACCATCGACCTCTAACACCTTCTCTGGACTCTGGGGTTAGAGGACCGAGGGTGCATGTTTGACTCGTTCATCATGGATTCATAGTACCTGGGCATCTTAACAAGCGATTTTTTAATAATCTAATTGGGACATGGGTGAAATGCAATCACACACCTCCAACAAACCTCATCTCCAACGCCCACAGAAGTAAAGAGACAAACAAAAAACTCGTATCCTCAAGAGATTGCCAGGTGTAGCGTTAGTAACCAAGCTGCAGCTAACATCTGGAGGCCTGCCTGCTATCATGAATTAAAGAAAGTTTCGGTGGTCATCATTAAGCCAAGGCCATCATTTGAACTTCTTCATTTCTTCCAACTTCTGCTAATTTGTACATCTTTGTTTATCTAGTACCAAAGACCTGACGAGATAGGTCATGGCGTGTCCGAAGAGATCTCGGTAACTTCATAGGGCAACACTCTTATCCATTCAAAGGGTTACTACTAAAAGGGCCGAACCCTGCCTCTGGGCCTGCTAGTAGGACTTTAAGCCAAAAATCCTCAGAACTTAGGAGTCCTGTTAACGAGTGAGAGGACTTAATAAAGTATACCTCTCCGCACCCAGTTCCCTCACGCCCCGTCTGGTTGTTGGGTAGAAAGTTGCCTTTTTTTTTAGATTGACCGGCCAGTGAGTGACCTCTGGTTGGTGTTGCTTGTGCCGGAAATGCTTCTGTAGGAGTGTTCGCACTTACATGACCGAAAACATTTCCCTTTTAAAGGAGGGCAACTTTTGAAAGGTCCGAAAATCGTTGACCAAATTTAAGGTAGCGGTTCACTGCTATATACAGCTAACGACTTTCTAGTTTTTTTCTGCGGTCTGAATCCTGCCTGAGTTAGTTGTTCAGTAGGAATATTTATGTTTTTACAACCCTCCTCTCCCTAGAATCAATAAATTTCCCGATGGAGTCCTCTGAATGTGAGGCCTCACCCTACCTTGTTGCCAGGAAATGCGAAGACTAATATTTATCTCCTATAGGGAGTTTCGCTTACACTTTAGCTTGTTAGAGCGGATTATCTTCTAACCTCCTTAACCCTGTGATGGTTGCTTCCAAAAGTGATTACTTGCAGCAATTGGGAGTGTAAGGGGGTGTAACTCTCCTCGTCTTCTTACCCACCCAGTTAAATTGTGTTGAAAGCAAAACTTTGAAACTCATTTTCCAACGCTCTAAGGATAATTTGGAGTGTAAATAATCTGGCAATGATCCTGGCATTGTTTACCCCTGATTTTCTCTTCAACAATTCTTGTTTTCTTTCGATTTCCTGGACTAATCTACTTGCCAAAGCCACAGTGGGAATTTAATACCTCAAATTCGATTCTCTATGGTTGTATGTGCGGGTTGGTTAGGTGGAAGTTTATAGTTCTCAACAGTATTTCAGGAGGAAGTTCACGCTGCTTTTGTAGAACCAGTGTTACCTTTGATTCATTTTTATCATTCCATTCCCTTTAATTTTCTTGTTTCATTTCCATTCACTTTTCCCTGTTGCTATGGCACGGTCGAGCAAACAGCGGGACCGTGATCAAAGAGACAATTGTTGGAAAACTAAAACAACAGAATTAATGTGGAAAGGAATAGAGCGATTGATCCTCCATTTAATTCTAGCCAAACTTTTTCATTTCCAAGAATGAAGATGCTCAATGAGTGTAAAGCATTCATCCAATTCATAATTAAACGCATTTTGACATTTCTCTTTTTTGATCTACCTAATTTATATTCCCCTTTGGGACGGCGAGAGAATTTTCATTTTTCCATAAACGGTCAACGGCTTTGTGAAGAAATTTTTCATCCCTCTTTTTAATTCCCTTTGGCTGCAATTGACCTTTTCACTAGCAAGGGAGGCGGGGGGAATTGGGATGATTGTGGGAGAGAGATTAAACTCGTTTTCACTTCGAAGCAAATCTTTAAAATAATGATTTCGAGACTGAGATGAAAATAGAGTTTTCGCGCCAAATATAGGTAAAAGGATTCTTCGAGATGCGTTTGAATCAAATGATACATCTACGAGTAACATCGTATAATTGGGCAAGTACAAACGTGCTCTAATATTAAAAGCATAAAATCATCGAAAATATGTTAAAAAAAAGCTATATTTATGGGCGATAAAAGAGGATATATCTTCGTAGATTGGGAATAAACAAAAATTGATTTGAGATCCTTCGTTGACATTAACTATTTGACACTTTCTGCAAACTCCCAATTCCCTCGTTCATTAAATGTGGAAGAGTCCCCCCGAATTGATAATAAACTTGCAATACGAGGCCATAACCCTCGACTCCATGAATAATCAAATGTACCGCCGAAGGATACGGGTGAGAGAGCTCGACTCTAAAAGGACCTCGAGGATGAAAGCCGAAATGTGATCCCTTAATCCAACTCATGTAGATGATTACCTTCCCTCAAACAAACGGTCGCATCTCCAATAGAAAATCTTTAGAGATCTGTGAGGAAAGGCGTGAAATTTGAGCCTATTAAAAAATTACTATGAATATTAAATATATAATTACTATGAAAGGAGAATCCCAATATTATGGTTGATTTTTCCTAAAGCTAAAAACAATGGTAGGATTCAACAAATTGAGCGAGAGACGGGCGGGGTATTATTGTATTTGGGGGTATTTATGATAGATCTCTCTCACAAATTAATT